>BOPP01000001.1:4897297-4934402 GCA_017312745.1 Gryllus bimaculatus
AATCAAAAGCTGCTCATAATTCCAATGTGTTTTTATAAAAAGTTCAAAAAGGCGGTATGACCTTGCTATTTCAATGCCAACAACTCCACACTTGCAGGTCAAACTTATACCTCTGTATTATTCAATAAATAGCTGCAATGATGTTTTATAACGCTGTTACATTAAAATATACAAGAGAGGAATGTCGAAATATAAAATATATAATGCTCTATTAGAACGATTTTCACTTACCAAGTAGAATGGAATATGAGAATCGTTGTACGACATTCCGCAAATTTTTATACAGAATAAATGTTGCAACAATGTTCAGAATACAATACAATTATCATAGTTCAATGCTCTTAAAGTCGTATTTACGAGTATCGTGAATCTTGGATTAAAGAAGAAAACCCTGCACAGGAAATTCGCGTAAGTGATGCATAATAATGGCACCGTTGCAGATCTACATTTGAAGATGCAGAAAGGCCACAGATGCATAGAGAGTACGTCGAGCTGGAGATATTTGGAGAACGTCTGTCGCCACTGAGGTATGCAGCGCGCAGGTGTCGTGGCAACCACCCGCACTCGAGGGCCGCCACTCTGCAGCCGCCGCGGATCAAGGCAGCGAATGGCAATATGCAGTGCGCATGCCCGGGTGGGCGGGGGGGGGGCGCCGACTTTTCCGAAACGTCATCAAAAGTTAATACAGACTCTTGTGAAGTTTTGTTCCCGGTGGGAAATATTTTAAAGGCGACAGGACTCCGGACACCGGGGAAGGGGGAGGAGGTGGCGGCAGCGGTGGTGGCGGTGGTGACTGGAGCGGAGCGAGGCGGTTGGGGCGGAGCGGTTGAAGGCAGCGCGAGTCGGGGTAGGAGCAGAGAGTAAAGAAGAGCGGGGTGGATGGAAGGGTGACGTTCGCTGAGGGCAGAATGGAAAAGTTGGGACCTGATGGGGTCGTAAGCTGCAAAAAGATGAAGGGAGAGAGGGAATTCGTCTCTTGGAGGAAGGACTGAATGTGAAATTGCGTTGGAGTGAATTATGTCTTGTTTTTCGCTGTAAGTGACGAGTGATACCGGTGCGCTGATTGTCGTTCCGCCTAGAGAGGGGAGTGGTCCAGTAGTGAGATTTTTATGTTTTATCTTCCACTGATTTTGATCAATTAATTAATAAGTGTCCTAATAAACGCATTTAGTAAGACACCATTCAGCAATGTTGACAATCGATAAATATTGCCATTTTTGGTATATTTCGGGTCGTTCTCCTTTCCAAATTGGATTAAAATTATGCGTTCACAAAATGAAGTTCCTTATCAGTTGAACAAAAATGTTTTCCTTGAAGGTACTACATCGTGTAACTATGAAAATTTCTAGAGTTGGTTTTGAGGTGAATATTATACATTAAGTACTATTTTATATTTCCTATTGGGCAAGTTATCATCTTGAGTACTTTTTGAGATTTATGAAGCATTTAGAATGCAAAAGGCATCTGATTTTACTCTGAAATTTTTTCGTAAGTACATCACATATAAGAGCGTATTTCCTTTAACCTGAACGGCACTCAAAGAATTCCTTCCCGTTTCAGAATTACTAGCATTGCGTCGTGCTCTACATATCTTGTCTAATGTAGTGAATCTAGTTACGGTATTACGCTTACGGAATTTCCAATGGGGTAAACGAGTGTGCTCCAAACCCTTTTAACATATTTATGTGCTTCCTTTTAACCTTATATAAATTACTCAATCTTCCCAGAAAATTTTACCTTTTTGACGGGTTACTTTAATTTCCGGAGAAATTACTTGAGAATTATTTACAAACTTAATGCTATTGGTAATTGAAATTTTAGTGAAATCGCAATGAGTTTCAAGCTGTAAGAAAGTCTTATTTTTCGATGAAATGACTCGTGTGTCCTCAAAAAATCTCATTGAAAGGGCTGATTTTACGAGAAAAAGTCGCGAGGAAAAGTCGTACTGTATTTTCCCTCTGATTTTTGCGTCATTAAAGTTTTTCTGAGTCTCTTTTGAGCAAACAGGTTATAGTCGCGTAATACAAATGCCTTGAGCAGCTCAAGCCTGGATTTTTGTAATGATACATTTCTTGTTCATTTTAATTAACGGTTTCCTCGGAAACAAATACAAAAACAAATACAGTTTCCTCTTTTAGCCAGCCTTTCTCTACCAACCTTTGTAAGTTTTTTTGCTCGGGCTTCTATTATTCGGAAAGTGAAAGGTCGTCCAGGTAAACATTTGCTGTCGGTCTCGGCGACCAACCCGCACGTTTTCTTGCTCCCTGTGCACCCTCTCTGTCGATGGAGTTTCTCCGCGTATGTGACATCGGCTACGATGCTCATTTGTCGATCGTTAAAAGTAATCGCCACTTTGCCTACTTTCAGGGGTGCACGCTTGAGATTTCTGGAAATTTCGTTCCGAGATCCCGAGATCTCGGATACAAGGGAAGTGTATGTTTTCCCTTACGTTTATCCAATACCTTTTTATAATACTTTGCCGATAAAAAATAGCTCAATGGATTTTCTTGACCGTAAGGATTTAAAAATAATTAATAGCCCATATGCTATGAAACAGCAGTGTTAACATTTAAACACATTAAAATTCCTGTAATGTTTCATATGTTTGAGAGACGTTTGTTGTTTTAGTACACGTGAAAGTTCTTGTTTAGTTTTCGCGAGCAAATGAAAGCTGTCATAAAATCATCGCACACAAACATTTCCCATACACTCCGTCCATTTTATTGGAAATGTAAAATGAAGGTAATAATCACATGCACACTTAAATATTCTACGTGTGTGGAATTAAGCGGACGTTTTACAATAATATCTTTGTACTTCGACGCCCTCAAGAGTACACGCCTGAAACATCCTCACATCCTCAGCAACATTAACGACGACTCGCTACATGCTCCCTGGGGACATAGTCCTCACATCCTCTCCCTCGCTCCCCGTAACCGGCTGGTGCGCGGTTTTTATGGGCGCTCGTACGCAAAGGTTGCTGCGTTCGCCGCTCGGGGTCTCTGCCGTACGCGAGCACCGCACTTCATTACGGAAGCTGCTCGTGCCTCTCGCGTAAAGTAGCGCGCACGTGAGAGTTTTACGGCCGTTCGGACGCGGTCGCCCGCCCCGCAGCCGCCGCCGGACGCCGACGGGCGCACGCGGGCGTCGACGCGCACCCGACAAATAGCAGCGCTCGCCGGCGCTGGCGACGACACCTCGCCCGCAGACTTCCGCCGGAAACGACGCACACCGAATCGCTCAGATAACGACTGCGTTTGGGTGTTCACCCCTGCCGCGCACGCGGCCGCGCGGGCCGGAAAAACATTTCAGTTTTTATACCTTTTTCTAGAAAAAAAGGTTCACTAAAGGTGCATTTGCATGGAAAGTAGCTGCCAGCGAAATCTCCGCAGCCTGGTCGGTAATGTGCAGGAGTTCGTTTTTGAAACGGTCGCTCGCTCCCTTTCGGTCGCCGACGACACGGCCTCCACCCGCGCCTCCGGCACGCCCTGCGCCCCCCTCTACTCCCCCCCCGCCACACCTCCTCCCACCGCCGCCTGCGCCGTCCGGCCTCTGGCTTCTCGTCCGAACGCCCCTTGTCTCCACGTCCCCGCCGCCGCTCCGCCGACCGCCTACTCACCGCCGCCGCCTCGGCTGCGCCCTCTGCTCCACCCCGAGTTGGCCTTCGCCGTGCGTCGCTCAGCCTTTGCTGCGACTGCGACGGGCCCCCGTGTCCTCTCTCCTCCGCCTAATCGCCGTCCCTGAGGTTTTGTGACGCCGTTTTAGCCTTTCTTGCGTCGTGCAACACTCTGCTAACAGCGAGATCCGTTTCACATCCCACTGATACCGCACCTAACATCCCTTCGCTCCTCTTCGTCATCATCTGTGTCCTCTTTCGTGTCCTCACAACCCCTCTTCCACGTCCAACTCACCGCCTTGTGTCTCTCTCAGCTGCGTCCCATCCATACCTCACTACCCTCCAGGTGCCTTGTGCCTTCATCCACTCCGTCTCTTTCTCTCCTCCTTTGCCCTGCGTGCTCCTACGACCGTCGTGACCTGCTCTCGCTTCGTGCCGGCTCCTCCTCCTTCACCTCCATTCCGATTGTTCGCCTCCCTCGTCTTAGCCCCTCCTCCTCCAGGCCGGGACCGTGTTCCCCTCCCGCTGACCGCCTCTCCCCTCAGGCCGTCGTCTCTGCAGTGGCTGCTGTCGCTGGAACGGTTCGTGCTTCCTCTTCGCCGAGTCCACAGCTGCTCGTTCCCGGACCTCGTCCGGTCACGCGCTTTTCCTGCCATTTGCGATTTCTGCCGGCGTGTGAAGCCATTCAGTACTTCGCGCGGACACCTTTCTCTCTCTCTCTATTCTTTCGCGCGACACTCTGTGGGAAATGTTGGATGAGCGATGTCTCACTCAGATAAGAACTTCAAAGAAATATTTTGATGAAATATTTAAAAATACGCATACTTGTTTGTGTATTTTGAACAGAAATTTGCGGTACAATTTAACTTTTTTTGGATTATTTCCGATGTGAACCCCTTTTTGTTTTTTAATTTCTGGTATAATATATTTGGCAGTTTCCAAATAAAAACTCTGTTCATGTATACGTAAGCGTAAACTGACCAATAAATATCGAAATAAGTTTAGAAGATTTTAATCGCATTTTCACAAGAAAACTACGAGATTGTTTGATGAAATACGCTTGTTCTGTCAACAAAGCCATTAAGACATTCAAGTAAGTAAGTGTTACACTAAAACATACTTACTTCCAACATGCGTTTTCGTCAACACGGACGTGCTTTTCATGCGTTCGCTTACGAGCCCTAATGGGAGAAAAATTGGAGCTCTGCGCGGCAGCTCTTGCCGTGCCGCAAGCGAACTCCTCGGGACGCCGCAGCACGTGCCGGCGCGGGCGGCAGGTGAGGGGGCGGAAGCATTCGGGTGGCGCCAATTGGTCGCGGCGCGGAGTTGCTCGGGGAAGCGTCGCCCGCGGGCGGTGTCGATGGCGAGGCGACGACATCGACGTCGCCTGCACCGCTCGCGACTGCCCTAACGAGGTGAGGTAGCGGCGGCGGCGGCGGCGCCTAACAAGCCGCGGGCATGCGTAACGACGTCGCGTCGCCGCCCCGAGCGCTCGAGGTGCTGCGTGCGACGGCAGCAGACGGCCTAGGGGAGAGAGTCGATGAGGGCTGTCACCGCTCAAGATCTTCGTATGTCTGGACCGGCGAAGGCGGCTCGGGGCCGGTGTCAGTTATGTGTCTCTGACTGGGAAGTTCTAGGCTTTGAATCCCGACAGCGGCGCTTCATAGAGAGGCGGAATTCAACCTCTGCCTAGAAGAAAATGCTAGTGGCCGGTTGCTGTGATCGGTTGTTTTCCGAGTTTTCTCCAATGAACACGAGGGGGATGTCGGAGCATTGCAAACGGACAAACGGACCACGGACCGCGCGCGATATTTCCTTCCCCTTCCACCTCATTTCCTCACTCTTCACTTACATACACACTTGCAAGCTCTACACTACTACATATGACTGAAACTTAAGGGCTTGCCCCGGCAGTGGTGGTACTCCGTTGGTGGGAGATATCTGATGGGGAAAATTCCCACAAGCCGACGTAGGTCGGCGCCGGATCTCAGCAGCCAGCCTCTTTCCACAATAAAAGTGCACAACACTTACGGGAATAATGTCCTTAGCAGTTAACGCGCCTGGAATCATCAATCGTATTTCTGGAGGACGCATTATTTTTTCAAAGATACGAGGATCAATTGAGGCGGTCTATTCATAAAGAGCTTTTGGTTATCTCTTAACAATCATGTTTTGAAATCCACACAGAGTATGCTAGTAAACTTTTGTGCAATATCCATTAGCCTGATATAGAGAAAATGCGGTTGAAGTTTGTAAACCAAGGTGGTACGCGACATTTACAATCAACTGACTACATTATTTGCGAAATATTTTGTGCAGATACGGCTGTACCTATTTTGCGCCACCGGCACAAGGAGGAGGTTGTGAGGCGAGCATAACGCTTCGTAATTTTATGTATAATGTTAATTAATATTATGCTCCAAAACACTGGGTTCCTTTAATTGTTTCTGTTGATTAATTATTTTGAGTTGGAAAACGTAAGTAAATATCTTTATAACCTTTTTCGCTTGATTAAAGGCTATTCTTACTAATGCCCCATGAAGTTTACCGGTGTAAACATTTAACGCATGCAGCAATTTTTGAAATTCTATGAATACTACATGTACTCGAACTTTGAGATGTGTGCAGGTTTTTTTTAAAAATAACTTTTTGAAATTCTATGCCTATGAAATGTACCCATAACTAAGAGAATGCTACAGCCTATTTTTTTATTGTAGCCAAAGATTATTCATTGCAATAATTAATGCAATTTCATGATATTTTCCCCCAGTTTTATTTCTAAAATCTAAATTTGAAAGTGTTACTTTTAACTTTTAAAATTCTGTAATACGTTTTGAGAAGAGAGCACAAATCAACTGGAACATCATTAGCTCATTCTCCATTCAACTCGAAAACTGATCGTGGTGCAAAACTTAGAATTACTTGCGGGGATTACACACGGTTCCTCGTCAGTAAATTCCGAACGCGCAAATAGAATGCATCAGGAACAGAACGCGAATGTGGGGCATTCCCCCACTTCGTCTGCGCTTTTTTCTGTTCTCACACGCGCGGGAATTTAGCACCGCGAACTGCCTCCCGGTGAGTTGTGAGAGTCGCTGGATTCACTGAACAAAAATAACGACTCCGCGTGGGCGGAGGGGAGGGGGACAGCCCCGGAGCAAATGCACTGCGGGTCAGGGCGGCACCGCAAATTTATGGCGTGTTGTGCAGCCGAGTGGCGGCGGTTGGAGGGTTGAGAAATATTTAGTATGGTGCGGAAAGACACCGCGTATCTTCGAGCGACTTCGTAAAGAGATTTAAATACGCGCTACGGGGGGGGGGGGATTTATTTGTGTACGAGGAATTTTGCAAATTAGGAAATGGATCGTGGTTTGTTGGTTGTACCGCAGAACACTGTAGGAACCGTAATAGGTTAATCCCACGAGTCTCTTTCCTTCGTTCATGACCTACAATTCGTTCTGAATATAAAATAAAAATGTTCCCTCTTTCAATGTACGAAGTGACTTTGATGTTGATTAAATCCTGTAGTATATATTAAAATATGAACATGATTGTCCGTGTCAATTTTACGAGTATTAAAGTAAATTTATCTGAGGATGGGAAAGTCGTTACATTCTAATGATGTACACAGAAGAAATAGTTAATCAATCATTTTTCCTAATATTAAGGGTGGAAAATTTATTATTATGCAAACGGTATTTAAATGACTTAATCACATAATTCAACCTTTTTAAAAATATTGAATCATTGTTTTTATGTTGATTTGGATCGTAATTAATAGCGTTGTGTGTGTATTTTCATACACATTGTAATCTGATAATTTTTTGAATTGGTCGTAAACATTATCTACACACGTCGAACAGTCACACAAGGAATCTGCCGACCTCATCTACCCTCATTGTCCTCTTGTTTCTCGAATCATCTCCCGCCTCCTTCGCTTTCGCTCTTCTCCACTTTGGAGGGTCATCCGCCGCCGTGTGCAGCGCTACCGCATCCAACTTCCGTTTCATGACAACTTCCTCTGCCGGCCTCAGCCGTCTGCGGTGGCGGAGTGGACTGGGCGGGGCTTGGGGCGGGGGGCGTCGGTTGCGGCAGAGAGGTGCAGTAGACCCGCGTTAAACCGCAGCGGTTTGCGCGCCGGAGCTTTTTAGAAGCCGCCACCGCCGCCGGGGCGGGGCGGGGTTGTGGCAGGCGGGGCGGGGCGCGGGGCGGGGCGGGTGGAGCTGGGCGGCGAGGCGGGGGGGGAGGCGGGGAGGGCGGGGCGGGGCGAGCCCGGGGAGGGGGGGCCGGCGGAGATCGGGCGGGGGCGAAGCGGGCGGGGCGGGCGGAGCGGGCCCGCGGGGAGCGGGCGGGGCGGAGCGGGGCGGGGCGTGCGGGGTGACGGGCGCTGGAAAAGGTAGAGCGCTGTCCACCCCAGGGCTCAGGAGCTGCCTCACGCCGTCCCTCGCGGTAGAATTGGCGCGACGAAAATGCGGTTGGCGCGGCTGATGTGGATTGGGCACAGAATGTCTTAATGTCATGGAGCCAAATGGGTGGGATGGGAAGAAATAAGAAAAAAGGAAGCGAGAGAAGGACATGAAGCAAAGGAACAGATCGAGAAGAGGTTGGTGGTTGGCACTTTGAGGAGAACGGAACAGTACCTCAATGCAGTTGTGCAGTGATCAAGCATTCAGAATTGTGTGATTTAAAATCGTGGAAGAAACGTGATGATATGTCGCAAGTAGCGGGGCGAGGGAAAGAAAAAAAGGAAACACAAAAGTGGTCAAAAGAAAATTGAAGCGTCTAGATGGGGAAAATGGAATATTCCAACAGGCAATAGCGAAAAAAAAGAGTGAGATGAAACTACGCCAAAAGATGGTTCCTCGGAAGAAACGACGAATTGAGCAGAGAGAATATTCTATGAAACTGAAATGAGGTGGTGAAAATATAAGCACTGAAGAGAAGATATTGCAGAAAATGTACAATCATATTATTAGCCTCAACGTAACATTTACTGATTGAGCTAGATTATTGCAACGGTTCTTCGAATGATTACGATTAATTAACTGTGATGGAATATGATACGGAGAAAATGGGGCCTTGCGAGGAAACAGATAACAATTCCACGTATTTATTCTAATCACTTCATTACATTAATTTATTTTCTTATCCTTTTTGTGTAAACTGTCACCGAGCGTACGCCAGTTGCACGAATAAGTTAATAATAATAATAATAATAATAATAATAATAATAATAATAATAATAATAATAATAATAATAATATGCGCCTTCCATGTGGTTGAGGCGGTCGGGGTCGAGACCGGGCACGGAATGTAGCACATGTGTTTGTGTGTGTGGATGTGGATGTGGATGTGGATGTAGGGGGGAGCACATACGCAAGCGAGGCAGACGGCGAAGCACATACTGCTGCGGACGTTGTCAGCGCACGCAGCCGAGTGCCTCGCCGTCTAATGTACAACAATTTCTGCTCTGTTACGTTTCCATTTTAAATGTATATACGGCGCCGCGTGAAACAAAAGCACCCCCAATTTAAATTTATTCTTTCTTGTTTTTTTGTAAGGGGGAGGCACACAAGAGTTAGGCCTGTTCCAGCGATTTTTTTTGGCGTCCGCCGCGGCGCGACGGCAAGTGGCGAGAGCGTGTTTAATGTTATTCTCTGTGCTTAAGATGTGGAATTTAGGCAACGCGAACGAGAAAGCCTGAGGTCTGGGGAGCGTCGCGAAATGAGAGGGAGGGAGAGAGGGAGGGAGGGTGCGAACAGAAAGGCGGGGGCAAATGCGGTCGCAGTTGAGGTTGATTTTAAGGGAAAAAGACTCGCCGGCGGGGAAAGTGAAGTCTGAAAGACTTCAGGTGTTGGCAAATTATTATCGTCCGGGAAAACAGTTGTGGAAACAAAGGTCTGAAAATAGAGATGAGAGCCACATAAAATGGAGAATTTAAAAATTGCTTAATAAAAAAGTGTTTAAATAGTAAGAATCGTCGTATAGTATTTTATAGAATGTTTAATGTCGGCTTTAATTGCAATTTTCATCCACTTTACATATTTCCCTCAGGTCTATTAATGTGTTCACGAATATTCAATTCTCTTGTAATATATCAGTTAGTAAGAAGCTTGTAGTGTGTAAATAATCGAACATTTTAATTTTCTTATTCAATCCGCTTTGACATCGTTAGCGAAACTGAGCTTTGAGTCACGACACCACAATAATCATATCACAAGGATATATGAAGGGTGTTTTCAGTGTTGTGAAGAGAAATTCACCTACTGTTATGTTTGGGGTACCGATGACATGTTAATTTATTGTTCTAATTCGTGAAGAAACTTTTAAATAGTAATCGAGGATATATTCGTACGTTCGAAAAAACCCTTTAATAAAATAACTATTTATAATAACTTATAATTTCACATACGTTTTGGTTTGTGTTGATTGACTTGTGTTTAACTTTCTTTTAAGATGCAAGTTGCATACTGACATTACGCGCGCTACTTAAAGAGAAGAAGTGGAGCAAAACATGTTTGCACATGACAAGCTTTCGTCCTCTAGCAACACACACAAACCACTCCTCTGAAATACGCAAACAAACTAGGTATTGTGTATTTCTTATTCTCTCCGAATTCCACGACCTGTTCGCTTGAAAGGAACGGGAATAATATTCCTCGAACGGAAGAAACGTGGCCGTCACCAAGCCGCGCTTTTCCACGCCACGCCACGCGACGCAACGCCACTCCACGCCACGACACGACACGCCACGACACGATACGCTACACCACTGCACACCTTATCAAGCCACACCACATCTCAACACGTCTCGCCGTACCACGTCCCATCTCTTCAAGACACGTCTCATTTCACCTGTCCACGTTCCACCACGCCTCGCCACATCTCTCGAAGAGAGGCCACATCACCTCATCACGCTTTCCCATGCCGCGCCATGTCACATCCCTCCTCACCTCACCATGCCTCGCCGTGCCTCGCTAGATTCCGACCACACCGCGTCCTTCACAGCTTCATCCCGCCATGTCCACAACGCACATCCCCTCCTCGCCACGAACAGCTGCGAAGCGCGAGTGGCGGAGGGGTGAGGGTGGGGCGCTGCTCTTGACATCGTTCGCCATGCACAAACGCGGCGCGGCGGCGGCGGCGGCCGGCTGGCGCGCCGGGGGCAGAGCGGCGCAAATTGCCTCTGATTTCCTGAGCGTCAGAAGTTGGCGGCGACGCCGCTCCGGCGGTACGCGTGCTGCCCCGCCCAGTCCCGCCCTCCCCTCCCCGCCTCCCGGCCATGTTTATTCATGCCGGCGCCCGCCGCCCCGCCCTCGCGAGGGGCGTCAGCCGGGGTGGAACACTCGCTCGTTCCCGCGGCGACGCGGGGCGCGAGAGGGCAGGAGGGGTAACTGGGGCAGAAGAGGGGTAGACGGTTGGGTTTCGACCCTGGTCGGGTGGCAGGCCTGGGAAGCGGTCGAGTGAAGAGTGTAAGAAAGGCGGTGGGAAGAGGCGGAAGAGGAGAAGAACGCCGGTGTGGCGAGGGAATTGGCGAACGGGTTAGCTGTGAATGCGAACAAACGTTCGTAGAGGAAAGAAGTTGCATGAAGATAGCAGTAGAGCGCCCATGGGGCGAGAGTGAGAAAGGGCATGTGGGAGCGGCTTCACGAACGTAAGGGTTCGAGTGTGCGATGCAGCGTGAAGGTAGAAGTTGGCTAAACGAGCGCGGTTGCAGAAACGGCTCGGTGCCGTGGGAGTGGAGAGCAGTCGCAGTCAGTAGGCTGGTGGGGAGCCAAGGAATGGCGCGGGGCGTGGGGCTGTAGGGTCAGCGTCGCCAGGGCCGGTGGGAGGAGAGATGGGAGCAGCGGCTGCTCCGAGGACCCCGCCGGCCAGGGTCGACGGCTGCAGACGTTAATAGTAATGGATTCGTACGGAATGCTTGCACGCGTCGCTAGAGGCTGCGCGCCATTTATGGTAATGCCTCCCCCTTATGTACATATTTTTAGCGGCTCCCGTTTCAAGGGACGTTAATCACTGCGTCGTCGCACTCTGAGGCGAGCGCACTCTAGTGGATGAGGGAAGGATGCTCATAGATTCCTCTGGTTCACAGCCCAGTATGATTGCAAAATGATATCCAATATCCTTATTCTCATTATATTTTTTAGTAAGATGTGGTATGGTGTTTATGATACTCTCGTTATCAGAAATAAAAGTATTTGGTAAATAATGTAAAGTAATTTTATCGTAATAACTTATTTTTATATAAAACGATTTCGGCCGTGTGCTATATGTGGAAGCTGATAAAAGCTTTATGAGGAAATAAACTATTGTGATGAAACTAAACCAAATATTTCTATTTCTTACATTTCTTCATCCTTCGTTGTTTTGTGAGTAGATAGCAATAAGAGCTTTCGAATTTATTTATTTGCCTGTTTCTATTTGATTTTAAAAACTGACTTAAACAGACACTCATAATGCAAACGACTACATATTTAATATTAAAAATTCAATTTGGGTTAATTTATAATCCTGTTTAGAAAATTCAAAAGGGATTGACAAAACGATTGCTGATATAAATGCTTACTTCTTAATTAAGTTTTATAAATAAGTAGCTAACAAAATGACGAAATAAAAATAAATACAATATTTGATTAAGCAGGTACTGAATATAAGAAACTTCCCCAATTATGTTTCTATTGCTGTTATATTTCAACTGATAATAAAATATTTATCCACCAAGAGAGTTATTGTATAAGGGTTCTAACCGAGCGGGGACAAAAGACCTCCGGCCAAAGGTCCTCGTGTTTTTTGTCACCGCTCGATCATTAGACTCAGTTAACGCTCATGGAACAATCAAGATTTTATTTTTTACCTAATTTTAATTATACATCATTAATTTCTTAGTAATTAACTAGTTATTAGCTTGACTTGGTTTGTAATTTCCTATTTCCCTCTCATAACTCCCTCGGCACCAGTTCTCCGTTGAGAACATTTAACTGTTTTCACATTTCCCTCATAACCAGGATCTTCTCGATCCAAGACATTTATGCAGTAAATATCGTTCTCCATATCGAAGGCAGTAAACAAGCAATAACGTATAAGTAAAAAATAAGTATATTTAAAAAGTATTCCGAATAGTTTCTCTAAGTCTTCTGATTAAAATAAACTTAGAACGAAAGAGCAGCTTGCATTATATTTGCAGTGTACTTCCTGGTGTGAGTTCGGAGCCTTCTGTGGAATAATTTTGGCGGTGCAGTCCAATGGTAGGGCGGGGGCGACCACCTCCTGCAGGGTGGTCGATGGTCGTGGAGTCCGAGTGAGGTGCCCGGCGGGGACAGCTGGGCGGGGGCGGGGGCGAGGGCGAGGGCGAATGGGGCGTTGCCTGGCGGAGATTGATGGTCCTCCCGCCCCGCCCCTCGCGGACAGACTGTGCCCGCCTCTCCTCTGCCTTCCTGCGCCGCGCAGTTCGGTCCCCGGGCCACGGGATGAGACCAGGCGCACCGGTATTGCGGGATTATGCGCACTGGAACACAATCAGGACTTCCATTGTGGCGCCCTATTAATCCGTGTACCCTCACAAATAGCGTCGGTCGCTTTGTATTTGAAAAACCCACCTATTCATTTCCTAATGTTAATACATGTGGCTTAGGCGGAAGCGTAAGCCCTTAACATCGCCATTAACAAAGCTACTTTCAATACAATAATAATAGTAATTATTATTATTATTGTAATAATAAAATATCATTCTTTATCATTGATAATATTATTTCTATTAGCATCTAAACTTGTTAATGTCACGTATGTAATGAGGGTAATGAATTGTTCATTGTGATCCAATGTCATTCTCATCATTTGAATGCGTGGACGGAGAACTTTACTAACATCCCACAACATTTTTGCTAAACCAAACAGGAAATTTTCCTGCATGATTAGAACTTTTTAATAGTGGCGGTGCTTCGTTGTAGCAGAATCAACAGAGGAGATACCCCTTTACTAGTTTACTTAAAGCGGGCAACGTTTTCGTGAATGCGGTTGTAAGTCTTCTTTTGTTGTTACTTGCTCTTTTAGGTCGTCTCCTTTAAATCAGTCGAGTCGAAGCTCTTTTATCTTGTTCGATTTTCATTTGTACTCTTCGTAAGCTGCCCGTACTGTTAGACACAAGGCATACATTTCGCAGCACGATTTAGTCCAATGAGTACAACTCCCAAAATGACAGGCGAACGGATTAGCGAATGTTACCACAAAACGTAAATCGACGTGATGCCTCCAAAAAGAAATGTGTGTTGGGAAATGTTTAATCGCATCCGAGGAAATGGTAAATCATACGGACAAGCACTTCTCCGTAAATCGTCATACGATTCATACGACCTCGAAACGTCTGTCAGCGACTCATTCGGTAATTACGATATTGGTATCGATACAGGCTGTAATTGTTCCCCCAACTGTAGTTTCGATATCGAAAAAACATTGTTGCCGTATTGTTATAATCATTTTAGATAATTGTTTGATATAATAAATATTAGCACTAGTTTAAGTACAAACTTAAACAGGCTGTGATGCCCGGGTTTTTATTAATCGCTATCCCTTACTAAACAGAAAAAGGGATGAATTCTATGATTATTGTACCTTGCCTTGATCCGCCCTGGTCTATTGTACTGCGACCCTTCCCCGTCTCGCCTGATTTCACTCATCTCCATCCCACCTGCTCACGTCCACGTGTCCCTTCTCACACTCTCCTACCCCGCCTTGCTTTGCGTTACGTGTCCTCATCCTGCTCCGTCTTGCCGGGTTTGCTGCAATTGCTCTATCTGCACCATCATCGGTGCTGTGGGCAGCTGTAATCAGACGCATTGTAGCAGACTCCCGTCAAACAAGTAAAAATTTTGATATTCAATTACTGAATGCGTAATTACATTATGTGAATGAATCAAAAAGCATTTAGGACGAACAACGAGACTGAAAATGTTTAATTTATTAGGTGAATTTCCTCAACCTTTTCGAGATGTTCAGGAAAAGTAAAAGAGTGACATTTAAATTTACTTTTATGGGTTAGGAAAAGAAGTCGGGGGAGTTGTATGAAATCTCAAACCGAGTGTACGTTTTCTCTTGTTTTCAAGATCACGTGAACAAAATTTCATTCAGATCGGAATAAAATTGTAGATTTGTATGAATAAAAAAAACATCCCTCTTTGTGTCATAATAATTTGAAAAAAGTAGTCAAGAGATTACACACTGTATTTTAGTGAAAACTGCATCGAAATCGGTGAAGCCGTTCGACAGACCCTGGACAGACTGTAAAATCAATTGAAGTAAAAACCGTAAAAATAATTGAATTGCATTTTGAATCATGTAAATAATCATGTAGGATTATACTTCGTTAAGAAGCAGTTATTTTGAAATTACATATACTCCAATTTTATTAATAAGGATGAAACTCTTAACTGAAGAAGTATGCAAAATTAATTTACGTATAAAATTCATTAAATATTCCGAGCGCTTTTACACACACACACACACACACACTTCTTATGACTTTATAAATTGTGAAACAGTAAATTATATACTGGTGTATCTATATTTTAAATTTAGTAATATCCAAAAAGTGATGCTGTCAAATGTTACTGGTATCGATAATAAACATCAGAAAACTAACATCATCTGCATACATGTTTAAAGCTTAGTTGTGAAATCTTTATCATTGGAAAAAAACAAAAAACGTGTTACGCACTACTGCTCCAACGTGACACTAGCTGATTAAAAAAAATCAAATCTTTTATCGCAATGTCGTTTCCCCCGCGTCGTCTTAAGATAACTCGCCCTCCGACCCACTGGTGCTCCCTCTCCCCGCTCCCCCTCACGCTCACCCCCCGCGCCTTCATTAAGGCCCCTTTATGTGTTGGTTACGGTTGCGTCATTGTCACCGGCGCTCGGCATGCACCCACCCACCCACGCCCCACTGACCGGTGGCACGCTCTGATTTATTGCTGCTCGAACGCCGATCGATACTCTGCTAATGGATCGAAAATTAACCAATTTTAGGGGCCGCGCCGCGGAAGCCTCGCTGCCCGCCCCAAATGAGCCTCTCGCCCCCCCCCCCTCGTGTATCCGGGCGATCGTAATGTCCTGTCACATTCCAGAGGATATAAAGACGGGTTATTGAAAAATATGGGCGCGTGACGAGGTAATTCGACGTTGAGTTTACACAAGGCGTAACTTGGGTGGACGTTGATGAGATGTTTAAAAATTGGCGATAGTTGCGCAAAATCACATCGTTTTAGTCCACTTGTAAAACCTCTGACTTTATCAAGTGTCTGAGATAGTGGAATTTTCGTTTTAAAATTTTTGTCATATTCTAGACATAATTTTAAATCACCTGGTGTAAAACGTTTACATAACTGTAATGAAATTACATTGAGTAGCAAATTCTAAAATGTCATTGTACCAGCCAAGAAAAGGAATTCTGGCTCGTATATAACAATTTCACTTTATCAATTTTCTTTCATATGTGAAATATACTCAGTGACTGAGAGTTACAAAATGCATATCACCAACAAATGGGGATAACGATATTTGTGTTTTGTTTCCATTGATACCTACGTCACACTCATTATTGGCTCAAAGTCGAAACGACACAAACTGATGTTTATAATGATCGTGTATTAACACTGGACGTTTATTTACGGAGAACTCTTTATTGTTTGGTTGTTGTTCATATCGTTTTTAAATACTCAAAGTTAATTATAAGCATTTACCATTGGTTATTATCAACTTACAAGGGCCATGTTACACACCACTACAGGATGCCTCAAACTAAATGTTAGCAATTTCTGGGGCATTTAGGGGGCTCCCAGGTAATCACTTTTTTCAATGTCCATGTGGGGGAAATGTCATATAACGAAGGTATTCTGCATCATTTTCCTCTGATTGGTAGGCAATCATAATGCCCTGGTGTTTGGTGGGTGCATGAATATCTTTGGCAACGTGAGATCGTGACCCGCTCAACTCAAATGCAAGTTGCCTACCTATCAGGGGCAAAGGCCACCAGTGTATACTTCCATTTATTCATATAGCCCTTTGACAGGTCATCAGCTGTTACGGTGTCATCCAGTCGGGAGCTTAAACGTCACCATAGTGACGTCACTGTAGTGACGTTCAAGCTCCCGTTTGGATGACACTGTAACAGCAGATTTACGTCAAAGGACTCTTTGTTCAAATCCGAGTATAACTTCATTAGATGAAATATCCCGTACGTTCATTGGTATAACGTTATGTCCAGTCCCTTACATGCCTTATAGGTTTGTATAATTTATTCTGAAACATTCTGTGTGTTTAGTGTGTTGAATTCATTACTAACACGAGATTGTTTCTCCCTCCACATACGTTCTTCAAATGCTTACACTAATTACATGCAAGCACTTCGTATATTTTGATCAAATCACAGCTCATTACAGCAGGATTTGAAACACGGGGTCATTACACGCTCGCAGTCACCCTATCCCGCCTTAAACGACTGTACTCCGCCCTCCTCGATTCCACCGTCACGTTATAAGCGCTCACCTGCAATAGCGCTCGACCCTGTTAGTGAAGTTTGGGCGCCGGAAAAATTGCCGGAAGTGCTATTAATGCGCGGCGCGGCCGTTAGGGGCCGCGCGGGGGTGAAAGTTTAATGCGCGCCGCCGGCGGCAGGGCGCGCGCGCTTCGCCTTCACCCCCCACCCCCGCCCCAAATGACGCGGACGTTAAGGGCGGGCGAAGAATCTCTCTCCGGTGAGCCATGCGTGTGCGTTAATGGCCCAGAAATCGAGGGGTGGAGGGGGAGTGGAAGGGAGGGGGTGGACAGGTCACCGCTTCCAATGCGCCTGACGTTACGGTAGTGCTGAGGTTGAGGCGCCGTTTTGTCATTATTGCGGGCATTGTCGGAGGATGATGAGAAATATCACAGTTTGAGTGTGTCATGTGGAATATATGTAATGTTTCCGCCCTCAGGATGTCGTATGTCAACAGAATTCAACCTGGCAAGAACTTAGGTCGCATTTTTGTTGCACCTATATATATATATATATATATATATATATATATATATATATATATATCATCATACCAATTGTAATGGCTCTCGAAAACTCTTAACACTTCGTGTTTTGAGACTTGAGGTGCAGTTTGCATCATGGTTTACTTTCACTCCGAACACTGGTGCTGAAACGCTGTCGGGATCAGTTGAATTAATTCTTTCGGAATTTATTTTACTTGTGAGTATAAGATCTAATCTGCCACAGTGATGGTGATCTTGACGGAATGCAGGTTCACTTTTTAATCTAGACATTTTATTTGAATTTTTTGAAACAGACTATGAGTTAACTACATGGGACCTGTAGCTTTACTTCCATTATCCCATTAGCAGAAAATCTGTGATTACCAACCAAAGAGAAGTAATGGAGCGAACCCGCAGCTGAACGTAAATTCTCAGCGCGTTCGATGCCGACATCAACCATCCCGTCAGCGGCTCCGCCATTCCCTCGCTGCCCTCGCGTGGCCTCCCGCGGCGGCTGCCCGTCACGTGCACGTGCAGTCGCGCAGCGCCGGCTTTCAACCGTGCGGCGGCGCACTGCACGTCGCGTGCCGGGGCGGGCAGCGATAACTCGCCACGTCACTGCCATCAGCGCCGCGGCGGAGAGCGGTGGCGCTACCTAACGACAATTGATGATGCCAATCCCGTCTCCGGGGATATTTGTCTGCTCGCGCAGCCCGCCAAAGACGGACAAATTGAATTATCAGGCTCTTCCTGCGGTCTGCCATCTGTCCTTAGCTGCGTGCGCTGCCACTTCCTTTCGCTGTCGTCCGCCTCCTCCTGTACCTCCTGCTCCTCCTCCCTCTCCCGCTGCGCAGCCTCCGACGGCGCGGCCTTTCAGCCATCCCGTCCCTCTGGGAGGAGCGTCTGCCTGAATCAGGGGTGTGGAACTCAATTAAAACTATGCTTTACCAATCTACAGAACGACGCGCCGCGCCGCCTCTCTCTTGTCCTGCGAGGGTGTATGTTTAAGGACGCAGTCCCTTCCTCCCTTCTCTCGCCTCGGCCCTTCACGGCCGTCGTCGCAGAAGTTTTGAAAATAGGCTAATATTCAAGTTTTTGGTGTAAACGCGCTCGCCAGAAAAGTTTTCGGGTTTGTTTTGAATCCATTATGACGCGCTCTCCTGACCAACTGCGGAAGAAAGAAGGGACGGGGGGATGGGACCGGGCGCGCAGGGCTATTTGTAGCGTTATGGCTCGAGCCGTGTTGGAGCGTTCACCGAATTAGCTACGCAGCTGTGAGAGTGATCGCTTAACTGAGCAGCCAGCTTTCCAACTTACGAACGCGACTTTTCTTTCGCGTTGCCGACGGCGCCGACGAGCGTCTTTTCAAATGGAACGGTGATGTTAAAATCTGTGTTTCGAGCTTCTTTTCTGATTTTAATAGACATTTCTCTGAGAGTAACGCATCCTGTAACGGCTAAACAAATTTTTTAAATTTATATTTGTAAGTTTTGCATCTAACAGCAAAGGAGCTTACTGCAAACAGAATTATTTTGATGGCCACAATCAATATAAATCTTAATGCATAATTCAAGTTCCGCTTTCTTTAACGTTGAAGCAGTCTTCTGCCCCTTTTATTGAAAAAATCCGGACAGTTAGGTTACTCAGAAGGTGTCTGGTCCAAGTTAATCCAGATTATCGACATTCTACTGTACTATTTACTCTTCAGTATGCGTACGTATCAAGACACGAAAACACTGAGTCTTTTCTTAAAGAGCGAATACAAATTGTGGGGTTGGGGGGTCGCTTGTTGCAGCAGACGATGCCGAATGTGAAGCTGCGAGGGCGAGCCCCAGGGAGGCCCTGGAGATCTTTCGCTGCATTAGGGCGCTTTTAACTTATATTTCCATTTAATCCCGCCTTATGAACTATATATACTTTTGGGGATGATCTTTGTTTATAATATTTTTGTTTACTTTTCATCAGTTTATTTATTTCCATAGGTGAATCTATGTTTACCAGATTACATGAAAGGTGATGAGTTTCTTCCCAATAGAACCAATTATCACACTTTCACGAGATAAGAACTCGGCGAGAAATAGTGGGTGTGTATCGTAGCTTTAAAAATTAGTCTCAGTACAGTAATAGAGTTGAGATACTTAAGTCTGTCAAGTTAGTTTTAGCAGTTCCGTTTTAGAAGTAAAGTTTTTCTTGTTCCATTAAACGATAATGTTTTTAGCAGCTACATTTATTTCTCTAGGCTTGTTTTGTTTTCATGACATAAACATCATCATTCGATATAGTTCATTAACTATTTTATATTATTGTAGTTAATAAAAATGCATACCATTTAATTGTTGGTATCATTGCCATCCAGGCACATTATCCTCCGCAGGTAACTGAAAAAAATGTTGATAATTTTTTTTTTCTGATCAAAAACAAATTGTTTCTCAGAAATGGAATTACTATTTCAAAGGCAATTTTACGCGTATTCCAGTAATCGAAGATCGTCAACTCACAACCTCAACGTTTTATCACCATCTTGCTCCCACTTTCACCCCGTTATGACGCTTCATCGCAACTTGCGGCGACTTGCGCGGCCTCGAGGGAGTGACGGAGGGATCAAGTGCTAATTTCTCCGCGAATCGGTCAGCCCCTCTCACTCCTCCCTCCACCCTCCCGCCCGGCGTCGCGGCGCCCAAAGGCCGACGGACAAGTTGGGCGAGCGGCGCGTCACACCTCAGCCCCGTCCGAAGCCGCTTTCGACAATCTTCTCCCGTCCTCCCTCATTATCCTCTCGCTCCACCCACCCTCCTCCCACTCGTCGGCTATCCATCCGTTCTCCTACTCTCCGCATGCTGCCCCTTCGTTCTCCCACCACCTATCGTTCTTCCGTCTCCCTCTCACCCTTCTCCTTCCGTTCTCCCACTCTCTGCTTGACGTCCTTCCGTCTTATTGCCGCCGTCCTTCCACCCTCCAATCTTCACCTGCCGTCCTTCTATTCCCTTCCCGTCTTCAATCTCTCCTCCTCCTCCTCCCTCCACCCGACCTCCTCTTCCTCCTCCTCTACTTGCACCCTTCTCCCAACGCCTCCGTGGACGCGATGCTCGCTCTTCTGGCCTGCGACGAGCCTGCACACGGTGGGTGCAAACCAGAGGACGAAGGTATGCATTAGATGAGTTATCTTCTCGTTTATGGATTGTTGCAAAGTTGAGAGGTTGTCACTGCGTCAACGTGCAACGTTCTTAGAAGATCTGTCTTTAAGTCGTCAGGAATTTCAATTTCAGTTAAGGAATCAGGATTCAGTGTTTCCTATAGTTTTAAAGATATTCAAACAACGCCCATTATATGTCAAAAATTGTCATATAATCATACCTAAGTTGTTCCTAAACTTGAACGAAACGAGAAACAAATGGGCGTATATGCAAACTGTAGAATATATAGTGCAAATTATTAAAGAAACTAATAGTCATTTAAACATAGTTTAAAGCGAAAACCTAATATTTACCAAAGATATATAAATTTACTATATATATTCTATATAATAAAAAGTTCATTACAAGTAAGAAATAATTATCGCATCTAATAATGTTAGATCCCATGACATGAGCACTTAAAAATGCATTCTGTATTGTGTTTATATGCTACAATTGTATGAAGTATATGAACCGCTATATTTTAGTCTGTCGGTTCTCTAATACTCGAGCGTGCTGGAAAGTATCTAGTCAGACAAATCGAATACGCCTCTTTAATATATGCCTCATTTCTTATAGTGTTTCTCAATTTATGTATTAAAATGATTTTGAGTTTTCCACTACGTTTAAAAGTAGTATTTGCGTCTAAAACGTGAATAATATGCGCATATTTACGTTGCAAGTTCATTATTTCTTCTCAGGAAACAGTGCCGGTATATATATTTTTTTATAGTTAGAATAATACGTATCATGGATTGTTTAAAACACCACATTCCATTCACTCGTCCGTATTAGCAATGTCCATCTAGAATAGCACACCCGCCCAACGTGACTGGGCGAGCTACACCAACTCTCGGCGCGGCCCGCTCCGCTTCCCCCTCCTCCCCCTCCTCCTCACTCCTCCTCCCTCTCCCCAGCCCCCTGCGCTGAGCCGAGCCGCGCGCGCCGCAGCACTCCTGCTCAATATTTGCTGCAGGCCTAATTGCAGTTGACAAGCTGCTGCAGAAGTTGCCGCGCCCGCCGCGGAGTTGCGGGACAGTTTCTTGCACCTCGCTTCGTCAGCGCGTCACTCCGAGACGCCCTCGCCCCCGCCCCCTTCCCCTCCCCCCTCCGCTGCCAGGCACTCGGTGTAGCAACTCCCACGCTCCACCGCCGGCCCGGAAAGCTGTTCCTCTCGGAAGTGAAAGGTCTCGTAATGAGGCACGTGGCTGCCCCCCCCGCTCCACTCGACACACCTTCGATTAAAGCGGCGCGCGCGCGCCGCCCACGTGTCTCGACTTCGTTCCCCGCGCGAGCGCCACCCGAGTGAATGGCGTGAAACGGCCAGCGCGGGATCCACCTTCGCTTTCCTTTGCGGCTTTGCAAGCACTGCCTTACACCTCAGCGCACTAGAAAACGAAGGGACCGTCAGAGTTTGTACACAACAATCATTCAGAAACGCTACAATGGTTTGCATCTTTCCATTGGTGTCTTTTATGACTGCAGCCTACAACAAGAAGGCGGCACAACTACATTTCTCTTTGTACTTTTTCCTTTCGACTGTTTTATTTATATTCGACTGTACAGTAGTCCAAAAAAAACGCGCATCATTCGAAAGAAAAATGCCATTTCTGTATTTTCTTAATCCAAACTGCTCTCAACATTTTAAACAATTATTTGCAAGAAATTGGTAATCATATATTAATTAATGTGGATTATATGATATTTGTGATTTCATTTACCTTCATAACTCTTGGGGTGTATTTATTGGGATTATATTCAGATACAAACTGTGAGATAGGTTGATGGATTTTAAACGGCTACTTATTATTAGTAATGAATAAAACATAATTATAAAGGTATTTAAACTATATGAATTAAAATTAACAGAGAATTGCGTTTATGTTAAAAAAACTTTAGACCGTTATCCAAATAGTTTTGGTGAACCTTTCTTTCAAATGTCTCATACCAAGTTTCCAAATGATCACATAAAAAAGGGCGGGGAGAAATGAGGAGGATTCCCTTATTTAAGGAAATAAAATGTTTTTATTTCGTAAGATTAAGGGAACATTGTTCACAAGTCTAGGGGGGATCACGCCCCCCCCCCACCGGCCCCATGCGCGTATCAATATCTTACGAAGGTATTTCTCCTTGTCCTTCAGATAATTTGCTTTTTTCTTGTTTTCTGTATTGAAGATAAATATTATGTTTCGGAATTTTTGAAGCTCCTTCCACGACACATTTAACGCTATAGCGCTTTTTTCACATTATTAGCCTCACATTTGTCTGCGTTTACTGTTAAGTCCATTTAATGCGCTTTTCGCATGAAAATTGAAATGTGTTAAAAATATTGGGAGAAAACTAAAGCAAGAAAATGATAAATTTAAATAAGTAACCCGTCTACAGGGGGGCGGAACCTTAAAAATGGATGAAGTATATACGTCAAACTATTTCTCAGAGAAAATATGTCTTTTTTTTCGATAGTTCATGCCCCAACTATTTTTCTAGCCAGTGTAAAGCCTTAAACAGGCCGTATTAACTTGTGCGTGCTCGAGCGAGGGAGCTGTTTAAGCATCGCCTTCAGACGCTTCGTGCTGGCGTACGCAGGCCCGCCAAACCTTTTAAAAAAAAGAAGCGTAAACTTCGACCCGTAAACCCTGAATGAGCCTTTGCTTCGCGTAAAGAAGACAAGTCCACCTATTCACTTTCCATCAGCGGTCTTGGCACCCGCCCCCCCCCACTCCCGCGCTCGTATTGAGCGCGCCGACCCGTGTCTCTGTCCGCCAAACAAAGGCGTGGCGTCGCGGCAAGGGGGGGGGCGGCGGTGGTGGCTGAAATTTGAACCCGGGGCTCTGCGCCGCAAACACTTCCGAGGTCAGCCCTCGAGGAGTGAGGAAAATGAAGACGGGTTGAAACGAGAAGGGGTAGAAGTAGAGGCATTTGTGAGAAAAATCTCGAAATATGAGTAATAGTCTCTCTCAACAGTGTTGCCATATCCAGAAAAGAAAGAAAAAAATGATAATATTTTTAAAAAGTACATAGGTAAAAAATGTGATTTTACAGGAGAAAAAAAAATTAAAACTGAAACTGTTACCAAAACGTCTAAGTGAAAATATTTGTCTTAATGTCTCTTTGGCTATTTATACGAGACATTAACAGTTATATTTTCACTAAATAAAAACTTTTTCAGGTATACAAGTATTCTGAAATGTTCTATAGAGGTGACCAAATTGTTGACAGACTTACAAGATCTTCAAATTTTTTCTCAGGCATTTTTAAAAAATTTTTGTTCCATTATATAAAAAACAAAGAAAGTGGATTTTAATGTGTTATAAAGAAATATGAGAATATGTAAAATAAACTATTTTTACCGGTTAGGTAATAAAGTAATTAAACTATCTGTGTAGGGTGATCATAAATATTTAGTATTTTTTTATAATTTCTATTAAGATTGTTATACTATTTTTTGTTATTATAATTTGAGCATTGTAATTTGGTTAGAAAAAGAAGTATAGTTTAATATATTTTTAAAGATACATTGAGTAGACATAAGCAAGTAATAATTGGTAGCGTTGTTATTATTACTTAAAATAATTTTAAGCTGTATTTTTGAAATATATAAATATCCGTAATTGTAATGTTAACAAGTTATAGTGGTCCTCCGCCAGGTTGCATAAAGCTGCCCGCAGAAATAATAAATACCTAACAAAGCATGTGGGAGTAGGACGAGACGACCGGGAGGTTGCAGAGGCGAGTCGGTTTGTGGTTGGCGGGGACGGGCGCGTGCGCGGTGGCAGACAAAGGCCGCACGGGCGGCGCCGGGATGCAGCACACGAGGCGTCGCCCCCTCACACCGCTAATTAGAAGAGCGCCGCCGCCGGCGGGACGCAAACCCCGGCCCCATGCGCGCGCGCGACGAGGGAGGGCGACCGCCAGGTAGAGCACGTGCCGGACGCGGAGGAGGGAGGGTGCGAGGAAGTAGCAAGGCGGTGCGCTGTGCTACTGTGCGACCATGACCCACGCTCGATAACCCTTCGCGAGCTGCTCTTAAATCCAAACGTGGCGAACGTAATGGTTCGGAAATCATCTTGCCGTCTCTGCAAGTGGACGGTGAGATTATTAGAACTGAGCTGTAGATGTTAGAGATGATATGCTGTTCACTACACGATTGGTCCGACGAGTCGATTATATCCATTGGGGGAATGGACTTACTGCGTTTACGCTTGTAGTTTTTAAACTTTGCGCATTTCTGACCGTGCTTCATTTCACTGGCTGTACCTACTTTGCCTACTATTGCATTGATAAACCGCATGATTCTTACTGTACGAAGATAGAACGTTCCTAAAGCGCATATGGAGCGATCCATTTTGAAAATAGCAACTACTCTTGCAAGCAAATTTACTATCGGACAAATATGTTGTTAGTAGTAAACTTCATTTGAGTCGATTTATTCAAGGTTTATGGCATCAGCAGTGAAAGAGTCAGTGGAAGGTTATCTGCAAAATTATACTCGTAAATCTCTTTTATGATAATTTTTTTTGACATCTGCAACATGTAATTTCAAAACTGATGAAGTTTTCATATTTCCCATTCCCAAAATCTCAGTTAATTACTTGTTTTTAAATTCCATTTTTGAGTTAATTTTGATTTTTTTAATATTGCTATTATGTATTTTTGTATTTGTTCCATAAGAATCCATTGCTACCTTTACTTGATGTTGTTTTTGATCATTTAAAAGTCTAATTTTCTCATATTATGCATTATCATTATCGCATATTTCTTTAATTTTTTAGTATATATTATTATTTATAAATTAAATTGCTTTCAACAAAACCATGTATTCCTTCCCTTTATGTTTTACCTTTATTTTGTTCATCTTTTATTACTTTCATTTTATTTCCTCTCCCTTTTCCTTCCTTTCGTGTTTTCCTTTCTTTCTTTTTTCCTTGCTTCCTTCCTATGTCTCTTGTATTCTCTTTTTTTCTTTTTCTTTCTTCCTTTGGCCCTCCTTCCCAACCGCACTCCTCCCTTAAATGCACGCTCGTTGACGCCATGGCCGTGTCGTTTCCGTTCGTAAACGAAGGTAGCTTACAGCGCCCCCCGCCGCTGTTTTCTTGTTTACGCCCCGTCACTCTTGTATTAATGGACTGCGCCGTGATCAATCAGGTAAGCGAGATTAATTAAAATCCAATTTGACTTCAGCGAAGACATTACTTTGCGTTTAATATTTAAAACGTTGATTACCCGTCGCCGTGATGAAACGTTGATTGCGATGTAGTCGATGCCTCGATGGGTCTCCGAGAAAATATTCCTTGGGCCGGGGTTCCTGCCCTGGTAGAAGTGGGAGTATGGCTTCTCTAGAAATCCGTTTACCTTATAAATATGCAACGGAGGGTGGTGAAAACTATTATTCTCGTGACTCGGTGACAATTGCATTTTCAGCTCATTGTTACAAAAATAGAGAATTGTTCAAATCTCTTTTATATTTCTTTACTTAGTAGCACTTCTTAGATCTTCTAGCAGAATGGATAGAACAGCTTTTGAATGGAAATGGAAAATAAAAATTGTCAGCAGATATACTTATCTTTGATTTAATTTTTACAGTTGCATTTCATTCGTAAACGAACAAATATAATAGGTGACGTTTTAACAAATTTATTAACTCATCAGAATAAGTCCAGAACGCTAAGCCATCTTCTACAATTACAAGGTGGTGACATACACACTTTTTTCTGAGTACTATAGCCTTTCTTGACCTTATTTAATTTTTATTGCCTTAATATACACAATTTTTAACATTTATTTAACGCCATGGAATTTACTTCCAATTTACTCCAAAGTGTTGCATCACCTCCGTTCGCATATACGTCATGTAATATATTTATAAAGTTAATGTAAGAAATGTTTTTTTTATAAAATCTCACGAGCCATATGAGCTGGAATTCGTACTAGGCAAGAGAGCACGTTGTGCATCTCACATTAGTGCAATCGTAACATTCCCACTCCTGCATCTCAATTTCTCAAAGCCTTCCTTTCCTTTCCTTTCCTTTCCTTTGCCCGAAGTCGTGGAGCTCTTCCCCCTCACACACTCTGCATCGCCCGTCACGTGACCAGAGGCCAGCAAGCGCGGCGCGGGGGGGGGAGGGGGGAGAGCGACGCCTCCGAGAATTCGTTCGCCTGCAGGCGCCTTTTCACCCGCGCGGCCTCCTCCGCCTCCGGCGTGCGCGAGAGCTGCAAGGGAATCGGGCATGCACAAGCGGGCCTCAGTGAATCCTTGATTACCCCGAGCGCGGCGCGGTGCGGTACGGTGCACGGGTGGGCAGGGGGAGAAGGGGGGCGTGGCGTCGCCGGCACGCGAGGTCCTCGTGGGGCGGCGCGAGCGCGCCAGTTGTCGCCTGCATCGACAAGTAGCAACGGCGCCCAGCGACGACTCTGAAACCGCCGCCCGCAGCGCCAACTCTGCCAGAGTGGGCATGCACTCGCTCCTCTGTTGCCGAAATTTGTGAGGAGCGTCCCCCAACGTCATCTCTGTGGTCAAGTGATTGCCGTCAATGGTCTTGTCATTGTCATTATTGTTGCTCCACCACGTTCATTTATGGTTATTATAATTCTTGTGTCAAACGTTGCTCGTTGGCCACCATTGTTGCCAACGAAATATGGAAAACAACTATTCTGTGAAGTATTCCGGAAACTTCATCTCAGCTGCCACCACCGCTATCAACCCTCCTCCCATAAGTGGCACTAGCATCGTAGACTCGGATGAGAGATGGGGTCGAAAGTTACTGCGTGATCGGGAGTCCCACAAGGTTCTACCCTCGCGCTCCGAGATGGAATACGTGTTGTCCATCGAGAGCAGAACCTTCCTCTGTCGACGCTGTCGTCGTCGAGAGCGACTTCTATCCGACCCTGCGCCCCTCAAGATAGATTTTCGTCATGAATCTCGAAATAGGCGGATTGATTTGTCCAGGCGAATTGAATATTGCATGGAAAGACGCAATCGGGCGAGCCACTGCCGCCCTACAAATAGCCTTGCATTATTCATAATTCTTTGACTACGGAGTAAATTAGGACTGCTGATTCGCGCTTCGCGAAGCGGGGGCTGCGACAGAAGAGAGAGCGAAGACAGATCTTTAGATTGGACTGATTCGAGGTGGCTATGTGAATTATACGCGTTATATTTTGAAACGGGCCCTTGAAGAGGTAGTGGAAATCTCTAAATCTTGGTTGCAGAAGAGCGATTAAAAAGACCACCTGTAATATTTTTTCTTTTAGATTTTAATCCTATCGATTAAATAAATATCCTCTGAATATTCTGACGATTCCTTTTCCCTCTTATTGTCTCCCAATGTTGATTACCTATTTAATGATTTATGAATTTGGCTAGCGCGGTTTCTCTTGTAATGGGCTTAATGATACAATGTCAGGGCTAATACTCCGTGTTCTTCGTCGCGGGCTGAAAATTAATCGCTCTTACGAGGCGACGGCTGGTGATTATTATTATTATTATTATTATTATTATTATTATTATTATTATTATTATTATTATTATTATTAAAAAATTAAATTATTCTGGTTTATCGTAATGAGCAACTCTAAATAACAAGTCGTTTGTTAACTGATATGATTGCGATCGATAATTATTTTTTTAAACAAACTTAATGTAACTTATTTCCTTAACTGACAATTCTAGCCTTGTAAATTAATGATTCTCTGAATGTCTTTACGAAGTTCTTAAATTCTGCACTTTCTGTTCGGCGAAGAACTGTCGTATTGGCGATGAGTCGAGAAGGACTCCGTCCTCGGTCGTCCACTTATAATTCAAATTGTTCTGGATCGTCCGTCAACCATTCTTTGCTGCATTTCATACATCCATCTTACCACGATTTCTTTTAATAATAGCGTTTTTATTTTAACTTAATTTATTTATCAACTCGTCAAAACGTTTGTCACACAGCAACATCATACTCGCCATCTGCTCAATCACACTCGGTTTTCAAGACTGACTTTAAAATAATTTCTACACTACGTGGCATAGCACCGTGCTCCCATTGAGCCTCGTCACGTTCTAATATTTACCTCTGGCAACTCGTCTTACTTCTCACTTCTCTTTTTTTTCATTGTTTCCTTCTCAATTCCATGCTCTTCTATCTCTGGTATTCCGTCGACATATTTTAATCATTTATTCTCAAAATAACCAGAGAGGTATTTTGACACCTCTGAATATGAATTAAGAAAACAATCTTAAAATACTCATTTTTGTATTGAATTACTCCAGCGACTTTTTTCAATCTTGCTACGAACAACTCACTGTTTTCAAATGTTGAAATTTGGGTCTTGAATATCATTTATGGGATTTTGGTTCGGTCAGAAACAAACGGTCGGCAGCGTACTCTTGTTTGTGCATATTGTATTGTATTGTTAGTTATTCTGAACAATTAAGTTATTCAGAACAATTATGATATCCTACACCTCAGTTCACTGCCCACAGTTGATTTCATTTTGTGACGTTGATTAAAGGAACAACAAATAAGGATCGTGCTTTGCGTAAACGTGTTAGGTTGTGGACTTAACAACAATTATTGTAATGCGCAGGGTAATTGTCCATAAACGTATTCCTAGTTTCTTTTTTTTACATGTGTTTCATAATAAGAGATTATTCGTGTGGCATCGTCATGACGCTGTTGCAAGTTTTGTTTGTAAACAAGTAGCGAAACATGGAAACTATGTTTATCTGCCCAGTTTGAACAACATTATTCCAGAGCTATGAGCTTTGTTAGTTTGTGTTCAACACATTAACACGTTTGTAGCACGTCTGCTAACTCATATTTATTTTACTGCATTACAACTCAGATGTTTAAAAAATACTTCTATCTAGCTCTGAAATTTATATCAATATTCTTTAAATAAAGCTTTGAATATTCAGATGATTACAAAATGTGAAGAAGGTAAATGGTCACTGATTTAATACTTTCCTGTTCGAAAAGATAATTCATTACAAAATAATTCCGTTAAGGCGAGAATAATGCTTTTTCGGGAGTTCGGCATAAACCAAAAACTATTCTAATCACTTGTTTTAATCTCTTGGAATTATGTGTTTTAAAAATCTTGTTTCTGAATACTCGAAAATTCTCCTTTTCTTCCTTTCATTTCGCTACGCCGTCCATTTCTGTACTGTCATCGCGGCAATTCTCAACACGTTCGCATCCCAGGCAACGCAGCCGCAGCCGCACCCCCCAGCGCCAGCCGGTTGGGCCGCTCTGGAATCTACATCTCCCTCAACACTTGATGGTTTACCTTCTTATGTCGGACCCAATGCACAAACCTCTCCTTTTGCCCCGGGACTTCTCCCCGCGCCCGCGCCCGCGCGCCTTTGATCAGTTCTTTCTGATTTCCATACTCATTTAAACTCCTCTCGGGCGCCGCGCGAGCCGCTTCTCGCCTCTGCTCCCCCTCCCCCTCCACGCCCTCCCTTCCCCCCAATTCCTGCTCTTCTCTTCCAGTTTCTCACTTCCCCTCCCTCCCCCTTCCCCGCCCCACACTTGCCGTCGCACCCTATCTTCCCACCCGTCCCCTCCCCACACGCCAATCCCTGCCATTTCCCAACATTCACCGTTCTGCACCCTTCCCGTCCCCTCCTGCTCTTCACCTTCCGCCCTTCCCCTCCCTCGCATCCCTTTCCCTACATTCTTCCCTTCCCCTCTCATTCATCTCTACCGTACCTTCCCTCTCCCCTCCTATATTCCCCTCCCTTCCTGCCCTTCACCACCGTTTGTACCCTCCCTCTCTCTTCCTGACCTTTCTGTCCCCGTACTTTCCTTTCCCCTACCCTTCAACCCCCACCCACATCTCTTAAACCTCCCCTCCCTTCCCACTTCTCTCTTCTAGCCCCACACTTCTCTTCCAGTCATTCATCTCCCTCCTTTCCTATCCCCCCGCAGTCCCCCTCCCCTTCCCGTTATTCCCCTTCGTTCCCGTTCTTTCTCGCTTCCGAAATCATTCCCTTTCCTCTATCCCTCTCCACCACGTTACGCCATCTTGTGCTGCCATGCCCTTCGCACAGTCCCATGCCGTACTATTCCACCCTCGCAGGCCTGCCCCATACTACATGGAACCCGGGCCGCCCTTGCACCAATACGCAACCTTTGCCTGCCTCCAGCGCTCAACCCGCGCGTCGCCGCCGCCTTGTTCCCACCACGCCCCCTCACCCTTTCACCCGCCACCGATTGCACCTCCGGCGCGGACCCTCGCCTCTGCCGAGAACCGCTCACCACCAACCCCTACCGCCGCACCCGCCCTCGGCCTCAATCCCACCTCCTGGCTAACCTCTCGTCCTCGCCAGCGCCCTCGCCGCCGCAGCCCCCGTAGGAAGCACTCGAGATCTGCGCGGGTTACCCCCCCCCCAGGTGGCCTTACCCGTGTCTGCCTCAATCCCTTCAGTGGCTTGTAGCCAATTTATGTTTCTTCTTCTATCCCTTGATGCCCCCTCGATACCGCGCGGCGCGGCGCTGCTTTTCCGTTTCCTCTTTTCTTCTTCGCGTCCGGTCAGCGCTCTCTTCCTCTCCACGCCCCTTCGCCGCCCCGGTGGATCTGATCCTTTACTCCCGCCTCCGCCCACGACCCCGTACGCGACCGTGCCGCGCCCAAAGGACCTCCCTCGCGCGGTTTACTTTGACACTACAAATGCACCTGTTCTTCTCTTCGCTGTCCGGTGCGCTGACTCGACGTAGGAGGCAGGAGCCGCTCTCGATATTTTTATTTTGCTTGAAGATGAGTTGTACAACACAGCGATCGACACTAAACACATTTTTGCATGTATATTTGATAGATAACTCTACTTCGTTGCATCAGACATGGGTAGTCCCACGGTCGTTTCAGTCGCTTTTTCTTCATCTCAAATTAGAATCTGTGTCAACTGTTGTAAAAAAGTAGATTCATTTAATCGATTAAAAATACTTCTTTCCCCTGACGTCCCAATTTTTTAATAATGATGGCTATCATTTCGTGTGTATTTTACGAGAATCCGTTTTTTTTCATTTTTTTAGCAATTTAACTGAAATATTGGTTTGTTATGCGACATATATAAAAAACCGGACATGACAGATTAATTATTGGAAATTACAAATGAGGATAAATACAATATTTATGGACACGGTGTTGAACTGAAGAAATAAAAAAATGAATGTTTTACTTCGAAACAAAAATATCAATATTATATCCTTTTAAATGTGTACAAGCCCTCTCTCTATATTTTTTAAATGTAAAAGAATACATACAACGAAATTGCTCTTCATTATCGTTCTTGCAATTGTCTTTAATAAATAATTTTGCTGAATTATGAAGCACTTATATTTTCATTAATTATACCATACATGTACGTGGGGACAGGTAATTTAGAGCGAATTAAAATAGAACGCATCTTAAACATACAGACCGCCGTAGGTAGCTCAGAGCAACAAGTGATGTCACTATAGTGCCTATGACCGGGAGGTCCTAGGGTTCGACTGGCAGGAGTTTAGACTCTAGGTATGAAGCTAGGTCGAATTCACTTGCTGTCTGGAGGAGAATTCCTGCTGCCGGCTGCTCTGACTCTAAATTTTTCGCGGTTTCTCCGATTAACACCAGAAGAATGCCGGAGCAATACTCACGGCCCTACAAGCGGGCCACAGACCGCGCGCCATCTTTTCCTACTCTTCCTTGTTCTTTTCTCACTTCTTACTCACAAACTCTTACATGCACTACATTACCTCACATGTCGGAAGGCCAGTCGGGAGCTTAGACTTTTCCCAACTTGTGCGGTGCCCCGTTGGTGGGAGAAACATGGAGAGAGAAAACCGTTGCAAACCGACGGATACCGTATCTCGCCACCCCGCGGGGAAAGATCATCGCCCCCTCCCCCAACAAAAACGTGCACTACTCTTACGGCACCAATGGGCACGGGCTCGGACCTGAGGAGACCCGCCTCCGCCCCACCTCTCTTTTTCGTGCCCCGAAACCACCGCGGTCGTCTTGCTTGATTCGCGATGATACAATCGCTATTGTCACACGTCGCCCGTTGCACGCCGACGGCAACCCTGTCGCCTTTTAGCCAATCAGTGTGTGCGTCTGGTTATATCCACCTTAAGTTAAGAAACGACCACCACCACCATCACCACCACCTCCTCCTCCTCCCCCTTCGATTGATAGTATGAAGATGGAGTGGTTGACACAGAGAACTGGCAAAATGGACGACGACCAGTAGCACCTATTACCCGACATCTCTAACACCAGCACTATTTTCTGGATCACCACATCACCATTACCAACATTTCCATTATCAGATTATCCTCCTCGTCCTCCCCATTTTCCTCCATCTTTTGCTTTTTCGTTCCATCCTCCCCCCCTCCACCACCCACAATTTCCAACAACATCCACGCTCATTTTCCCACTCCTTGTCATGGACTACAGGACACCGTTTCTCCATCCGTTTTCTATTCTATCTTTCCTCACCCATCCCATTCTCCATAGTTCCATTCCTCTATTCCTCCACCACACTTCCCCTTTCCCTCTGATTCCAATGCCGTCCACCCAACCTCGACCACGACCTCCTCGCCCGTTCACATCGTTAGCACCCCGTCACCGCTCTTCTCGTGCTATCACCTCTTCAGTAGTCACCGGTAACTGCGCCACTGCCACCGCCACTGCCACTGTCCCGCCGGCCTGCACCCGCTCGCGCCCGCAGCCGCGCCTTATTGCGTCATGAATATCCATGAGTTCGACAAAGTTAAGCAGGGCGAAGTTCGGCCGCGCTGGAGCCCGGTCGGGCGACCGGCGCGCGGGTGGAGGCGTCGCGGGGATTAAAAAAGCTCCTCTAAAACCTGCGGCCGCTGATTGGCGACGCTCGAACAAGGCACGCTCGTTACTGGGGGGCGGGAGAGAGGAACGAGGTGTAGGCGGGGTAGGTCCGGCCTCCAGCTTTCGCAGTCACACTGGGTGCTTCAGGGGGCTGTGGAACAGCGACACAAAAAAGGCGATATTTGATGTCAGTAAGTTTTTGTCGGATAATTTGTTTTTTTATGGTTGGGCATCTGAGATGCCAGACGCAAGTACTCACTAAATTATTTTTTTATAATCTAACATTAAGTTCTCAACATAATTAATTTAAAAACAGTAATGTTTTCCTGATCTCCATCATTTGTAGCTCTATAGTAAAAATGTATTATGAAGAGATAAATCACCAGATGTATATTGGTGCTAATTTTTTAATAGTCTATTTTTAACGAGAGTCAATAAAAACTTCTTACATGGATAATTTAGTACATTGACCATGTTATCAGCAATTCAACATATTTAAGCTGTAGTAAGGTTCTTCATTCCCAATAAATCAGTAACTTTATACAGAGTCGGTGTCTGGAAGGTGCAACCAAACTTCACGCGAAAATCTGTAAATTGTAGCCCTGTCATCCACTTGCGTCCAAAAAACACCACCACTCCTTCGGCTGGATCTTCAAGTAGTCCTTTGAATGGAACAAATTTCGTCCTTTGCTTCCTTTCCCGACCTCCCCTCCCCCCTCCTCCCTTTATGAAAAATCAACTTTTGTTACACAGCAACGGAGGGAAATTCCAAGAATTTGTCCTTAATTTCTCTTCGTTCGTACTAAATTGTGCAAACATTGTCCTGTATTTTTAAGGTGCTAACCTTTTTGCTTCCTCAAAGACGTGAAAGAGCGAACGAAAATCTAAAAAGATTCGCGCGAACTAAGCCAACGCATCGACCGGAAGTCAGGCGAGGGAAAATGTTTCTTATTTCTTTTCGTTTCTGAAGGAGTGAATTTAAGGTCGCTGAATATTTAATTACTCAGTTACAGCCTGCAAAGTGGTGAAGAAGATTCACAATTGCATTTCGTTTGCATAGAAAATCGAATCTTCGGAAGAAATATGCTCTATTTAATGACTACGTAATTTAATTCTAAGGGCGTGCGTAGTTATTGCGCAGGGTGAGCTCCGGCATTGAATTTATGGTTTTGAGTATTGCTCAAGAGTTCTGCTACGGAGAGAAAATTATTTAAAAGCTCTGGCGTAAAATGAATATTCTCGTTAAGAATAATCAAGGAAACGTATCATATATGTAAGATAAATGATTAGTAAGTTGTGACTTTGTTTTGTCGAAGTAAGTGATCTGCAGAAATGTGTTTTGTAATTTCGATGAAAAAGACCAAAAAATATAATTTACCGAAATACAATTTACGGTTTAATCTTCATAATATGAATATGCACTTCCCAAAGTTTTTGTATATTATTTATACTAGTTGATTCTTTTTTATGATTATTATATCATAATTCTAAAGAAATTCTAAAAATTTATGTTTCCCGTAAGTAAATAGTTATTCAATATCGTAACCGAAAAGATCAACAGAGAGATTAACGTGTATCATGTAAAAAATTAAAAAGTCTATGGATTCAGTTTTTTCGCCAGTTTGTTGTATCTTCTTTTGAATTGGCAGTAAATGTTCTCTTGTACATAATATTTCAGAATACTATAATTTTTACAGTAGGAACAAATCTCTCAGCGTGAGGTAGGACAAATCGCCTTCATTTACGCCATTATCTTCGAAATGATCAGAGGAAATCAAACTACAGATCTCTCACAGAAAGCCACATTCTAGAATGGTTATCGACTCATGCGTTTCTTCTTAAGCGGCTCGCATCATGCGTTTTTTCTTAAGCGGCTTCGTAAATCCACCACCGTGAATACTCGACTTGCAACCTCGGGTCTGCAGACTTCTCATATAGAATCGCTAATTCACTTTAACCTCTGTCCCAGGAAAACAAAACGCTAAGTTTTATTTTTCAGAATTAGCTACTGGAGTTTTCAACAGCAAATTCCAAATATTCATTTTTGATCTTTGTATATACACAAACACTTATTACATCGCCCACAATATTTTATTCGTCCTTTCAAGAGTTCTAAAATTCATTTCTGTAGCAACAATTGCAGGTCGTGTCATCTATAAAGAAATTCGTCTCTGGCTTCCGGTAGGTCGACATTCCAGAATCAGTTGTGTAATTCGAGACGAGTCAACCTTTGTAGTAAGTTCGAGTGGTTCTTTCTTATGTGTTTTAATCCCGCCAAATATCTGCATTTTCCACTGAACACTCACAGACATCGTGGTGTTGGTCTGATGAGTTGTACTACCACCTGTGAAGTGATCTCCAGGTATCCTCAATTCCAGTTATCTTTCGACGGCGATTTTTCCTTTTGGGTCTAGGGTCTCTGGCGACTGTTTCCTTCTCTTCCGGTCTCTCTTTCTCTCTCTCTCTCCCGCGCGTCTGCGTGCCTCGCGGCCGGCGCAGCCCGAGTGAGCGCTGGCGTGCGCGGATTAAAGCGCGCTGCGCGAATCCCTTCGCACAAAGGGCGAGGGCGGGCGGCCGCGTGCGGGGAGGGCCTCGGGGCCCCGGGGCTGCATGTGCAGCGCAGCTGACGGAGGTCTTTCTCTTTGAGCCACCATGTGAACTTCGACCCTTATGACGAACGTGTGGCGCGGAGAGGCGCGGTATTGGAGTTTTAAAATGAAGTTACCATACTGCTATTACCTCTTCGTGGATACTTCTTTTTCTTGTATGTATTGCAAAACAAATTAAAATATAATATTTTCGACTGGGTTTCAATGTGTACAGAAACGAATTAAAAATTTTCCTTTTTCCTTTATCTGCTCGAGAGACTTCTGATTTATGACAGTTTAAGTAGGTGCCATTATATTGTCCCTACGTGAAAATTCTATTGTGTGACAACATGCGGCACAGTGATATAATTAAAATAATTCTCACCAAAACATTGTTTCGTTGAATATTAATGATTTTCTCTAAACATTTACAAATTATTGCTCCTAAAATATATTGAGCAACTTCATCAAATTTGGTTATTATAAACCAGTTTAATAGTCATGCACTGAATTATAATGATACCGTGCTATATCACTTGGTGAGTAAATTCGTGTGTTAGTGAATGTAAAATTATTAATGCAACACACACTCAACTAAGAAAATAGGAATTAGAAGGAAATACAGCTCTGGCGACAGTCTAATTCTTCTTTCCTTTTTCTTCGTGCATTCCTTCCCAAGTGATCTTCCCATACTTCTCGCGTGCGTTTCATTTTCATTCCAGCAAGAACCAGAACGGCGCCATTTTCCCATAGCGAGGGGAACGTCTTAACTCAACGGATAGACGCGTAACACAAACACCCTTAATTCTTACGGCTAATGGATTTCACTATTAGATTCGCGGAGGAATTCCTGGGGAGATTCCAGCGGGTAAAAGGAAAAGCGCGGGGGAGATGTGGGGCGTGGC
>BOPP01000001.1:4940746-4956078 GCA_017312745.1 Gryllus bimaculatus
CCCGCCCCACCCAGCCATGCTGCGTAGCCGGCCACGTGGGGGGAGTAGGTCGCCTTAATTTTCTCCTGCATTTGCTTTCATCGTTTATTTGAAACGGACGGAAAACTAACTTTTGTTGAGCTGCAGATAACGGACACAAATAAATAGTAACGTTTTTATAAAATATCTTTATATAAAAATCTATTTTGTTTAAGTTGTGTTGTATTATTTTTCAAGAGAGTACAGCGAAGTAATTAATTTATACTCTATATATGGATTTTACGAAAAAGTGTCCTTTTGAAGTAAAAGTTGGTTCACATGCACGAATAACAACGATGAAAAAGAAGGAAGCGAACCCTTTATCTATCGTACGTGTCTAAGAACCTCCCTGTCTCTTGGGTCTTAGCTTTGGTCTTGTTTGTGCGTCTTCATTGTAATTTTCCTTCAGAATGTTCTACTTCAACTGTACATTCCTCTTTCGCAAAATGCATTCTTTATCTAACTTCTATTTATTATTAAGACAGAGTGAAATAAGAGAGAAAGTACATTAGAGAGAGAGAAAGAGAGAATTTATTAAGAAGAAAATAGATTTTTTAGTGTTTGTAGTATTTTGTACAGCAAAGGTTTCGTAGCAAAGAATACGAATCCTAATCAAAAAATATGTACGATTATTATTGTATATTTTGTGCTCAGCAGAGTACAGATAATTGTGTTTACACTTTGTAAAATAGACGCTTTGAATGTTAAAAAACGAGTGAGAGAAATTAAGACAGGTAAAATAAATCAAATTGATTATAGGAGATGCTGTTTATTGCTTATATATTATTTTCCAAATAACGCGAATACCGGAAATGTCCCATTTATTGACAATTCTCGCATTTAATTAAAAGAAATGAATGAAACATATTTGTACGAGTATTACATGATGCATCTCCTATAAACCTGGACAAACAAGTGGCCGAATCACACGCAGAGGTGTATTACAGCTCCGATTATTATGCCATTGAAACACGAAAGAAAGATAAGCATAATTGATTTAATTATTTAGTAAAATGTCAAAAACCAAGCATGTGTCGATTGATTCAGAAGCATTTTATTATTGTGGCTGCTTCTGCTACTGCAGACAATGGCATGTCGCATACTTGTTTGAGAATATGCTCCAATCAGTGTTTGATAACAGTTAATAATTTGTCATGTTGAATTTTTGATCGCTGGCTGTTTTCCATTGCTTTTTGCCTAGCTGTTGACGTATTACAAGAATATTTTAGTTTTCATTTTAGGAGAAAGTAAAAGAGTGTCTCCTAATTATTGAAAAGAATTCCATAACTTCATGTTTCTTATTAAATTGATTTATACTGTATTATAATAGTTTGTGTGCGTAATAATTAGTCTTTATTACTGCAGATTTTCAATAAAACGGCGAAGAAAGATTGAAATATGAACAAAGATTATTTCTAATTCCTAAGATACTTTTATAATTCATACGTAGTGTAGAATTTTCTGAATAGTGCGCTAGGCTTGCATAATGTAATGTTCAACCCCATTTCCAGATGAACGTGTTCGTTGATCTGTATACAAGCTTTCATTAAAAATAACGCCCTGGAAGGTTGCGTGTTGATAATGAATGAGAGGGAGCATTGAAGTACGCGCGCGTACGACATTTCATGCGATTTTGACATGCTTACGTATACAGTAAAGTTCACGTTCTGTAAGGTATTGTGCCATTGTTTCTTGAGTATCTCAATCTTTCTTACGTTTCAAGATTTATTATTCTGTGGTAATGAAGAACTCTCTGTATACTTTTGCTTGTATTTCAACTCAGAGCATAATAAACGTACGTTCCTGTTAAAAATAATTCATGTTTTGTTATTATGTATTTTTTATTCATATCTTTCCCTATATCCTCAGCAGGAAAAGAGTAATTTTATTAAGTATTAGTTTGATTCAATTTTTGTAGATGAATATTTAAGAAACCTCAATATCTGAAAATTTGGATGTTATATGTAAAAAATGTAAGGACATTAAATTTATTATAATTTCAAAGTTTAATAAAGTTACTTCCTGTGCTGTCTTCACACCAGAATTTTCTCTTTCAGTACAAATCAGGAACTCCACAATGGGATTGCTCTTTGGACGTGCGACTCTTGAAACATCACCAGCTGCCTACTACGTCACCAGGATTTGATCACCAAAGAAAAAATAACAAAAAAACGAAAAATTGAGGGATGTCTTTGGGAGCGGACGATACTGCAGGTCTTTTCAGCCCTCCATATATACTATTGACCAGAGCGCTCCCCAGGGCTGAGAGCCTGAACCTTGTAGGTACCCGCCTAACCAGAGTCAATTATTCCATTATGCTGCATCTACCTCTCCGGCTGTCACCAGCCCTAGCCGCTTCCACATCAACAAACCGATACCAAACCCAAGCCACTCACTGCCGTCCACCGCCTCAGCCACGTCTGTGTTCACGTCCCCGTCACCTCCACCCATCCGGTGTCAGCCGCATCCAACTCACCTGTGTCTACCTTGGCTGTCGCCTCCCCTGGGGAACCTCCTCCGCGCCCCTGCCTCCATCGCGGCAACCACCAATTCCCACGTCCGCCACCGCTTCCGCCTCTGTCCCTTCCTTCCTTCCTTTCTTTCCATCCTCCTCCGCCGTCTCTCTGACCACCCCTCCTCCACCTTCCGTCCTTCCATCTCCCGCCCATCTCTCCCCAATCAGTCGTTACTCATTCCACCATCCGCGCCTTCGCGACTCACGCTCCAGTAACTGCCCTTGTCACCGCCGCTCCGCCACCCTCGCTTCGCGGCGCTCGCCTCCCATCCCGCAACCTGCGACGGCCGCCTCCGCGCCGCGCAGAGGTTGATCCGACACCGCGCTGCGTGCTGCTCATTTGAATTTCAACGCGCAGCCCGCGTGTTTTCGCGCAGCGGTGCCGGCGCCGGCACTGTCTCCACCAGCCGCCTCCGTCCCCGCATCCACCACCATTGTGCCCTTTCATGTTCTCCCCGCAACCCCCAGGACTCGCCCTTCCATTTATCCATGATGCCCCTCCCCTCCTCTCCCCTCTCCTCCCTTCCCCCGCCCCCATTCTTCCTTGGTGAGCCACCAGTATTGGAGGGTATCCTGTCGATGCTTAGTGTAATATATCCTTAATCGGTATCACTTTTCATCTGACTACCTTTCTACCAATTTCCCTAACATTTTTTTTTCTTTTTCATCTGGGATTCGAAGCGAAAGTTCCTTCAATGCCGACAATCACCGCTAGTTTCTTTTGTCTAAAAGTCTTCAACTTGTTGCGAGGTGCGCTCCTGGTTTCTCGCTTCATCACCTGTCCGCTCCCGTCCTATATCTTCGTTGACTTCTCCTCTTCCCCAACGCACTTTCAGTCACTTCCTCACTTTTCCTCGTGCACATCTGATATATCGCCAGGTAATTACCTGAATCAAACTTTGTGCTCTACTAGTTTATAGAGTTCCCCACTGCCTCTGAACAAGTAAGGAGACTTCGAGAGTTTTCCCTTTAACGAGTTAACTAACAGAAGATTCGTGATGTTCAAAGTACGTTGCGCGCCCTTCCTTCCAAGTAAAATATCAGGACTGAAATAAAATATGAAATGAGTAGATCCTAAGTGAAAAATAAAACCAAGTGTCACTAGAAGTACTCGTACATGTGCATGAGAAAGTCAGGAATCCGCACAACAGATAAGATGGTAAGTAAAAATACAATGGTAAGTACTAAAGTGATCGAAAACAGTGATCTAAATGTTTGTCTGTTCATCTTCATTGAATTGAAGTTGAATAGAAGATGAAAATAATGTACAATGAATATTAATATAATTGGCATCAAGCAGCTAGATTATTTCAATAATGAAAATAGATGAGTAATTTAATATTAAAGAATAATATCAGTTTGTAATATAAGAAATATTTTAATAGTTATTTTACGAAATAAGTATCGCAATACATGTTACAACAATACGAGATCGAGGAAATCTCAAAGGAAGCTGACAGGTCGAGTTTGGTCGATACACGTTCAACATATATCCATTTTGTTGAAATTCCAATGTACGCTTTTCATTTAAACTTAATCTTTTATACTGAAAAGATGACACTGATGTAGCTAGGATGCCATGATAAATTATAATGCTTAAATTCTAAAAAAAACTGTGTTAATGTCATTGAAACAATGCTGTGATAGTATTGGCACTCACCCTAAGGTTCAGAAGACCATTATATACGGTGGTGGGATGATCTCAATCTTGTAAACATTATATCTTCTCAAACGAAACTGTAAAATTTGTCATTATGTTACATTTTGTAAATTTAAATTGCGAAACATGTTTGGAAAAAGACAGAAAATAATAAATTATTGAGTATTTTAAAATGGATTAAAGTACAATGTTCTCGAAAAAACAAAATAAAGGAGAGTGATGATGTTTCTAGTAATCATCTCATTGTATTTTTTTCTTTCAGCTTAAACTCACTTACTTTCTACTATGTTAATTTATCATTTCCTACTTTCTCGTCTATATACGTATATATGTATCGAGTATACTTAGTGTAGAGTAAGTTTTCTTATGATGCGGGAGATAACGAACATACATGTTTCGGGGTCCCCTAATAGAGCAAAAGTGTTTTTATTCTATCGTCCATCTGGACCTAATTTTTTCGTAGGAATTTTGTAAAATATTCAATAATAAGTTTAGTCTAATTCTATGCCTTATATTTTGAAAGCATTGTTTAAATGTTGAGGATACTTTCCATAAATCCCCTAGGAATTTTCAAAAATTTGTCAAAAATGGCTCCAATATTTGTCTCTTAGTTTATTGTTAGAATGCAGTGAAAGACACATATGAAGATGGCTGATGTGTGATGGATGATGATATTTTTTCACTGTTAACTAAATTTTCGAAATGTGCAATGAAGTTCGAAGTGTGAAATGTTTTGAAATTTCTTGGACCCCATGTAACTATATCGTATTATTAGGCAACTGTATCGTATGACTACATTATTTAAGATAGTTTTTTTTCTTAAATGAAATTTGTTCTTCACAATAATTCTTTAATGATTTTCATGCATACTTTTTAAAAATATTAGTTGGTTTCGCGCAATTTTGAGTGAAATATAATAATAAGATTTTCTAAGAAAAGTTTTAGAGCCGCTTTTGAGAAAGTCTTGTTTTACATTGTTTATATTGCATTATTCCACAAGAAATTTAATTTGGAGAAAAATCTCGATCTCAATATATTTTCAATGAGACGCCGAAAGAAATTCTAATTTTTGGAATTTCCGAAAAAGGAAAGTTAACAGTGAGAGTCCGACCTCTGCTATCTTTATAAGTGTATTTTACTCTATTCTTACAAGAAATTTAAAGAAAACAATTGGAGTTATGTCCGAGGATTCATTTAAAGTGCCCGCAAACTTTAAAGAATGATTTTCAAAACTGCAGAGCTCTGAGTCCAGCCAGATTGGCCGGGGAATATTCACTTTGAGAAAAAATACTACTCGTACAAAGAGTTTAGTAGCAGGTGTTGTTCATAGAGGGACGGACAGACAGAGAGGTGGACGTTTAGAAAAAAACATTTCTTCGGTATCATGGAACCCCAAAACGCGTATTTCCGTTAAAACTTCTATATCAATTTTTAGGAGCAATACATATTTGTAACTATCACTACAATACGAATAACAATATCCGTATAGACGTACGTATACGAGAAAGTAGAAACTATACTGAAGACTAGTATCAACCACGATTAGTGGAAAGAATTAGACTATTTGTTTGCTTGCCAACGTTTTGGAAAATATATTTCCATCAACAGGGCTAAAATGTAAACACAATAACGTTTTGTCGAAACCGATTTCTTTCTTCGGAATCGATTTCTTTCACAATTGATGTGTGATAATTGTTCGTGTTTGTTCTCACCCTACTTTAAAAAGCAACCAAGAACATGTGTTTTATAATAAGGCATATAAATAATTAATGTTTGTTTAATTAATAAAGAAAGAATGTTCGTTTTGGAATATAATGTTGCAAGTGACAAAAAGGGTTAAATAGATATAACATTTTCAAACTATGAAAATTTACTGGCGGCATCTCAAGATATGATCCGATTGTCACTAAATTTTATTTTTGTCCTTTGTACATCATAAACCAACTTTTTCGCACTACTAGAATTTCATTAAAGATTAAAGTTTTTTTCACTCTAATGTCAGACATCGAACAGTCATCAAACATCAGCTAGACATCTACTGAATGCGGTGGATCGTTTCCTAGAAATCTCATCCAGGTGTTGGGCCAGGAGGAGAGAAATATACGTCTCCGTTCGCATTAACGTCTTTTGCTTTTGCATCATTTACTCAGCCTCGCAGTCCGTCTTCGCGCCGCCCCACCGTCGCCATGTCCACATCAGAAACGTAATTATTTACGTAATGTGACAGATGTATTTCTAAAAATAACTAGTGATGCCATGCTTACAGGAAAAAGTACGTCAAAATGTTATATTGCACTATAAAAAATAAAGGAACTTAAGGAAAATAAAGGAACCAATTTTTTGCTGTCCTAGCACGTCATATCCTTAAACTTGACGTCTAACCTGTATTTCTAGTCATACTTCCATCTAATAATTTAATAATTATTTCCAACCCAATTCCGGCTTAAATAATAATTTATTTCCGACTAGCCTAGGTTTTATTTTCTTATCATTTGTGATATGGTACTCAAATAAACGTTTTGTTTGGAATATCTTTCACCAATCAGTCTTCAAAATTATGTTTCATTGAAATATTTCTTAATTCATATTAGATCAGATAATTTACATAATAAAGTACTCAGGAAGATAATATTTCTTCTAAAATGGAAAGATATAATGCGTCTAAAACATTCCCAGTGCGGACTGATCGATGCGATGAAATGACGCCGTCGCCATGTCCACCATCCCCTACATCCACCTCCTCCACAACTGCCCGCCCTCGACCTCCGCCTCCACCATACGCCCGCCCTCGATTCCCATCGCTCGCCCTCGCCATTCGCCTCCCCCCACCCGACTCCCCGCGCCACAGAATCGCGTTCACGACCATCCATCCTCCACATCCACCTTCACCACCCGCCCGCGCCATCCACTCCCACCACCTCCACCAACGCCCACGACATCCACCTCCACCGCCCCGCGCCCCTGTTGTCCAGTGTGCTCGATGGTGGGACGGGACGGGACGGGACGTCCTGAGACGGAGTCGTGGCCGGGAAAGGCTGGCATCTGCTGGCGACAGCTCCTCGCGCGAGGGATTATCATAGACAAGGCGGCAGCGGGACAGCGCCCGCCTCAAGATGCCGCTGAATATTCACCGCCGGCGCACAGCGGCAGGGCTGCAAAGCGCGCGCGGGTTTCACTCACCCGTGCTAGCGGAACGCCGCGACGACATCGCGCACAACGCAGAATTGAAAAAGTTACTTAACCACTTATCTGCTGCTTCTGTTAACTGATGATTCGATCTTACTAAGAACTTGGTAAGGTGAGAATAACATACGAATTAACGCCACAGCAAGAAGATACCTCAATGTGAGTCTGCTAATATGTTTCCTACGTAAACAAACAACTATGAATGAGTATCCTTCATTGAATGGAAGTCCTCTGACAGTCATGGGATCAAAAGGGATGAAAAGAATTTAGATTGGCACGTGCGTATGCTAGAGGCTCAAGCAGTAGGTATGAATGTCAAGGCAAACATGAAAAAGTCCGTAACATTTTCTCACGTTCTTAAAGAAATTTAAGAAATGAAATGCCATTAAAACTTTGAATAATATTTACTTGATTTTTTGAAAACTTCCTGATCTATCATTTCAATACGGAGAGGCCATACATTGGTTAGATCATTAACGAGTTTTTGTAACTCATTCACATATACTGAGCATCAAGCCAAATGCAATGCATTTGTTAACTCGAAATATTTCTCATTTATCTAATAACGAAAGTTAACTTATCAATTTGTGTCGTTCATGCATTTTTCTTTCACTTCCTTAAGTGTTTTTATTTTTTTAAATTCTAAATTAACTACACAATTCGTGGAGCCTGGGTTTCAAGTTTACGAAAGTACTTTTTACTTGAAATTATTTCAAATTACAAGATATAAAGGTAATACTTGTTCCGCATAATATTTTCTTTTTTAACATATCACTGTGGATTTTGTGTTTCTTTAAACGTAACCTACTCTGGAAGGATTTGAAAGTCCTTAAACAACTTTTATTCAAAAAATTAAAAGGTAAAAAGCTTAGGAGACTTGCAAAAAAAAATTTCACCAATGCCTTACTTAGAATATGCACACGTTCTTTCACGAAATATATTAAATTCATTTTCAAAAAATAAATTCGAATATTTTAATATTCGGTTAATTTAAAGCAAACGTTTAGGAAAAAGCTTTTGAGAGCTAGTACGGAACATTTCGTAAGTAAACTCGTAAATATTCAGTATATAAGATAATATTGAGATAGTTTCAATATAAAGTGGCTCAGATTTTCGTTCAGAATGAGTGCACCTGCATTGTGAAATGTATTTGCACTTTTGCCGTTTCTGCCGATTATTACGAAGTACTTGGTAAGGGAGTTCTGTGAACGTGGTTTATCGATTATAACGTACGTAACCTTGCTGATGTGAAATATTAAAGTACAGAAAGAGGTGCGGAAACTAAGGACGGACTGCATTTGATCCGAGTTTTGTTAATACTATTACGAGCCAATGTGACTGAGAAACAGTCAGTTAAAATGTAGAGTGGCAACCAAAGATCGGTTACGCATTTGTCTAGAGAACTTACCTACAGTCCTTGTACAAACGCGCATACACATTTCATTTGGATTGAACGAAACCAAAGTACACCAAACTTGTCCACACTGCCATATGTCAAATATACCTGAGGGACAGTTAATTTTATGTACAAGGGGGAATTGTGGGGGTGATCGATAGTGCATTTGGCTAGAGCTCTGCCTTGCGCACCGTACGCCCCCGATCTCCGTCCACACTGCGACGTGCCAATTTCTCAGCCAACTCGATCTTTTCCTCCCAATCCGCAGCGCGTCCTCTCCCGCGCGCAGGGCTCGGCCCCCGCCCCCGGCCCCGGCCCCGGCCCCGGCCCCGCGGGCGGAAAGCGCCCCTCCGTCGGCGGCGAGGGGCGCGCCCCGGCCCGGCGCGGCGCGGCGCGGCGCGCGGAGACGTCTGTCAGGAGAGTTGCAATGTTTGCGGGGAACAAACAGGCGAGGCGAGGCGGCGCGGCGGCCGGCTCCGCCCCGGGGGCGCGCGGGAAAGGAGCGAGACGAGGGACGGAACCGACGAAAACCCACGGCGGCGGCGGCGCCCGGCAGTCCGTCCCTCGCTCGTCCACCTCTCGCCCCTCCTCGTCCCGCGCCGCGCCTGCGAGCAGGCGAACTCCGGCGCCAGCGCCCGCCCACGCGATTCGGCGTTCGCTCGCTCGCTCGCTCGCCCGCACGAGACTTGTTGCGCGGCTACAAGGCAGAGAGGGAGGGAGAGAGCGCTCTCGAAGGCCCTCGAGGGTGCTCACGAAAATACTTGCTCGCAGCCAACAGTATGATGCATACAGGCGCTTAGAGAAAAAACGGACTTCCGGGTATTCAGTTCCCTGTGGCGTGTGTTACATAACTGCACGCACAGTTCACTTATTCAGGCATCGGTTTAAAATAACGGTCGCCTTGTTTTCTTACAACACGTCCATTACAACTGTGCTAACGTTGAAAGTTATTGATACTTTTTTCGGGAACAAATTCTCTATTTTGCCCCCATTCGCATCTGTTTGCGTGATGTGAGCAGGTTACAATGTGAAAGATGTGTTATGTGGATATTTCACTCACCGATAGCGTTCGGCAATTTGCACTGTTTAAGATCGGGAATCTAAAAAATATCGATTTTTCATACCGCTATTTCTTACTACCTTGTCATTTCCAATTATAAGCTGCAATACATCAATAATAGTGGAAGGTATGCACTAATAATGCAAACAGCATTAATAAAATTATATTGTGTGCATTATTAAACTCATTTGGACATAAATTCATTCGTTTCATAACGTTTATTATTAAACGTCAACCCTCTAATGTAAATTTCCTCCTTGCTGGGCACCCGATAAATCCATCGGAAATTTCCAATACACTTCTGATATTACTAATTATAAATACGTTTTCTTTCCCAAACCTCACTTAATGACCTGATATATTTTGGGGAATTATATTATATCCTAAATGACGCAAGGTTTCTTCACTCACTGGCGGCATGAGATCTGTTGCCAGTCTTTCGAATTACAATGACTTATTGGCTTCCTTATAATACAAAATAACAATACTAATGTCAATTTAAATATTTTGCTTTAGAATAACGTAGTGAAACAAGAGGTTGTGCATAGTTATGGGAGCGGGTGTTATAATTGTATATATATTTATGTGAATTTATTCTATTCTACGTGAGTTTATAAAAATTTGTTTGTTTAAAAATGTAATTTTTCTGCTTTTAAACTTTGATAAGTCTTTATTTCGTTTTCTAAAATTTCATCATTTTCAAAATCAATCTCATGTGTCTTTGAAATTTTTTGTTCTGTTATCGAATTATATTTATTAGGTAAGTCATTTATAATTATTTTCTGATCATATATTCTAATTTTTAATTCCCTTTATGTCTATGTTATGTACACCTTGTGACAATCTTTGCAAAAAATTTTTCAAACTATACTACATACTACTTTACTACATTTAAACTACATCGTTCAAAATTTATTCTTGACGTTTTGCATAATTTTACTCCTATATGTCTAAATTAAATTAAACGTCACTTTCAATTCGTTTTTATTAATTTATTTAATTGTGGAATAAATGGTAAACAAATAATATTATTGATGATTGAAATATGGTTATTACACGTGGCATTGTTTATTTTGTTTAGTCTGATCTTAATTATTCTGAAAACTTTGCCAATAAAATGATTATTTAAGAGTCTCCTTTTTTATTAAGGGGTTTTATGATCTAAAATTTAAAATAATATCAGCAAAAATAGGTTTGGTATACCTAATATTAAACTAGTATTACTAAATCTGTCATTTTACAGTTGCCCTAGTTACTTTCTCGTATAAGTGAGTTCCAACAACATTTTCTTAAAAACAACTTAAAATTTTCCAATGAAATTGTGCATTTTACCCTTCTATAATATGCTTAAAGTCATATTTCAATTATACAATTAGGGATCCGAAAAATTACTTTAAGGCTTTATGATTCTTTATTTAATAGATAGTAGAAGGCGGGAAATATCGAAAAGATACCTCATAAGACATCAGTGCAAATAGGTAAACTAACTATTACGACAAAGTCTGTACCATTCTGTAGCTCCACTATTTTATTATGTAGCTCCACTATTTCCCTGTCGTTTTTCGCTGTGGTTTGATTTACGTTGTTCGCTTTTAGGTTGGTCGTTTCTTTTCGGATTTCGTTGCTTGTTTTTTACACTTAGTTGTTCGTTTTTGTTGTTGGTTATTCGTATTTGTTTTTGTTTTTTGTTTTTAGCTTTTAGACTGATTTTTCATTTTCAGTATGTTTCGTTCATCCTTTTCGTTCTTTGATTATACTTTTTTGTTTTTACCTTTAAGTTGTTCATTGATTGCTTTTCGATATTCATTGTTCGTTGCATGTGGCTCGTGACTCGTTCGTTGTGTACTTCTTTTGTCTCAATTTTGGTTCCTTTTCCGCCTTTCTTTTTTCGTGGTTTATAGTTTTTTGCCTCTTTTCGTGGGTGTTTTTTTTTCTTCAATTTTTGTAGTTCATCTTTCGTTTTACTAGTTTCTTTTCTTGTTTTTCGTTTTCGTATTTCGATTTTCGTCTTACGATTGTTCTGGTTTTCAATTTCGGTAATTCATTTCTCTTTCTTCGTAGTTTTTTCCTCGTTTGATTTTCTTCTTTGTTATACACCGATTTTGGTTTCACGATTATCGTTGTTCTTTTTTTTATTTCCCTTTTTTCAGATTTGTTTTCTATTTTTGATCTTTGTTCTTTATTTCCTTTTTCGGTTTCCATTGTTCGTTCTTGGTTGTTTGCTTCCATTTCCGTTTTTCGATTGTCTTTGTTTCGATTTTTTAATGTGTATATTATCTGCTTGGTGGTTTGATTTTCATTGATCTAATTTATTGCCCGATTTAATGTCTAAATTTTAGTTTTTAGAAATATTTTTTTCTTGTATTTTCTTCCTCGTAATCGCTGTTTGTACTTTGTTTTTGTTTCCTTTTTTCGTTTGTTATTTTCAATTTTTCGTCTTTCGTTTTTTTTGTTTTCCTTTTTTGTTTAATTTTTGTTGTTCGTTATTAGTTGTTCTAATTTTATTTTTCCGTTCTTTGAAAATGGTTGTTCGATTTTCATATTTTGTTATTCATATTTCTTTATTGTTCCCCTTTCTTTGTAGTTCGATTTTTATCTTTAGCTCATCGACTTCTCTCTGTCCGGTTTTCCGTTTTTTATTCTCATGCGTAATTCTTTGATTGTTATTCGGTTTTCGTTGAGAAACGTGTTTTTATGCCAAGGTTTTTAAGTAAAAAACCTGTTATTTATTTAGGTTTTTGATTTTCCTTTTTCTCCTTTCTTCATTATATTTGTTATTTCTTATCTTTTATTTTTCATTTCTCGGTTGCAGTTTTTCGTCGATTACAGTTTGTTTTTGTTTTTCATTTACTCATTGTATGTTGCTTTTTTCTCATTTTTTATTTTCTATTTCGCTTTTCATTTTTAAATTCTTCTTACGTTGTTTGTTTTAAGTTTACTTTTATTTTGTTCGTAGTTACTATTTGGATGTTCATCCGTTTGGTAATTTCTTGTGAATAGTTCCCAGTTCGTGTATCATGTCTCATGTTTCGTTTTATTTTTGTTGACCGATTTGGTTTTCGTTGCACGTTATTCATTATTTACATATTTCCAAATTATTTTTTAATTCGAACATAACTATTCGTTTTTAAATGTTTGTTATTAATTTTTCATCTTTCTTCTTCGTTGCTTATTTTCCGGTGTTCGTTCCAGACTTGACTGTGATAATTTTCAATTTAAGTTGTTCGTTTTCCAATTTCAGAATTCGATATTTCTTTTTAAGCATTTTTTGTCGTGCACCGTTTTCGTGTATCGTTTTCGTGCGTAGTTTTAGTACGACGTTTTCGTGCGTCGTTTTCGTGCGTCGATTTCGTGCGCCGATTTCGTGCGCCGATTTCGTGCGCTGATATCGTGCGCCGATTTCGTACGTCATTTATTGGCGTCATTTTGTGCGTCATTTATTGGCGTCGTTTTCGTGCGACATTTTCGTGCGTCGTTTTCATGCGTCGTTTTCGTGCGTCATTTTCGTGCGTCGTTTTTGTGCGACGTATTCGTGCGTCGTTTCGTGCGTCGTTTTCATGCGGCCATTTTGTCGTCGTTTTCTTGCGTGGTTTTCTTGCAATGTTTTCGTGCGTCGTTTTACAGCGTCGATTTCGTGCATCGTTTTCGTGCGTCGTTTTCGGCGACGATTTCGTGTGTCGTTTTTGTGCATCGATTTCGTGTGTTGTTTTTATGCGTCCTTTTCGCACGTAATTTTGTGTGTCGTTTTCTGGCGTCGTATTCGTGCGTCATTTCGAGAGTCATTTGGTTCGTCATTTCGTGCGTCATTTATGGGCATCGTTTTCGTGCGTCGTTATCGTGTGTCGTTTTCTTGCATCGTTTTCGTGCGTCGTTTTCTTGCGTTGCTTCTGTGCGTCATTACGTGCGACATATATTGGCGTAATTTCGTGCGACATTTTTGGCGTCGTTTTTGTACGTCGTTTTCTTGCCCTGTTTTCATGCGTCGTTTTCGTAAGTCATTTCGTGCGTCATTTCGTGCGTCTTTTTCGTGCGTCATTTTCTTGCTTTGTTTTCGTGCGTCGTTTTCGTGAGTCATTTTCGTGCGTCATTTTCGTGCGTCCTTTCGTGCGTCGTTTTCTAGCGTCGTTTTCGTGCGTCGTTTTACTGCGTCGTTTTCATGCAGCCCTTTCGTGCGTCGGTTTCTTACGTCCTTTTGTTGCAGCGTTTTCGTGCGTCGTTTTGGTGCGTCGTTTCCAAGGGTCGTTTTCGTGCGTCATTTCGTGCGTCTTTTTCGTGCGTCATTTTCTTGCTTTGTTTTCGTGCGTCGTTTTCGTGAGTCATTTTCGTGCGTCATTTTCGTGCGTCCTTTCGTGCGTCGTTTTCGTGCGTCGTTTTACTGCGTCGTTTTCTAGCGTCGTTTTCGTGCGTCAATTTCGTGCTTCATTTTCGTGCTTCTTTTCCGTGCGTCGTTTTCGTGCGTCGTTTTCGCGCGTCGTTTTCCTGCGTTGTTTTCGTGCGTCGTTTACGTGCGTCGTTTTCATCCGTCGTTTTCGTGCGTCGTTTTATTGCGTCGTTTTCATGCGTCGTTTTCGTGCGTCGTTTTACTGCGTCGTTTTCTTGCTTTGTTTTCGTGCGTCACTTTTATGCGTTTTCATGCGTCGTTTTCGTGCGTCGATTTCATGCGTCGTTTTCTAACGTCGTTTTCGTGCATATTCTCGTGCGCCATTTTCGTGCGTCTTTCCGTGCGTCGTTTTCTAGCGTCGTTTTCCTACGTCGTTTTCGTGCGTCGTTTTACTGCGTCGTTTTCTAGCGTCGTTTTCGTGAGTCATTTTCGTGCGTCGTTTTCATCCGTCGTTTCCGTGCGTCGCTTTCGCGCGTCATTTCTAGCTTCGTTTTCGTGCGTCACTTTCGTGCGTCATTTTCGTGCGTCATTTTCGTGCGTCATTTTCGTGCGTCATTTCGTGCGTCGTTTTCTAGCGTCGTTTTCGTGCGTCATTTTCGTGCGTCTTTTCGTGCGTCGATTTCGTGCGTCGTTTTCTAGCGTCGTTTTCGTGCGTCAATTTCGTGCGTCATTTTCGTGCGTCGTTTACGTGCTTCGTTTTTGTGCGTCGTTTTCGCGTGTCGTTTTCTAGCGTTGTTTTCGTGCGTCGTTTTACTGCGTCGTTATCGTGCGTCGTTTTCGTGCGTCGTTTTCTTGCTTTGTTTTCGTGCGTCGTTTTCGTGCGTCGTTTTTGTGAGACGTTTTCGCGCGTCGTTTTCGCGCGTCGTTTTCGCGCGTCGTTTTCTAGCGTCGTTTTCGTGCGTCGTTTTTGTTAGTCGTTTTACTGCGACGTTTTCGTGCGTCGTTTTCTTGCTTTGTTTTCGTGCGTCATTTTCGTGCGTGTTTTTCGTGCGTCGTTTTCGTGCGTCGATTTCGTGCGTCGATTTCTAGCGTCGTATTCGTGCGTCGCTTTCTTGCGTCGTTTTACTGCGTCGTTTTCGTGCGTCGTTTTACTGCGTCGTTTTCGTGCGTCGTTTT
>BOPP01000001.1:4957166-4994305 GCA_017312745.1 Gryllus bimaculatus
TCTTGCTTTGTTTTCGTGCGTCGTTTTCGTGCGTCGTTTTTGTGCGTCGTTTTCGCGCGTCGTTTTCGCGCGTCGTTTTCTAGCGTTTTTTTCGTGCGTCGTTTTCGTTAGTCGTTTTACTGCAACGTTTTCGTGCGTCGTTTTCTTGCTTTGTTTTCGTGCGTCATTTTCGTGCGTCTTTTTTTCATGCGTCGTTTTCGTGCGTCGATTTCGTGCGTCGATTTCTAGCGTCGTATTCGTGCGTCGCTTTCGTGCGTCGTTTTACTGCGTCGTTATCGTGCGTCGTTATCGTGCGTCGTTTTCTTGCTTTGTTTTCGTGCGTCGTTTTCGTGCGTCGTTTTTGTGAGACGTTTTCGCGCGTCGTTTTCGCGCGTCGTTTTCTAGCGTTTTTTTCGTGCTTCGTTTTCGTTAGTCGTTTTACTGCGACGTTTTCGTGCGTCGTTTTCTTGCTTTATTTCGTGCGTCATTTTCGTGCGTCTTTTTTTCATGCGTCGTTTTCGTGCGTCGTTTTACTGCGTCGTTTTCTAGCGTCGTTATCGTGCGTCAATTTCGTGCGTCATTTTCGTGCGTCGTTTTCGTGCGTCGTTTTTGTGCGTCGGTTTCGTGCGTCATTTTCGTGCGTCGTTTTTATGCGTCGTTTTCGTGCGTCGATCTCGTGCGTCGTTTTCAAGCGTCGTTTTCGTGCGTCATTTTCGTACGTCATTGTCGTGCGTCTTTTCATGCGTCGTTTTCTAGCGTCGTTTTCGTGCGTCGTTTTACTGCGTCGTTTTCTTGCGTGCTTTTCGTGCCTTATTTCGTGCCTCATTTTCTAGCGTCGTTTTCGTAAGTCCTTATCGTTCGTCGTTTTCGTGCGTCATTTTCGTGCGTCGTTTTCGTGCGTCGTTTTACTGCGTCGTTTTCGTTCGTCGTTTTACTGCGACGTCTTCTAGCGTCGTTTTCGTGCGTCAATTTCGTGCGTCATTTTCGTGTGTCGTTTTCGTGCGTCGTTTTTGTGCGTCGTTTTCGCGCGTCGTTTTCCAGCGTTGTTTTCGTTCGTTGTTTTCATGCGTCGTTTTCGCGCGTCGATCTCGTGCGTCGTTTTCTAGCGTTGTTTTCGTGCGTCGTTTTCGTGCGTCGTTTCGTGCGTCATTTTCGTGCGTCGTTTTCGTGGGTCGTTTTACTGCGTCGTTTTCTTGCCTCCTTTTCGTGCGTTATTTCGTGCCTCATTTTCTAGCGTCGTTTTCGTAAGTCCTTATCGTTCGTCGTTTTCTTGCGTCATTTTCGTGCGTCGTTTTCGTGCCTCGTTTCGTGCGTAATTTTCGTGCGTCGTTTTCGTGCGTCGTTTTATTGCGTCGTTTTCTAGCGTCGTTTTCGTGCGTCAATTTCGTGCGTCATTTTCGTGCGTCGTTTTCGTGCGTCGTTTTTGTGCGTCGTTTTCGCGCGTCGTTTTCTAGCGTTGTTTTCGTGCGTCGTTTTCGTGCGTTCTTTTACTGCGACGTTTTCGTGCGTCGTTTTCTTGCTTTGTTTTCGTGCGTCATTTTCGTGCCTCATTTTCGTGCGTCGTTTTCATGCGTCGTTTTCGTGCGTCGATTTCGTGCGTCGATTTCTAGCGTCGTATTCGTGCGTCGTTTTCGTGCGTCGTTTTACTGCGTCGTTTTCATGCGTCGTTCTCGTGCGTCGTTTTCTAGCGTCGTTTTTGTACGTCAATTTTGTGCGTCATTTTCGTGCGTCGTTTTCGTGCGACGTTTTTGTGCGGGGTTTTCGCGCGTCGTTTTCTAGCGTTGTTTTCGTGCGTCGTTTTACTGCGACGTTTTCGTGCGTCGTTTTCTTGCTTTGTTTTCGTGCGTCGTTTTCTTGCTTTGTTTTCGTGCGTCGTTTTCGTGCGTCGTTTTCATACGCCGTTTTCGTGCGTCGATTTCATGCGTCGTTTTCTAGCGTCGTTGTCGTGCGTCGTTTTACTGCGTCGTTTTCTTGCGTCCGTTTCGTGCGTTATTTCGTGCCTCATTTTCTAGCGTCATTTTCGTGCGTCGTTTTCGTGCGTCGTTTTACTGCGTCGTTTTCGTGCGTCGTTTTACTGCGTTTTCTAGCGTCGTTTTCGTGCGTCAATTTTGTGCGTCATTTTCGTGCGTCGTTTTCGTGCGACGTTTTTCTGCGGGGTTTTCGCGCTTCGTTTTCTAGCGTTGTTTTCGTGCGTCGTTTTACTGCGACGTTTTCGTGCGTCGTTTTCTTGCTTTGTTTTCGTGCGTCATTTTCGTGCCACATTTTCGTCTGCCACATCATTTTTTCTGCGTCGTTTTCTTGCGTCGTTTTCGTGCGTCGTTTTCTAACGTTGTTTTCGTGCGTCGTTTTCTTACTTTGTTTTCGTGTGGCGTATTCGTGCGTCATTTTTGTGCGTCAATTTCGTGCGTCATTTTTCCTGCGTCGTTTTCGTGCGTCGTTTTCGCGCGTCGTTTTCTAGCGTTGTTGTCGTGCGTCGTTTTCGTGCGTCATTTTCTTACTTTGTTTTCGTGCGTCGTTTTAGTGCGTCATTTTCGTGCGTCATTTTCGTGCGTCTTTTCGTGCGGCGTTTTCTAGCGTCGTTTTCGTGCGTCGTTTTCGTGCGTCGTTTTCGTGCGTCGTTTTACTGCGTCGTTTTCTTGTGTCCTTTTCTTACGTCATTTCGTGCCTCCTTTTCGAGCGTCGTTTTCGTGCGTCCTTTTCGAGCGTCGTTTTCGTGAGTCGTTTTCGTGCGTCATTTTCGTGCGTCGTTTTCGTGCGACGTTTTCTTGCGTCGATTTCGTGCGTCGTTTTCTAGCGTCGTTTTCGTGCGTCATTTTCGTGCGTCTTTTCGTGCGTCTTTTCGTGCGTCGTTTTCTAGCGTCGTTTTCGTGCGTCGTTTTCGTGCGTGGTTTTCGTGCGTCGTTTTACTGCGTCGTTATCGTGCGTCATTTTCGTGCGTCATCTTCGTGCGTCGTTTCGCGCGTCGTTGTCTAGCGTTGTTTTCGTGCGTCGTTTTCGGGCATCGTTTTCTTGCGGTTGTTTTCGTGAGTCGTTTTCTAGCGTCGTTTTCGTGCGTCATTTTCGTGCGTCTTTTCGTGCGTCGTATTCATGCGTCGATTTCGTGCGTCGTTCTCTAGCGTCGTTTTCGTGCGTCATTTTCGTGCGTCGATTTCGTGCGTCGTTTTCGTGCGTCATTTTCGTGCGTCGAATTCGTGCGTCGTTTTCTAGCGTCGTTTTCGTAAGTAATTTTCGTGCGTCTTTTTGCGCGTCGTTTTCTAGCGTTGATTTCGTGGGTCGTTTTCTAGCGTCGTTTTCGTGCGTCATTTTCGTGCGTTGTTTTCGTGCGTCGTTTTCTAGCGTTGTTTTCGTGCGTCATTTTCGTGCGTCATTTCCGTGCGTCGTTTCGTGCGTCGTTTCGCGCGTCGTTTCGCGCGTCGTTTTCGTGCATCGTTTTCGTGCGTCGTTTTCGTGCGTCGTTTTCGTGCGTCGTTTAAGTGCGTTGTTTTCGCGCGTTGTTTTCTAGCGTTGTTCCCGTGCGTCGTTTTCGTGCGTCGTTTTACTGCGACGTTTTCGTGCGTCGTTTTCGTGCGTCGTTTTCGTGCGCCATTTTCGTGGGTCGTTTTCATGCGTTGTTTTTGTGCGTCGATTTTGTGCGTCGATTTCAAGCGACGTATTCGTGCGTCATTTTCGTGCGTCGATTTCGTGCGTCGTTTTCGTGTGTCATTTTCGTGCGTCGAATTCGTGCGTCGTTTTCTAGCGTCGTTTTCGTAAGTAATTTTCGTGCGTCTTTTTGCGCGTCGTTTTCTAGCGTTGATTTCGTGGGTCGTTTTCTAGCGTCGTTTTCGTGCGTCTGTTTCGTGCGTCGTTTTACTGCGTCGTTTTCTAGCGTTTTTTTTGTGCGTCGTTTTCGTGCGTCGTTATCATGCGTCGTTTTCGCGCGTCGATTTCTAGCGTTGTTTTCGTGCGTTGTTTATGCGTCGTTTTCGTGCGTCGTTTTACTGCGTCGTTTTCTAGCGTCGTTTTCGTGCGTCAAATTCGTGCGTCATTTTCGTGCGTTGTTTTCGTGCGTCGTTTTCGCGCGTCGCTTTCTAGCGTTGTTTTCGTGCGTCGTTTTTGTGCGTCGTTTTACTGCGTCGTTTTCGTGCGTCGTTTTCTTTTTTGGTTTTCGTGCGTCGTTTTCGTGCGTCATTTTCGTGCGTCGTTTTGATACGTCGTTTTTGTGCGTCGATTTCGTGCGTCGTATTCTAGCGTCGTTTTCGTGCGTCGTTTTCGTGCGTCGTTTTACTGCGTCGTTTTCGTGCGTCATTTTATACTTCGTTTTCGTGCGTCGTTTCGTGCGTTGCTATCGTGCGTCGTTTTCGTGCGTCTTTCTCGTGCGTCGTTTTCATGCGAAAACGACGCATGAAAATGACCCACGAAAATGGCGCACGAAAACGACGCACGAAAACGACGCACGAAAACGTCGCTGTAAAACGACGCACGAAAACAACGCACGGAAAACACGCTAGAAAACGACGCGAGAAAACAACGCACTAAAACGACGCACGAAAACGACGCACGAAAAAGACGCACGAAAACGACGCACGAAAACAACGCTAGAAAACGACGCGCGAAACGACGCACGAAACGACGCACGAAAATGACTCACGAAAACAACGCTAGAAAACGACGCACGAAAACGACGCTAGAAAACGACCCACGAAAGACGCACGAAAAAGACGCACGAAAGGAACGCACGAAACGACGCACGAAAACGTCGTATAAAATGACGCACGAAAATGACGCAGTAAAACGACGCACGAAAACGACGCACGAAAACAACGCTAAAAAACGACGCGCGAAAACGACGCAGTAGAACGACGCACAAAAACGACGCTCGAAACCGACGCACGAAAACAACGCTAGACATCGACGCGCGAAATGACGCACGAAAATGACGCACGAAAATGACGCACGAAAACGACGCAGTAAAACGACGCACGAAAACGACGCACGAAAACGACGCTAGAAAACGACGCACGAAATGACGCACGAAAATGACGCACGAAAACGACGCACGAAAACGACTCACGAAAACGACGCTCGAAATGGACGCACGAAAACGACGCTAGAAAAGGAGGCACGAAATGACGCACGAAATAGACGCAAGAAAACGACACACGAAAACGACGCACGAAAACGACGCTAGAAAACGACGCACGAAAAGACGCACGAAAATGACGCACGAAAATGACGCACGAAAACGACGCTAGAAAACGACGCAAGAAATCGACGCACGAAAACGACGCATGAAAATGACGCACGAAAATGACGCATGAAAAGGACGCACGAAAACAAAGTAAGAAAACGACGCACGAAAACGACGCTTGAAAACAACGCTAGAAAACGACGCGCGAAAACGACGCACGAAAACAAAGCAAGAAAACGACGCACGAAAACGTCGCACGAAAACGACGCACGAAAACGACGCACGAAAACGACGCAGTTAAACGACACAAAAAAACGACGCAGTAAAACGACGCACGAAATCGACGCACGAAAATGACGCACGAAAACGACGAACGAAAAGGACTTACGAAAACGACGCTAGAAAATGAGGCACGAAATAACGCACGAAAAGGACGCAAGAAAAAGACGCAGTAAAACGACGCACGAGAACGACGCTAGAAATTGACGCATGAAAAGACGCACGACAATGACGCACGAAAATGACGTACGAAAGTGACGCACGAAAACGACGCACGAAAATGACGCACGAAATTGACGCACGAAAACGATGCTAGAAAACGACGCAGTAAAACGACGAACGATAACGACGCAGAAAAACGACGCACGAAAGCGACGCACGAACACGACGCTAGAAATCGACGCACGAAATCGACGCACGAAAACGACGCATGAAAAACACGCACGAAAATGACGCACAAAAACGACTCACGAAAACGACGCACGAAAACAAAGCAAGAAAACGAAGCACGAAAACGACGCACGAAAACGACGCACGAAAATGACGAAAAAATGATGCACGAAATTGACGCACGAAAACGACGCACGAAAACGACGCATGAAATCAACGCACGAAAACGACGTATGAAAACGACGCACGAAAACGACGCACGAAAACAAAGCAAGAAAACGACGCACGAAAACGACCCAGTAAAACGACGCACAAATACGACGCACTAAAACAACGCTAGAAAACGACGCACGAAACCGACGCACGAAAACGACGCACGAAAATGACGCACGAACTTGACGCACAAAAACGACGATAGGAAACGACACAGTAAAACGACGCAGTAAACGACGCACGAAAACGACGCTCGAAAATGACGCACGAAAACGACGAACGAAAAGGACTTACGAAAACGACGCTAGAAAATGAGGCACGAAATAAAGCACGAAAAGGACGCAAGAAAACGACGCACGAAAACGACGCACGAAAACGACGCTAGAAATTGACGCACGACATGAAAAGACGCACGACAATGACGCACGAAAATGACGTACGAAAGTGACGCACGAAAACGACGCATGAAAACGACTCACGAAAACGACGCACGAAATCGACGCACGAAAACGACGCATGAAAAACACGCACGAAAATGACGCACGAAAACAAAGCAAGAAAACAACGCACGAAAACGTCGCAGTAAAACGACTAACGAAAACGACGCACGAAAACAACGCTAGAAAACGACGCGCTAAAACGACGCACAAAAACGACGCACGAAAACGACGCACGAAAACAAAGCAAGAAAACGACGCACGAAAACGACGCACGAAAACGACGCACGAAAACGACGCAGTTATACTACGCACGAAAACGACACAGTAAAACGATGCAGTAAAAAAACACGGAAACGACACACGAAATCAACGCACGAAAACGACGCCCGAAAATGACGCACGAAAATGTTGCACGAAAACGACGCTAGAAAATGATACACGAAAGCGTCGCACGAAACTGACGTATAAAATGACGCATGAGAAGGACGCACGAAACTGACGCACGAATACGTCGCACGAAAACGACGCAGTAAAACAACGCACGAAAACGGCACACGAAAGCAACGGACGAAACGACGCAGGAAAAACGACGCACGAAAACCATGCACGAAAGCAACGCACGAAAACGACGCGCAAAAAAGACGCACGAAAACGACGCATGAAAACGACACAGTAAAACGACGCACGAAAATGAAGAACGAAAACGACGGACGAAAATGACGCACGAAAACTACGCAATATAACGATGCACGAAAACGCCACGGTAAAACGACGCAGTAAAAATACGCACGCAAACGATACACGAAATCGACACACGAAAACGACGCACGAAAACGACGCTAGAAAAAGACGCACAAAATGACGCACGAATTCCACGCACGAAAACGACGCAAGAAAACGACGCACAAAAACAACGTACGAAAACGACGCACGAAAACGATGCACGAAAACAACGCACGAAATGATGCACGAAGTGACGTACGTAAACGACGGACGAAAATGACGCAAGAAAACGACGCAGTTAACGACGCACGAAAACTACGCAATATAACGATGCACGAAAACGACACAGTAAAACGACGCAGTAAAAAAACACGGAAACGACACACGAAATCAACGCACGAAAACGACGCCCGAAAACGACGCACGAAAATGATGCACGAAAACGACGCTAGAAAATGATACACGAAAGCGACGCACGAAACCGATGTATAAAATGACGCACGAAAAGGACGCACAAAACTGACGCACGAATACGTCGCACGAAAACGACGCAGTATAACGACGCACGAAAACGACGCACGAAAGCAACGCACAAAACGACGGACGAAAACGACGTATAAAATGACGCACGAAAAGGACGCACGAAAACGACGCACGAAAACAACGCACGAAAATGACGCACGAAAACGACGCACGAAAACAACGCACGAAAATGATGCACGAAAACGACGCACGAATTGGACGCACGAAAACGACGCTAGAAAATGACGCACGAAAACGACGCACAAAAACGATGCAGTTAAACGGCGCGTGAAAACGACGCAACATAACGTTGCACGAAAACGACACAGGAAAACGACACAGCAAAAAATGCACGGAAACGATACACGAAATCGACGCACGAAAACGACATCCGAAAACGACGCACGAAATTGACGCACGAAAACGACGGACGAAAACGACGCACGAAAAAGACGCACGAAAACGACGCAGGAAAAGGACGCTTGAAAAGGACGCACGAAAACGACGCACTAAACCAACGCTAGAAAATGACGCACGAAAATGACGCACGAAATTGATGCACGAAAACGCGCTAGAAAACAACGCACGAAATCGACGCTAGAAAACGACGCACGAAATCGACGCACGAAAACGACGCGCGAAAACGATGCACGAAAACGACGCAGTAAAGTGACGCACGAAAACGACGCAGTAAAACGACGCACGAAAACAACGAACGAAACAACGCACGAACACGACCCTAGAAAATGACGCACGAAATGACGCACGAAAAAGACGCACGAAAACGAGGCACGAAAACGATGCACAAAAACGACGTACGAAAACATTGAATGAACACGACGCAAGAAAACGGTGGGAGAAAACTGTAATGAAAACGATGCAAGAAAGAGACGAACGAAAACGACGCTAGAAAATGACGCACGAAAACGACGCACGAAACGACGCAAGAAAACGAGGCAAGAAAACGACGTACGAAAACGACGTAGTAAAACGACGCACGAAAATGTCGCACGAAAACTACGCACGAAACCGACGCTAGAAAACGACACACGAAAACGATGCAGTAAAATGACGCACGTAAACAACGCACGAAAACGACGCAAGAAAACGACGCACGAAATCGAAGCTGTAAAACGACGCACGAAAACGACGCAGTAAAGTGACGCACGAAACTGACGCACGAAAACGACGCACGAAACTGACGCAGTAAAACGACGCACGAAAACGTCGCAGTGAAACGACGAAGTAAAACGACGCGTAAAAAGACGTAGTAAAACGACGCACGAAAATGTCGCACGAAAACTACGCACGAAACCGACGCTAGAAAACGACACACGAAAACGATGCAGTAAAATGACGCACGAAAACAACGCTAGAAAAGGACGCACTAAATCGAAGCTGTAAAACGACGCACGAAAACGACGCAGTAAAGTGACGCACGAAAATGACGCACGAAAACGACGCACGAAACTGACGCATGAAACGACGCACAAAATGTCGCACGAAAAGGACGGATGAAAACGACGCACGAAAACCACGCAATAATACGATGTTTGAAAACGACACAGTAAAACGACGCAAGAAAGCGACGCACGAAAACATATCATGAAAACGACGCAAGAAAACGGCGCACGAAAACCACGCACGGAAACGACGCCCGAAAACGATTTTTGAAATCGACGCACAAAAAGGACGCACGAAAACCACGCTAGTCAATGACGAACAAATGACGCACGAAAACGACGGAAAAAAACGACACACGAAATGACGCACGAAAACGCCGCACGAAAACCACGCACGGAAACAACGCACGAAAACGATGCTTGAAGACGACGCACAAAAAGGACACACGAGAACGACGCTAGAAAATGACCCACGAAAACGACGCACGAAATGACGCACGTAAACGACGCACGATAAAAACGTACGGAAACGACGTACGAAAACGACGCGCTAACGCGACGTGCGGAAAGGACGCAAGAAAATGGCGCACGAAAACAACGCACGATATTGATGCAGGAAAGCGACTTACGAAAAAACCTACGTTGATACGTTTCTTCGTTAGTCGCTTTCGTGCATCAATATCGTGCGTAACGACGCACAAAAATAACGAAGGAATGCGAGGAATTAATGACCGATCGCACGAAATATCTCCCGAAATCGCCGCACGGAAACCTCGCACGAAAATGACGCGCAAGAGCGTCGTACGAAAACGTCGAGCACTAACGACTCACAAACGACGCACGAAAACAGTGCACAAAATCGACGCACGAATTAGACTCGAGAAAACGACGCATGAAAACGACGCTTAGAAATGAAGCACAGAAACGACGCAACAAAACGCATGAAAACGACGCATGAATAAGTATTACGAATACGACGCGTGAAAATGAAGTTTGAAAATGACGCACGGAAACGATGCTCGTAAAGGACGCACGAGATCTACGCATAAAAATGACGCATGAAAACGAAGCACGAAAATGACGCACGAAAATGACGCACGATATTAATACGCGAAAGCGACGAAAGAGTACGAAAACGCACGAAAATAACGCACGAAAACGTCGGACATAAACGACGCACGAAGAAAATAGTTGAAAGCGACGCTTGCGAAACATTGTACAAAAAAACGCACGAAAACGATGCACTTTCATGACGGACGAAAACGGCGTACGGAAGTGAAGACCAAAGACATAGTCAAAGGAAGAAGGCGAAGTTAAAAGACGAAGGCGATAATAGTATACGGCAGTCGAAGACGAAAGACGAATACGGTGTACGAAGACGAAAGATAAAAGAAAAAGAAAGAAAATGAAGACGAGATTAAAGACGGAGACGACGGACCAAAGTAAAGAAGACGAAAGACGAAGACGTAGACAAAAGACGAAGACGAAATACTAAGACGAAAGACGATGAAAGCAGACGAAGAACAATGAAAAAGTAAAAAAACTATATGAAAGGCGACGTCGAAAGTCGAAGGAGAAAGACGAAGACGAAAACGAAGGCGAAAGACGAAGACTAAAGAAGTAGTCAAAAGGAAGAGACGAAAGACGAAGACGAAAAATGAACACGAATTCGAAAAACTTTGACAAAAGACGACGACTAAATTCGGAGACGAAAGACGAAGACGGCGCAAGGAGAAAGACGAAAAATAGACAAGGACAATAGAAGAAGACAAAACGAGGAATTGAAGGACAAAGACAAAATCTCAAGACAAAAGACGAATGACGAAGACGAAAGACCAACACTAAACCTAATAGACAAAGATGAAAATAATAGACGAAAAATGAAGACGATATGTGAGAGACGTTGCCGACGATGAAGACGAAAGAAGAAGACGAAATTCAAAGACGAATAACGAACATGAAAGGCGAAAGCATGACAGAAGAAGATGAAGGACGAATACGAAGACGAGCGTGAGAGACGAAGATGGAAAGCGAAAGACAAATTCGAAGATGAAGACGAAAGACGAAGACAAAAAGTCGAAAAAGTCTGAAAACAAGTACGAAAGAGGAAGGCGGATAGCGACTGCAGAAGACAAAGACGAATAACAAAGATGAACGGCGGAAACGAATATCAAAGGTGGAAAGGGTAGACGAACATAAAAGTCGAATTCGTAAGAAGATGAGACACGAACACGAAAGACCAAACTCGAAAACGAAGGGGAAAGGAAAGGCATGGCGGAAGACGGTGCCGAAAGGAGAAAACGATCGGTGAGGACAAAAGCCAATGGCAAAAAATAATGACTAGAAGATAATTTGAAAGTAATTTAGTAATGACAAAGAAAAATGACGAAGACCAAGACAAAACACGAAAGATGAATGACAATCAAGTAAGACTAAGACGTATTTGAAAAACTTAAAACGAATGGCGTATATCGAAAGACAGACAAGCTAAAACGATAGAGAGAAAGGCGAAAGAAGGAAGACGATAATGAAACCGAAAGTCGGACAAAAAGCAAGATAAAGTCTAGTGACGAAGGAAAAAGGTGGTTTAAGACGAAATACAAAGGTGAAAGACATAGAAGAAATGCGAAATCAAACGAAAAAGGCGAACGACGAAGATAAAGTGAAGAAGACAACTTTATTTTCCTGAAACGTAAAGAACTAAAAATAATTAGTGGTGCTACACAATGGCATAGACTTTGGCGTACTACTTAGTTTTCTTTTAAATAGTTTGGTCTTGGCTAGCTTGATCTTTTCTTTTTGCCAAAGTCCATCTACACATTTTTTAAAGTTTTCTCAACTTTTCTCATTCTTAATGGTAAACAAAAATATTACTTTTAAAGTGTTAAATATTTTAAGCTGTTTTTAAGAAAAAAATGGTTGAGGCTCTTGTGTTTATGGAAATTCATGAAGTCCTTTTCCACAGGAATCTTTTGGGTTTTCTAAAAAGTTCATATAAAGTAATTTCAAGAACATTTACTCGCAAATGCCAAAATGTATTCAAATCGCTGGAAATGTGCATGTTAATGTGAGAGATATTTTAAGAAAATTACGATTCTATAATATTTGAAAAAACAAAAGAATACAACAATATTAATTCTTGGTCATCTTAGACAGTGCGATAAGCGCTGACATTAGGAAAAGTTTGAAGAAAAAAATTGAAGTCATTTTTCAGTAAATGGTATATGAGCGTTTCTGAAAATGCATAATTTTGAGCTCATTTTCACAGAAAATTGTTGAGTTTTTGATAAACTGTATGTGGCATTATTTAAAGCACATGTACTCATAAATGCAATAATGTGAACAAAATGCCTTTAATGAAAATTTTAACGATGTCAGAAAGAGGTAAAAATTACATTTTAGGAATATTTGAAAAAACATAGGAATAGAGCAATATGGCGTTCATGTTATCTCATAGAGCACATTCTGCACAGTTTCTATCAAAAGTTTAAAGAAGAAAATTGAGCCGTTTTTGAGAAAAACGTGTTTCAATTTTTTAATTGTAAATATTTCGGGCAATATTGCACGAAATGTTTGGAGTAATTAAAAAAAATGCGTTTAATCTCTACTGCATTTCGAAATTTGAAGCTCTTTTTTACAGAAAATTGTTGTTTAGAAAAACTTCATTGGAAGTCATTTGAAGCACTTTACCGCACAAACACAAATTGCTGGAGATGTGCATATTAACGGCATGAGAGATCTTACAAAAAATTACATTTGTGTAATATTTGAAATTTGTCAAAACAAAAACATTCATCAATACGTAAAGTTAGGAGGCATAAAATTGATTTACGCACTAAAGTATGTTATACTATGAGTAAAACCTCGTCATAAATGGCAATTGCCTTGAAGCCGTTTTTAAGAAACTACTGTAAATTTGAAATTTGAAGCTCTTTTTCTGAGAAAAGTTTTGAGTTTTCAAACATCTATATTGGTAGCAATTTTAAGCATTTTAACTACATGTATAATAGCGTAAACAAATTGCTGAAAATACAAATGGCATACAAAATGGCGTGAGAGATCTTTCAAATAAATACATTCGTGTGATTTTTAAAAAAACAAAACATACTCCGAAATGAACTTTACGTCTTACTAAAGGGTGCAATTAGCACTATCCGTTCGAAAAGTTTGAAGATAAAATATAGAGCCGTTTTTGAGAAAATAGAGAATTTCGAGCTCTTTTTCGTAGCAAACTGTTGAGTTTTGGAGAATATTATGACATAATTTAAAGCTCATGTACTCATAAATATAGTAATGTGAGCAAATTGCCGCTAATGTAAATATTTATTACGTGATAGTAAAAATATACATTTTTGTAATTTTGCTCAGTATGGCGTTTATGTTATAATATAGAGTGCATTTTGCACTATCCTTACCAAGAGTTTAAAGAAAAAATTTGAAGAGTTTTTAGAAAATTTTGTCTTTGTAATTTTTTAAAATTGCACATATTGCACGCAATATTGCGCGAAAACTACTAAAATTTTCATTAAAATGTACTTGACCTTAATGAAAACCTGACTATGGAAAACAAAGTTTACTTCAAGGAAAAATCTCTATCTTCAAGTTTGTAATTGTAGGAAGAGATCGAAAAATATTCATACTTTTTCAATTTTCGAAAATGGAGAGTAAACGGTGAAAATCGGATCTCTGCCTCCTTTACAACTGTATTTTACTCTATTATTGCAAGACATATAAAAAACAAATTTAGAGGAAAATTTTTGAGAAAATTTTGAATATGGCCGGGGGGCTTCGTGTAAAGTATCCCAAAACTTTACAGATTTTTTTTCAAAATTTCAAAGCTTTGACTCGAGACAAATAGACAGTTTTTTTTCAATTTGGAAAAAAGACTTCCAATGATTTAACCCCTAGTAGACAGACGGGCAGCCAGACGGACAGACGGGCATTTTGAAAACAAACTCGTTTTAGGAATCAGGGACCCCCAAACAATGTGTTTCCGTTGAAATCTCGAAATCAATTTTCCACAGCATTACATAACTTGTCCTGTACTGCGTATATTACTCCTTATATACGTAAGTATACGGGAAAGTAAAAAGGAAAAACGAACGACAAACAATGGAAAACGAAAAGAAAACTAAAAACGATCGTGAAACGAAAATCAAATTAGGAACTACAAACAACGAAAAATAAAAATCTAAAAATTAAATTCAAAACCTGAACATTAAAAATCTGAAAACGAGAAAAGGACAACAAAAACGAAATTAGAAATACGAAAAATGAACGATTAATGAACAACGAATAAGTAAAAATAGGGATATTAAAAACGAAAAACCGAAAGGGAAAAATGAATTACTAACAACGGCAATCATAAACCGAAAAACGAACAATGAAAACTATACCTCGAACAACGGAAAACAAACAAATATTAACGAATCAAGAACAAATAACAACGAACAACATTACACGAAAATTTAACGGGCAAAGAACATCGAAGAATGAAAATCTAAAAATTAAAAACGCACAACGATAAACGGAAATTAATATGGAAAAAGAAAAACGAAAATTGAACACTGAATGACGAATGAGCAAAGTACATTGAACAAATAGTGGTAATGAACAGCACATACTTTGTCGTGCTTAGTAATGGTTACGTATTACTATTTATACCCCAATTTCTCTCCGAATTAACACTCCTCAGTCGTAATTTTTTTAACTCATAAAAATCTTTATAACATTAGGTGCGGGCTCCTCGATCTGTGATAGACACACTTATAAGGCCTACAAGTATAACACACATACACGAAATACATGGGAACATATATAGGGGAAAACAACCATGGCAACGAAGTTGGATTGACTCGAGGATTCAAACTCTGATCCCTTCAGATCGAGACACTGAGACGGCACATGCTCTAGCCACCTCGGTCACCCAAGTCGGCGACGTTTATAACTGCGTTTCATACAACTGAATCATGTCCCAACTATGAGACGGAATAAACAGAACTACAGCTGCCGTCTGGTAGGACGGAATGCCATTGTCGCCTTCTAATCTAATTGTTTTCAGGAATTTTTCTTTCTTAATACATTTAAATCGTCCTTTTAAAAGAGGAAACCTAATTGGGCTAATTTCAATTAAGGTTTGCGGATTGGTTGAAAGAAAATACATCATTACATTGAGAATGCCAATACATTCCTCCCAACACGGACAAAAAATATGGATTATCAAATTTCTAAAATAATTATTTGTAAACGTACAACAAAAACTCGAATGTAAGAAACAAACAAATATGAATGCAATGTACAAACGTACAAATTATATCTTACGTAGCATCCAACTGCCTCCAAATACTTCTCAAATTATGTTCATGAAGCGCAGGCAATTCGAAGCAGAAGACTATTTTTGACACCCAATTACCCTAAAAATCTCATAGTTCCGAAATATTGGACATGAACTGATTTGAATTTCTGTTTTCGATGAGCACGTTTCTTTACAAAAAAAATGTATCTTCACAATTGTAGTTGTGTTGCAATTTAGTTTTTTCTGAATTTATCAACTGGATTTATCTACCTTTGCATTACCAGGATCCGGCATTAAGAGTTTTTCTGTAAAAAATTAGCCGCTGTAACTAGTATTACTTTCTCTCTACTGCGTAAGCGGTAGCGAGAAAGTAAACTAGTGGTGTTCAACAGCTCACACTTTCTCACAACATTACAATGTTTTCGTTATGTAAGACGCCCATATTGTTTCATTAATTTTAAAGAGAAATTACGCAAAAACTACTAAGTTTTACAAAACATTGTACGTGACCTTTCTTAATTACACAAATTAATTAATTAATTTGCTAATTTTACACAGCAGACTTTGTCCAAAGCAAAAATCTCTAACTTAAATATTGTAGTTTTATGTTTTGTTGCAATTATCGAAAAAACGAGCAATACCCGAAAATAGGACTAGCACCATATTTCTTACCGTCCCGTACTACATAAGTGAAAAAACTTTTAAGAAAAAATTTGGAATGGTTTTTGAGAAAAAAATTGTGATAATTTCTAACGCAAATTACGCAAAAACTACTAGATTGTTTTCAGAAAGTTGTACTTGAACTTTTTTAAAGAGTTAATTTTCTACAACAGACTTTCTTTGAGACAAACATTTCTATCTTAAATTTTGTAGTTTTAATTTTTTAAATTTATTTATTTATTACAATTTTCGAAAATTTAGATTTCAACGAAAATGAAATGTGCACCATTCTCTTAAACGCTCTTCGCATTATTCAACAACAAAATGTAATAAAAAAATTGGAACCTTTTTTTGAAAATTTTGAAAATGTCCGAAGGAAAAATATAAATTACACCCCCCACAAAAAATTAAAATTTCCCCAGTTTTGGAGAAAATCGATTGAACGGTTTATGCCCTAGCGTTGTGTAGACAGATGGACGGGCGGACGGACAGATATTTTGCCGTCAATCGATTTTTCGGGATTTCCGACAAAACATGAATTCTAGCTACACCACGTGTTAGAGGTTTTTCTATATTTAGCTACTGTATTTATCCACGTTTTCCTTTCTAGGGCCCGTCAATAAGAGTTGTTGTGTCAAAAATTCGCCCTTTTCCGGCGCACGATTACAATACTTTCTCTTCTTACGTCAGTAAATGCGAGAAAGTAAAATGAACGACGTTAGATCAAAAACAGCCGATCCGGTGGCCGAGATCGCTACGGCAGTAGTGCCGTAGCGATCTCGTACCGAAAGATCGCGGGTTCGAGTCCCGCCTCGGGCATGGTTGTATTGAGTTCGTCCTTTCACCCCTTATCATCATCATCTTCATCATCATATCAGGGAAGGCAACGGGAAACCACCCTGAATAATTTATCCCAAGAAAATCCGTTATGGGTCACCTAACTTCCGTATATGGAAGATAGGGCCGAAGAAGAAGATCAAAAACGGACAATGACAAACGAAAATCGGAAAACGGAAGACAACGAAATAATAAACGAACGAGAATAAACAAAAACACACAAACATCCATGTTTTAGCGGGCGGGATTCAAACTTGTTCACTTCTGGCACGAGGCCTTAACCTCAGCTATCCAGACCGGATATTTTACTGCTGCTTTTTATTTCTTCCATTTTGATAAAAATAGGCCACAACCCTAATATCCATTTACTTTTTGGTTGGTTATTATTTTCATTGATCTATTGAGCATATGAAATGGACCGCATTGTTTCTCTACAGGAAATATAGATCTTCTTTTCACCAAACAGTTTTGACAGTTTTTGAAGTACAATAACTAAACAAATCTTGAGATGTCAGATGTCTTAATTCACTTTCATGGCGCTCATTTCAGGCAATAGCTTTGCGTTGCCTATTATGCATTTTGGGTTAATAAGAATCTACTTACGAAAGTATTAGATGATATTAGCAGTCTGCGAAGTACATCTAGAACACTAGCCGTCAAATTAGGTTCTATTTTCGGCGAAATATCCATATTCATCAATGGATAATGGCATGGGGTAAACTGACAGTATGATTCAAATTTAAGTAAAGTACTATGCTGCTGGCGTCGAAAATTGTCACTCGGAGGGACTTTTAAATGTTGTTAGGGTCTAGTAGATCCCAGGGTTTACTTCTAGGGTTAAGACATAGTTTACGGTTATTTAAATTAAATTTATTCCACGCAAAGTTAGAAAAAAGCTTGAAATAAAAAATCACATATCTGTCAAGCGACCAGGCGGGCTGGTAAAAGGAAGAAAGCCCAATAGCCGGCACATTTTGTTATAGACAACTTACATTGTTCTAAAACATTCATGTCGTATAACTTGATTCGATATTTAGACCTAAGTTCTCAAATTTTGAGTTGTGGGCATGCTTGTGAACACATGGATACTGGCTCATGAGTCTTTGCCACAAAGTCTCTCTCTAATTGGGGACTGCACGAACTTCCGAGTCTTGAAGCGTCTCAACAGCTCCGCCATCCCCCGCCGCTCCCTCCACTTGTAACTTACTCCACTAGTTTCCAGTACATAAGTCACCGCGAATTATGACCGAGATGAAAACGGTTCCATAAATCAAAGCGCTCGGGTGCTAGGCAAATCTAACGCCGCTTCCTGCCTTCAAATGCGGCGAGTCTGACGCCTGTAGAATATAAGGCTGAACGCAGTGAAGTGATTTTAAGGCGAAGGAGAGGAGAAGAAGGTAGTTGAATAAAACTGGTTAATACTGCTAGTTCAAATTGCCCTTACCAATTTGAATATAGTGCACTGCCGTACAATGGCCACGGCACAAGAAGACTAAAACAGAAGGGCTATTGAAGGTGCTTGTTGCAATGTTCGTCAGACGTCTTTGCCTGTCATGATCGGTCGAATCCAGTCTCTGTCTTCATTGCACGGCTGGTGTGATTGGTCGTTTTACAATTTTGCTCCGGTTAATACTGGTCAAGTCCCCAACAAACAGGGCCATGAACTAAGCCTTAGCCTTTCATCTTCGTCCCCATCTCATCGTACACGTACACACACACACACACACACACACACACACACACACACACACACACACACACACACACACACTTACTTGAGGAGAGATGAGGAGAGAGTTAAGAGGAGTAAGGAAGGTTAAAGATATTTTTTGCTCTTCAACTGATAATAGAAATACGATTTTTCGGTAACTTCATGTCACTTGAAAATTCGCATTTCCGGTGTTACGCGAATAGTAACAAAATTTATTTTCTGAGAACTATTTAGCAACACAAATTGACATTTTTATGTAGTTATTTTTATTTATCTCTGTAATTTCTACGTTTGTAATTGTCGAGCTTCATAATATCAAATGGCAAATTGTATATTTCCGATAATAGTTTTAGAGTGACAAATTTTATTTTGGTTCAATTAATTATCAACAAAAAGCGACAATTTACCATGTAGTTTTTTATTCCTATTGATTTTTTTTCAATTATTGGGCTAACTTGATATCATGTTAGCTGAAATTGGATAATTATTTGCGGAAAAAATAGCAACAAAGAAGAGTTATATTTTTATATTAATTTCCCTTTTTTGAAAAAACTTTATTACGCTAACCTTATCCGGAAAGAGGCGAAGTGAATATCAGGGGCGAACCTTTCGTTCTAGAACAAGACAACGCCGCCATTTCTCGGGCTACACCAAGCACAGCTGTTACTATAGCCGCTGAAGATCCAGGAACACAAAATAATAAATTCACCGTCAGCCATCTGTCATCGTTCGTCATTCGTCTTTTGTTTCCCCATTTTGCTGTTTCGACATTCGTCTTCCTTCGCTCCTCATTCATCGTTCGTCTTCCGACTTGCGTTTTTCCTCGTTCGTCGATCACTATTCGTCGTTTGTCATTGTCTTTCGTCGTCCATCTTATTAACAAAGGAAGGTTTTTACCTAAATCCAATCTGTTATTCAGTGTTTCTAGTGCTCTTTATTTTCAATTTTTTTCTTGACATTTTAATAAAATCCGAATTGTTTATGAGGAAATATATTTCATTCTATAAACTGTGAATAGTTTACATCTTGTATTATTTAAAGTCTTAATTCTTGGATCGGAACGGGTATTGAACTACAAGCCATCAACGGCTTAGTAGGCTGGAGTAGAACCATTGAGATTCCAAATAAATATGTCCCCGATAGGCGCTATCTACATAATTGCGACACCCTTACTTACCCTTTGCCTGTAAATTAACTGTGGTTATCTGGGGCGGCGCCCAAGGGTGTAAGACGGTGCCGAGGGCTGAAACGGGACGGGAGGGTCGGGAATGTGATCGATGTTATCTGCCGGTAGAAGCTGTGAGAGTTGTCACCTCGCGGCCGTAACGAGTAATTACGACGAGGTCCTGCCAAAGGTGAGATGGCGGCGGCGGCGGCGGTGGCGGCGGCGACTGTGGAGGAAATGAGTCACCATGTGCCTCTGGTAATTGCTAAGACGACGATGACGAAATTTCGTAGACCCGTTGAACGAGGGTGGACAATAGCTGAAATAATCTGGTATTTCGCTTCAGTATTGGTGTAGGTGAGTTTCTAAAAGCATTGAACATTATCATCGTCATAACTAAGATAGCAATATTATTTTTAACAAAATGCAAAAATAAAAAAAAGATTAGGATATTTAATATTGAGGAATATTTAAATGAATATCGGATCTAAGCCGTTATATTTAGTTCAATTTACTCAACCCAAATATTTAAAGAGACATTTGGAGAAGATTTTCAGATAATCTTGTAGGTAATGCAGTTTCTAGATAATGAATATTGTAGTGCTACCCCTCTCTGCGTGATCTCTATGGGCTTATTTACCAGCTTCCCCTATCCTTGTCACACCGAAGGGGCGACTAAGAGTAACAAAGGAGACCAGAGCAGAACACACCATAATAATTTTATTTACATGAGTCTTGCGAAGCCCCTAGCGGTAATCGTGGGTGTATCGGGGAAAGATAAGGAATCGAGTTATAACAAAAAATGTACTCTGAATCCAAAATAGCAGAGAATATTTATTTCCTTTTGAAAAATGTTGGCAAGCTAATTATTTATAAAATAATTATAAATCTTCTTGGTTCACGCATCCGGGAATATCTTCGTTTCTTGAGTTAATTCATACAATCCAAATCTGAAAAAAGGAATGGTTGCCGCACATTGAAAAACTATTCTCCCTACCAGAATTAATATTAAAATTTGGCCAAGCTATTTTTCTGTTTGGCGCACCGTAAGTGCCATATGTGGACCTCCGTGAGGCCCTAAACCACAACTGTGTCTGATCGTTCTCTTGTCTACGTACTACCCTGAACCACAAAATGTTTGTAATTCATAGTTGACTCTCTCGGAACTTCGGCAAGTGGTTCCACAACTAACATTTTTTCGCTAGTTACTACAAAAATATTTATACCAACAATGGAATTATTTGCATCAACACAGATGTACACTTGCAGAGATTTGCTTCGTTTTATACACGTACGTTTTAATAGTAAATTTGAATCCAGAAATTGTTACATTCATTTTTAATGCAAAAAAGTGAGGACACTCCCATTAATTGTTTTTTTGAAAACTTGATACTAAATACACTTGCTGAATAGAATTTGATACATTAAGATTAAATCTGAAATAATTTAATATTATTTTGCTAAATATTTTCTCTAACATTTAATAGCAAGAAGTAATATCTCTTCCCTACCCAACAAAAAACAAAAACAAATTAAGCGAAATTCAATTATGTTGAGTATTTTTTAAATATTATTGCCTTTAATTCATTTCTTTGCATTGATTTATTTGGTCCCTTACTTCACTTACGTCATTTGCAACTTGTAGCGCACAACCATAAATGTATGAAATTTTCTGTTTTTACATTTCATGAAACTAATTTATAGTTTTAACCTTTACTTATTGTTAGCTGTGTGCTGCAAGTTGCAATTGGACTTACTTGGCTATCCGGGATACGCCAGATCACAGGTGCCAACGTTTCGGTCGCCATTCTGCGACCTTCACCTGGGCATAGTTATTGCAATAACTGTGCCCTGTTACCTGGACGCGGCGTCACCCGGATAGCCAAGTAAGTACTGACCCCAGCCGCGGAAGCCTACGCTCTCACGTTGCAATTGGCCGTGCTCTGCAAGTTGCCCTTGTTGGTGAAACAAGGATCTGAATAAATTTATACAATATATAACTCAATCACATTAATCTGATAACAGTTTCGCACACATGAAAACCACAAACAGGAAAATGAAGAAATGTGATAGTATTAGAAATACATAAATTTGGGAAATTTGGGAATTTGATGGATATATTTACAAATTCCCTTTGTATTTGAAATAATTATTTCCATTCTCATTTTATACATTTACATATATACAGCTCACAATTGCCCTAGGCTACAAAAAACACATTACAATGAAGCCAAATTTCATTAGGTTATCTCAGTTCAAAGAGATCCTGAAAAGTAAGATATAAGTTCTCCATCTGACATTGCCGTCAATCAGCTCACATAGTAAAAATCAGACATTGTGCACATTAACATTCTGTAAAAAGTAGGTAAAATAAGCAAGGACATTAACATTTTGGAAGGAGCAATAAAAATATTTCGTGCAGTGCTTACTTCTTTAGAATATGTAATCAAGAGGTCAAATTAAAATTCATTGTATTTATTCAGATTATTGCTCTGATTAAACTTATAATTATTACTTGCAGGTGTCTCAGTGTTCAACGAAGTTCAAATTAGTATAATCAAATAAAATGTTTTGTGGTCCAAAAATATTGAGTCAGGAAACTATGTAAGCATTAAAAAAAAGAAATAATAAATACAAAAGGAAATAAGTTTAATAAATGTATTAATCATGATAGATTCTTAACGTCAAATCCAAACTACAATAAATATTCCCATATAAAGTATTATTAAAAAACGCAGTGTAATTAAATTTTCACATGAGAGAGCTAATTCAAATCCTCATTTCTTTATGAAATTTTGTTATTGTATAATAGGTCAATGTTGGTACCGGGACATAAGTATATCATGTTCCCTGAAACTGGATTAAAATTTTTATTTTTGATTTTTCATTAAATATCGATGACAAAATCAAAGCCAGCAGACTTCAAAAATTGATTGTTTCGAATTTTCTTTAATACCTATAATAGAAACAAAATTCTCACCTCCCAGCGTGAAGTTTCCATTGTTACATGGGATACCAATTATATAAACATTGCAAAGTTTGCAAACCTAAAAATTGTTCATCTTAGTAATTTCTCAAAGTGGCAGTATTCTGAAAGTATAAAATAATAGCAATCAAAATTGTTCTATAAATTGAAACTCAAACCGTCAAAGAAAGGAAATTTCATATTTTCATACATAACGTTCCAAATTTCAAATTTCAATTATGCAATTTTAAATATGGTTTTCTGTAAAGTAAAGTAAAGTTTAGTCTGCACAAGCCTACCATAAAAAATCAAAGTAAACAATGTAAAGTCCATAAAATTTGCATGCCCGTTACAATTGTAACTTTACAGTCTCCAAAAATATACAATGAGAAACGTTTTTTAAATATATATATATATATATATATATATATATATATATATATTTATATATATATATTTATATATATTTGCAGCATATAATTTTATGCAGAATATGAACTATTACGATAATAAATAGAATGACTTAAAAAATTACGTAAGTACAATGTTTTTTAAATAGTAATATATTATTTTCAAGTAAATAAAATAAAAACGAAATCAAACCAAAACATAACATTAACAAATTCTAATTTTGCAAGATTGTCACAATTGGAGGTGTCACAGCCTCTGTTCAAATTTTAAAATATACAACTTATTTCAATGATAAATGTTACCATTATCAAATATATGCAATTAGTCATTGATTTTTCTCAGCAACAGATCTGAAAAGCCAGATTTTATGAAAGTAGAAAAAGAGCAAAAATAAATCCTGCAATATTTGAAATCTAGAAATGAATACCTTCTTATAAATAAAGAACTTAATTAATTGATTCTCTTAACATATTGTACACTTCCACTATTAACCTACTACTATACACTATTAAGCACTTCTCTAAATTGATAAAGATTGCTATTATTTTATATGCTTAAAATTTAGTATGCGGTACACCCTTCGAGAAGCGTGGCGGCGGGGCTTAAGTCCTAATTACTGTACGTATACAAATGATTTGAAACTTACGGAAAGGCGATTTTCATGGTTCATGGTTCATATGGTTTGTTCATTGGCATTGTAACGCCAATTTACTTTCAAAGGCAAGTTTTCTCGCTTCGCTCGCCCGGATCCAAGTCACGGCGAGGCTCGGGCCTTCGGCCATCGCGTTCACTATACATATCCTTGAGTCAATCCACCGCATAATTACCAATGCACTTTTTAAGACATCCCTTTTCAAGAAAGCCTCCAGAATTCTAACTGCCTAGTTAACGCTGGAACGGTGCGAAGTGCCGGTTTAAACGACTTCCTTAGGTTGTACCGTATACTACTTTTCAGCCTTTTATATTTAAAAATGAAAATAAACAAATAGAATTAAAATCTGTAAATACATTTATTAAATTTGATACAAAGAGATGATATGAATAATAATTTTTTTAAGAGACACAATTAACAAAAATGCTTGCAATCTTCAGAATCATAAGATTACTTTTGAAAATGCTAAACTCCAAAACAGTTCATTCGGTTCACTCATGGGTCCGCATCTCTTATACCGAACTTTTAGTGTAAACAACAGTACAAAAGGTTAGAAATGTGTCACAAACTTAGTTCAGATTTTACTTATGTGTTATTAAATTCTGGAAGAAATCATTTTTTCATTCGATAAATATAAATTTAAACACAAGGAACCCTTTTGAATATTCTAAACACTACATTAACTTATTCAAGGAATCAGATAAGGAATAATGGAATTTAATATCCCTGAAATAACATCAGAATGTTGGAAATTACCCCTTTCTCTTTAATTAGAAAATAAAATGTGAGTGATTTCCTTAATTAAAAAATTGTTGAACTTAAGCAAAGACTAATATTTGATGAACTACAATTGCATCTAAACATTGCAGTGCACGATAATGCAAATAAATCACAGTTCTCAACTTTTTTCACTTATTCCAGATACATTTTAATGTGAGTGTAGTGTGTTTAATGTGAAATTAATGTGTATGTAACACAGCACAGAACAAAGTAACATTGCCAGAATGTCTCAAATTCACAAGCACAATACCATAGCCAATATCACATCATCAGGTGACATCAAATAGGACCTACCAAGGTTTTCAGATCTGTGATGTCAAATTCAAATCACATGCATCTTAACTTGATTGTTTAAAAACTTCAGTTACTCATCCTTCACTAAACACACATGCATTTTAATGTTTGCTACCAGTCTTTAATGAATTAATGAGCAACTTCTCTGACAAGCACACTTCAACACTTTGTATAAACAAATTTACTGTATATAACTGCAAATTTACTACCAACTTTTCCTAACTAGGCAACGGATTCACACATACACATTGGTGATCCGCAAAATGCTAAATCTGTAATGAATCATAAATTATACGTCATAATTAGATATTTTATTCGAGAAAAGTATATGAACAATAACCTCATTTTACCGCTTACCTCTGATTGGACATTCTCTGGGTAAGGAATTCTGCTTGCAGCACAAACTCATCTCATTATTACGTCCTTTAAAAACTTAAAAGATGTGAACATTCTCTCCGGGTGCATAATTTCCATTGGCGAGGCATTATTTCATACTCAAAACTACAAAGCCAGTTCAAATCACTAGAGCCCGGGTCCCGCAATCTCTGGACTGCGGGTCCAGGCAAAGAAGGTTGGGCAACATTACCACATAAAAAGTCTCAAGAACTATGCCAACTATGCCATGCCTATGCCAACGGCTATGCTATGCCAACGGCCTTATCAATGATTATTATTTTTTGATGTCGTTTGTATTTTTATATCAATATGAAATTTTAATATTCAAAATGAGGGATTATAAATGACACACCGAATCTTTTCCAAATTAACGGCTATGGATAGAAATATACATACACAGATAGTCCGAGATAGCTGATTTCAAATATCATAAAGAAATATCAAAATGCAAAATAGTAACTTAAGAATGACAGATATACTAATATAAATCAAGCAGATGTACATAAAAATATCAGACGTAAATATTTTCGGGGACCCTGGTTACAATAAATTGATATGTAGCAATGCTGGAAAATGACGATAAATGTGTATTATGTACAGCTAAAACTGTGTTATTCTGATTACGAACATTCCACTTAAATAATAAAAACATTGGTGAAAATGACAATACATAAAACAAAATATACGAGTATAATCAACAATATTCATATATTAGGCTACGTAGGTTATAATTTAATCAAATATAAAACCCTTAGATATTCATGCTTATGCATTGTCACACACTTTATGCACCCTTACAAGTGATTTTCTGTTTTGTAATGCAAACAAAAATCCACAAAAATATTATTTTTGTGAAATTAACTACATAAATTCATTACCTCTTTAATATACAATATTTTCCAGAAGTTATAATAATAGACATTAAACAATAACGTATTGCGAAAATGACTGGAAGATTTAGAAAATTGATAATAAATTACGTTTTAATTTAAACATACAAATAAGTTGAAAATAAAAATAAAAATAAAAAAAGAATTCGAAAACACTTTTTTCGTAACAAAAATCAATAAATTGGAGCGATTGAGCCAACTAGTATGTTCACGAGACCCTGAAGGTTGCAAAAACGGTTGAAATAACTTTCTGGGACTGAAGTACTGTTCTCCAGTGTCTTCTGGAGAAAGATTAGCAGTTCTAAATTCTGAGTGCGCACTTCCAATGCTCCTATTGAGTTAAGGTTTCGGGCCGCTTAGCCCCCCATACTGTGTGAGGGCGGCGGACGCGCGAGTTGAGGCGACTGACGCGCTCTCTCGGGCGTCAAATGAACCCGCGGCCGCGAGCGATGTTAGGGCCCTCCAACAATGCGCTTCTCTCCACCCCGTACCGCGCAGTCGCCGGAGCGCTGCCGATGGAGATCGGGCGTCGGCCGCGCCCCAAAGGACGGGACGGTCGAGATGGCGTTCCACAAGCTTCTCACGACGCCACCCTCCCGCCCCTAACACCGGCTGAAGTGGCTCAGGGCGACAAATGCTGAAGAGAAGTCCTAGGGTTCGAGTATCGACGGTAGCGGTATTTCGACTTTAGCTCCATAGCTCGGTCACTGGAAGAGAATTCTAGGATCCTGCGATTGGTAGTTGTTTCCCCGATCAATACCAGTCGATTGCCGGAGAAGTATCTTATCAAACGGGCAATGGGCGATCTTATATTTCTTCTTCTTCTTCTTCTTCTTCTTCTTCTTCTTCTTCTTCTTCTTCTTCTTCTTCTTAATATTATTATTATTATTATTATTATTATTATTATTATTATTATTATTATTATTATTATTATTCTTTCATCTAACTTCTCTGTTATACATACATACTTACACATACACTTACTGCAATACCACATGTTGGAAGCTCGGCAGCTCAGAGCTTGATCCGACTGGAGCGGTGCTCTGCTGGAAGCAAATGCGTGGAGGGGATAACTCCCGCAAACCGATAGTTAGGTCGGCGCCGGATCTCACGTACCAGTGGGGATATTTTTCCCCAAGATATAACATGCACAACTCATGACTAGCGCGTCTGGAAACATCGGAATGAATGAAGCCATTTTTAACAGACCGTGCCTCCCCCTTCTACTTACTTCACAATTCCCAATCACTATCCCGGGTTTTCGTGATACAGTATGAAACAGTTGAATTTGACTGATGGTTATTAGTCCTTCTAGTGGATGTATATACCGAAAAGTGGCGGCGTTGCACCGCCGCTAGAACATGATATCAGAGGCCGAACTAAGGGGAGTCGACTTGCGGAAATTTTTCCCTTCCGGATATCTCTGCTAGTGGGACACTGCCTCAGCCATGATGGAGTGCAACTAAGTGTGTGTGTGTGTGTGTGTGTGTGTGTGTGTGTGTGTGTGTGTGTGTGTGTGTGAAAGGAGAGAGCAGGGGACAAGAATAAGAAGAGGCGATTGAGTGTCTCAGCTGCAAAGCAAAACAGTCATAGATTTTATTAATCTATTATGGAACATGTTAAAGAACTATTACATGTAAATTACTCATTGAAGCAGGTAACATAAAACTTGATGATCTGTGCTTTATTTTTGCGTATCACGACTTTATTTTGTTGATGTGTATGCCATCAGCAATTCTCTTTTACATATACCGTTTTGAGATTGTAATGACAGATATAACGTTATTTGCTTCGCTTCAGATTAAAAGCACTACATTCGTTTCACTCCTGTTTTCCTGTGGCCAGATGGTCAGCTGTTTGGTGTGCCATCGAGTGGGGCAACTATCGTTGTTACTTCAATGACCAGAAACACAGCTTCAACAGTCCTGAGCCGCCCTGGGCAAATGCAAGACACGAACGAGCAACCAAGCTGGGGTGGGCCGCTGACAGTAAAAGAATAACAGGCATCATTTCAAGAATGTAATTGCGGAGCTGGGAAGCGCCGCCTGGCGGTGTTCGAGAGGGAGCGGGCGATTACTGGAAATCGGATGCGCGGGGCGAGGGCGAGGCGGGGTAGGGCGGGACGGGGTTGTTTCCAAGCAGACCGTGCGCAGCCTGTCACTCATTACGAGACGCCCGAGCGCCAACGATCAGCAGGATTAGGGGCGCAATTTTAATTACTAGGATAATGGAGAGCGGGGTGGAACACGCCGTCTGGAAGAGGCCCGCAAAAGCGAAGACGCGGACCCGGTGCGGCAGAAGAACAATGTTAACGTTAATTTTACAAATTGCCCAAGTTTAAGTTAAAGTGTACAAGGGGGTTAACGTTATGAATGAGAGAGACGCGGTAAAAAAACGCCCGGGGCGCCGGCAGCAATCTTAAGGGGAGATTCGGTTGAAAAATCGTTCGTTTCTCAAGGCGCCCACCCACTGCCGAGCGGAATGACGGATAGCTCTGCTGGCTCTGGGTTGAATATGCTGCGGTCGCGAGTGTAGCGAAAACCGGAATAAAACAAAGATGTGTTACTTTTGGAGCTATTCTCTTTATGTGTTTGTACCAAAACGGAACTGAAATTCCAAACTCCAATCAGACGAATAGTTTCCGAGATAGACGAAAATCAAAAGGAACCTCAATTGTACAAAGTACAAAACGACGTGCCAAATTTTGAAAAATATTAATTTCGGCACTGCTAAATCTAATTCTGTATACAAGTAAAACACATTAAAAGAAATTGATTGGTGCAAAGCAAACTCCAATCAGACGAATAGTTTCCGAGATAGACGAAAAACAAAAGGAACCTCAATTATGCAAAGTACAAAACGACCCCCCCTTACGTGCCAAATTTCGAAAAATATTAATTTCAGCACTGCTAGGTCTAATTCTGTATACAGTAAAACTCATTAAAAGAAATTGATTGGTGCAAAGCCAACTCCAATCAGACGAATAGTTTCCGAGAATAACGAAAAATAATGGGAACCTCAATTGTGCAAAGTACGCCCCCCCCCCTTACGTGCCAAAATTCGAAAAATATTAATTTCGGCACTGCTATCTCGAATTCTATATACAAGTAAAACACATAAAAGAAAATGATTGGTGCAAAGCAAACTCCAATCAGGCGAATAGTTTCCGAGATGGACGAAAACCAACGGAACCTCAATTGTGCAAAGGAAAAAACGACTTCCCCTTACGTGCCAAATTTTGAAAAATAGTAATTTCAGCACTGCTATCTCTAATTCTGTATACAAGTAAAACACATGAAAAGAAATTGATTGTTGCAAAGCAAACTCTAATCAGACGAATAGTTTCCGAGATAGACGAGAAACAAACCGAACCGCAACAGATAGTGTTACAAATTACTCTCCATTACGTGCAAAATTTAAAAAAAATTAAAAACAGTACTGCTAACTGAAATTCTGTATACATGTAGAACTCTTGAAGTGAAATTTATGGGTTCAAAGCAAACTCCAATCAGACGAATATTTTACGAGATAAACGAGAAACAAAAGGAACCTTAACTGATCAAGATGCCAAATACCCCCCTTAGGGGCCTAATTTCGAAATATATTAATTACAGCTGTGCTATCTGAAATTCAGTATACACGTAGAACACTTCATGAGACACTATTTGGTGCAAAGCAAACAACTATCAGACGAAAAATTTACGAGATAGACGAGAAACAAAAGGAACCTCAACTGATTATGTTACAAAAAAACCCATTACGTGCCAACTTTCGAAAAATATCAATTTCAGGGCAGTTATTTGAAATGCTGTATTCAAATAGAACCGCAACTGATGAAGTTACACAATACCTGTCCCCTCATTACGTGCCAAATTTTGAAAAGTATTAAGTACAACGGTGCTATCTGAAATTCTGTATACAAGTAGATTTCTTTTCGAGAAATTAATAGGTGCATACCAAATTCCAATCAGACGAATAGTTTACGAGATAGACGAGATAAACCAGAACTTCGGGTGATGAAGTACAAAATACTCACCCCATTACGGGCCAAAGTTTGAAAATTATTAATTTAGGCATCGCCATCTTATATTCTGTCTACAATAGAACACCTTAAGAGAAATTCATAAGTGCCAACCAAATTCCAATCAAACTATTAGTTTCCTTGATAGACGAGACACAAAGTATAGCCTTTAGTGATAAAGTACAAAATATGCTCCCATTACTCGCCAAATTTCAAAAAATATTAATTTATGCACTGCCATCTGATATTCTTTTTACAAGTAGAACGCTTTAAGAGAAATTCGGTGGTGCAAATTACGCTCCAATCAGACGAATAGTTTTCGAGATAGACGAAAAAGAAAGTGGAGACTTGACTGACCAAAACACTCCCCTTCCCATCTTTCCTAAGAATATTCTATTTCTTTCGTTCTTTAATCGAAATGTGAGTAGATTGGAATTACTTATATTGAAATAAAACTTCTAATGGAATCAGTAACAATTTAAAATATTTTCCTAAATCAAAGGAAATGGACAATTCAAAGCATACCTCCGATATCAGTTTACGTAAACAATGGTTATGCGATTGAAGATGCTTTAAAATTAATAATTCTCAATTAAATTCAGGTTTTTTGTGATCGATGTGACGATCAGAAATTAGTTTTTTTGAAAGGAAGTGTCCTAAAAATAATAGTAAAGATAATATAACTTCACTTATTCTTCGTAAAGCTGTCTAGCAATCAAAAAGGAATTCTCAGTGTTGAAGCTTCTCAATCTAACAAACTGAAATCACAATTGTAGTAACAATGTAGAAGGTAAGTATGGCTAGTAATTATTAATATTCAAATTAAATTTTATATTACCAATATGACAATGCAATGTTCAAGGCAACTTTAATATAGAGTAAAAGAATCAGGTAAGTAATTTTATTTCACAACCTTAGTGTTAGGGTTAGGGTTAGGGTTGGATCTGTTCACGCTTTCCTTTTTTGCTAATACACTGTAAACGCTGTTTTTCCCTCTGGAGCCACCTTCTATGAAACTGAATCCCTCGCTCCGCCTAACATCACAACCTCTCCTTTTCCGTAACTAGGGTAATGGGAAGGGGCGTCCTCTGTCTTGTTCTGCAGGGCCCTACCTATCGATAACCCGCAGAGGTAGCCACAGCCCATCTCAGCGAGTTCTTCGGTTATCGCTAAGACGACGATGTGATCTTCGTATCCTTAGAGGAATAATCGTTAATGATAGGATAGGGCAGGGAATAACCGATGGAGCGATTACGTGGAATGAATATTGGCAGGGAAAACGGAAGTATCCCAAGAAAAACTGCCGCGAACTCGCTATGTCTACCACAAATTCCATTCGGAACTGCCTGGGATCGAATCCAGGCACCAGTGGTGGAAGGCATGCAGTTTTACCAAGAAGCTACAGACCGTCCAATTGCGTTTCTTTAAAAACATTTAATACTTTTCTCTATTCACATTTTACAAACTTAAATTCACAAATTAATACCACAATCTTCCTTCGCTTAGTTTGATTATACCTTCCCAAACATTTCAAAAGTAGTTTACCTTACTTAAGTTCACCTTCTCTTCACACTGTGTATATTGCTGTAATCATGTAGCTTTACCTTAACTTTTCTTACATATTTTTTTCTTTGCCTGTAAAAATTTATCTGCATATAAGCTTCCTTCTTATTTAAATATTTAAATTTATATAACAATAGTTTTCTCTCCAGCGGATTAATATATTATGTTAATATATTACTTACCTTTAATTTCATGTTCTTTTCTTATTTACAAATCCTTTATTTAATACATATATTCTGTTCTGTTCATACCTCTTCCTAAAAATTCCAACATTGTTAGCTCTTAACAAAGTTAATCATCTGTTCAAATTTGAACTTTTACCACACTTTTTCCGTAGCCTACAAAAATTTCTATCTAAACATGAACTTCTTTTTCTTATACAGCTATTTCCTCTTATCCTGTTTCTTATAAACTTCCCTTACACCTTTGATCACAAAAATTAAATCTTCTGGAACGACCTAAACTATAAAAACTCTAAAATCAATTATTCTAAACAATAATCCAATTTCAAATTACTATTGCACTCGTGAAATTAAAACTAATAGTGTTTAACTATACATACAAGATGCCCCAATCAGGGCAGTGTATTTAAAAAAGTTTACTGATTCTACTTCTGGCCAATCATAAACTGTGACTCATCTACCTGAGAATTCGTCGATCACTATATCGATGTCTAATAAACAGCGTATGTACTACAGCATAACTTCTGATTTTGGTATACCTTTTCAGTTATTTTTAGTATTTGGCGCTTTTTGGAAATCTGTTGGACATGATTTCACTCGTGGAATAGTCTTTTTAAGTACCACTCGTGGTGTGGAAATTCTCAAATAAATCCTCTCCTAGCTTCGCGAGTCGGGGATTTAATGACAATTTCCAAAGCAGTCGTGATATTACCTATGATAATATTCCTTAAATTCATATTTTTTCCTTTCCCAACCACGTCCTCTGCATCCTCTCTTTGCGTAATTTAATCATGCGTACTCATTCCATATTAAAATAGTATATTAATTTATTTGACAAAGTACATTTGCATTTTCTTCATACACCTGCGTACATCAATACTATCTATCTCCTCTTCTTTCTTTTAAATCCACTTTAACTTCACAGTCTGTGCCTCCCCTCGCCAACATCACTCTTCACATCCCTCATTATTACCCTATATCTTCGCCTATCTCCTCGCACTGCAGATCCTGTCGCTTCTCTCCATCACGTGTTCCCATGTTTTCTCCTCGCCCAAACAAACTCTGCACAGCTTTCCTCTCTACTCCTTTAATATGTTCTGCTCCTCATCGTATTTCCTATTTTGCAACTTGAAATTTTACTTTTGATTCTGTCATTTCTCATATGCTTCTGAGACTACATAGGTGTTCTGAATTCTATATATCCTATTTATAAACTATTGTGTATGGCATTATTGACCAGCTCATAACAAATGCATATTCCTTTCTACAATTCCGTCTTATGCCTTCTCTGTCTTCAATTCCTTCGTCACCCCAGTTAGCTTTCCACCCTTTGCCCTTCCCAACTTCTCTCATTTTGTATCCTCTATTTTTTAAGTATTCACCTTTTCCCTAACTGCTTGCTCCAATTATTCCTCTACAATTACCTCTGCCCTCTTTTTCCAACCTTCCTCAGTTAACACCAATATATTCCATTTCTCAAATTCTTCCGAAACATCATGATTCTTATTCTTTAACTTCACCAAATTCATAAAATGCATTTCAATTCTACTATTTCCTTCCTTCTCAACTATTTTATTATCCTATCCTTTTACCTTCTACTTCCCTGTTCTTTGATTGACCTTCTTCTCACTCCAAACTTTCTTTCATTTTATTTTCCTGCTTAGCGCAAATCCACTTTAAATCTACTTTAGACATGACTATATTTGAATTAATATTCAAATTTGACTGTATTTTAATAAATATTCAAATACATACTTGAAGTAAATTTTATTCCTATTTTTCTCTCTGCCACAGCTTTTTAACTTGTTTTCCAGTACCAATTTCTTTTCCTCAATTGTCAAATCCTCTTTAATTCAGATTCTTGTATTTATTAAGTTATGATTATCTTTAAATATTTCCCTTATCTCTTCTGTTCCCCAACTTCAACATTCCCTTCTCTTCTAAAACCATCACTCTCTCCTTTCCAATTTAGTATATATATATATATATTTTCTAGCATACCCACTACGCTCGTACAACTTACCACCTTTCACGTAGCAGGCATGAAACCACCGTAAGCGGGTTATCAACGATTTTGCTCGTGAAGCGAGCTTAAAAATCTAGGGACGCAGGGATGCTTTCACGGGTGCGAGAAAGGTTTGAACCCTTGACCACAATAAAAACATCACACAGATTGCACACAAACGAGCGTAATAATTTACCATCATTTTAGTGGCATAAGTTAATGACCAAAACAAGAATATAGAATCGCACTTTTACAAAGAATAATCAAACGACCACAAATAGAAACCTTACACACAGACTCATGTGAATGAACACATATATTTACTTCAAATTGATACCTGACATAATTAACCCTAAACCTACAACTGGGAATTCCCTTGGAAAATTAATTATAGTCTAAATTTTGTGCTATCCTAATAACATTCACATGAAATCAAATATTCAAATTTACAATCTCTCGTTTCCAAGAACTATTACAATGTAAGAACAAATGTGTCCAAGTGCACTACTCTAATTTACAATTTAACTTGTGTCTGAAAAAGCGAAATAATAAATGTCCTAAGTAGAATGTTTTTTAAGGCTAGGCAATGCGCATCAAAACCGTCTCCTACTAGAATACTGTGATTTATTGCCAACCGTGTCCTCAAAATTCTTAACACTTTCCTATACTAGTTTTCCCTGCCGACGTGAACTTGACCTATTTTCTGCGGATCCTAACTGTTACCTTCGTGGACTTTGGCTGATGGTCGTGCGCTGGTCGCTGCGCTGACGCCGTTCGGTTCGCGGCTCTGCGTCGTAAGAGAGACGGGATTCGCCTCTGCCGTTTGCGTGTTGCCTTCTTGTGCGTCCTCTTCTTCTTCCTCCAACCGTTCCGTCTTCTTCCAACGTGCCCCTGGATCCTCGGCCTCTTTTCTTCCTCGTCTGCTAACCGGCGCCTCTGAGATTGCACACGTTGCGAAAACGTCCCTTGCACTTTACCGGAATACTCGTGGCAAGTTCCTCGCTCGTTGCTACTTCTACTTTTACAAGCCAGAAACTTTTAATGTTTCCCCTTCACAACGGGTAACATTTACTTCCCGTGTTGATAATTGAGAAACACTACTTAATCTGCACTATCTCGCGGACGACTAACTAGAACGTCTGTTCGACGCCGAATACTCCTACCTAGTAGTCGGTTGCAACGGCAAACAATATCTAATGTTTAACGAAATGTTGACTCGTCGAACGGTGATCAAAATAGCAGCTGCTTACTCGACGCGTGGTGACCAGAAAAGAGAGCTTTCCGCTTGCGGGTTCGCGTATTTATGGCGGCGGCGCTGGGGGATTCTCCGTGATGGGGGGGGGGTTGTTTCCCTCTCTCTCAAACCCTTCACAAAGAAACAGCTCGCTAGTTCGCATTCTTTAGTACGGGCAACGGATACCAGGCCGCGCGTTTAAGTACCTCTGCTTACGCGTCTGTTATCCTCACTGCCTCCGGAGTGTTCAACAATGAGACAGTGGTGTTATGGGTTGCGCAATCCACATAACGCCAGCAATATATATATATATATATATTATATATATATATATATATATATATATATATATATTTTCAACCATTTTTTCACGTGTTCTGAAGTACACACCACTTTCCCATGATATATTTGTATCTCTCTGTTCACTTCCCTTTTTAGCTTCTTGTCACTCTTCAAGTCACTGTCTCCTGAAATATCACCTCTTTTCCCACTTTTCCTTAAACTTCTTTCCCCATAAAGATTTACTTTCCTTACTACCCTTCTCGATCTCCAGACTTTCAGTTTTTCCTCACAAGCCTATTTTAAATCACTACCACCTCCCCAGTCCTTCTTCCTTATAAATGTTTTCATCAAAAATCAATCAATGATTATTTATAATGTATTTATAAACAATTGATACTTCATAATGAAATGTTCTTTTCTATCTCCCAACCACAATTAAAATAATCCTGATTTATATCATTTTATAAATTTAGTCTAATTCATAAGATAATATAAATTTATATAAATTCCTTAAAATTGCAATTGAATATAACCCGTTTGGCAGTTAAATGCGTAAATTGCAGATGATGATTAATTAAAATGTGAATAATTAACTAGTCCTTATTCTATATTTCATTTTCTCTCTTCTTATCCCTCCACTTTCATCTTCTTTGTCTCCATATTTGACACTCAAGATTCATTATATCAGCTCTTGAACCAAGGGTCCTTGCGCCTGTATTCTTCTTCCATGTCCACCACGCTCCGCTGGACCTGATAAATAATAAATAAACATATATAAATACCTAACGTCCCCTCCTTGCTAATAATCTTCCCATTCCCTCATTTCCTCCCAAAATTTTATGGCTACGTGTTGTCTTTCGCCAAGTCCTCGCGGAATGACTGGACCTTTTCACGTCCATTACTATTGTATACCAAAATCTATTTTTTATCCATATTTTAATACCGACCATTTTAATTAATTTAATTCTAAATTGTTGGAACTCTCTCGAGGTGAAGTCGATTCCGAAGCTTCTCAACAGAAAGCGCCGCGGGAAACCTAAAGGGGACCTGAGGGAGACACCCGATTTGCTGGTTAAGCCGTCTGTTGCAATCTGAGGGGGTGCGAGAGAGCGCAGGAGAGGGTGGCAGGGGCGTGCCAGGCCAGGGAGGGGTAGATGCGGTGGAGTGGCGGAGGCGGCAAAGACAGGGAAGGCGGCAAGAGCGAAGCATCGCGGGAGAGGCAGGTATTGAGAGCTGAGCGTGCTTGTCGAGTGGACAATATTGGGGAGTAGAGGTGGCGAAGGCGGCGAGGGCGAGGCAGGTGGGAAGAGAGCACGGCGTGGTGAGCGGGACGGGGGAAGCAGGTGAAAACGGGTTGGGCGTGCAGGGCTGAGCGATATAAAGTGGGTGGGAAGGGGCGCGGCGGAAGAAGCAGGGAGAGGAGAGACGAGGGTGGGGGACAGGTAGGACATGGTGGAGAGACGGGAGAAGCAGGTGGGACGGGCTGGACGTGCGGGGAGTGGTGAGCAAATTGAGCAAGGTGGTGTGAGTGGGGAACGGGCGAGGGGTGCGGGTATTGAGAGATGTGCGTGCTGACGAGTAGTAGTGGAGAGTAGACGTGACAAAAAGGCCGAGGGTGAGGCAATAGAGGGAGGCGCCAGTGTGAGGGGCGGGGGAAGCAGGTGGGTAGGGCTGGGCTGG
>BOPP01000001.1:4994330-5054931 GCA_017312745.1 Gryllus bimaculatus
GTAGCAGGGCAAATAGCGCATCAAAACCGTCTCCTACTAGAATACTGTGATTTATTGCCACCCGTGTCCTCAAAATTCTTAACACTTTCCTATACTAGTTTTCCCTGCCGACGTGAACTTGACCTATTTTCTGCGGATCCTAACTGTTACCGTCGTGGACTTTGGCCTGATGGTCGTGCGCTGGTCGCTGCGCTGACGCCGTTCGGTTCGCGCTCTTGCGTCGTAAGAGAGACGGGATTCGCCTCTGCCGTCTGCTGTTGCCTTCTTGTGCGTCCTCTTCCGTTCTTCCTCCACACCGTTCCGTCTTCTTCCACGTGGCGCCTGGATCCTCGGCCCTTTTTCTTCCTCGTCTGCTAACCGGCGCCTCTGAGATTGCACACGTTGCGAAAACGTCCCTTGCACTTTACCGGAATACTCGTGCAAGTTCCTCGCTCGTTGCTACTTCTACTTTTACAAGCCAGAAACTTTTAATGTTTCCTTCACAACGGGTAACATTTACTTCCCGTGTTGATAATTGGAGAAACACTACTTAATCGTGCACTATCTCGCGGACGACTAACTAGAACGTCTGTTCGAACGCCGAATATCCTCCTACCTAGTAGTCGTTGCAACGGCAAACAATATCTAATGTTTAACGAAATGTTGACTCGTCGAACGGTGATCAAAATAGCAGCTGCTTACTCGACGCGTGGTGACCGAAAAGAGAGCTTTCCGCTTGCGGGTTCGCGTATTTATGCGCGGGGCGCCTGCGGGGAATTCTCCGTGATGGGGGGGGGGTTGTTTCCCCTCTCTCAACCCTTCACAAAGAAAACAGCTCGCTAGTTCGCATGTTAGTACGGGCAACGGATACCAGGCCGCGCGTTTAAGTACCTCTGCTTACGCGTCTGTTATTCCTCACTGCCTCCGGAGTGTTCACACATGAGGGACAGTGGTGTTATGGGTTGCGCAATCCCATAACGCCACAATATTATATATAATATATATATTATATATATATATATATATATATATATATATATATTTCAACCATTTTTCACGTGTTCTGAAGTACCACCACTTTCCCGATGATATATTTGTATCTCTCTGTTCACTTCCCTTTTTAGCTTCTTGTCACTCTTCAAGTCACTGTCTCCTGAAATATCACCTCTTCTCCCACTTTTCCTTAAACTTCTTTCCCCATAAAGATTTTTACTTTCCTTACTACCTCTCTCGATCTCCAGACTTTCAGTTTTTCCTCACAAGCCTAATTTTAAATCACGTACCACCTCCCCATCCTTCTTCTTATAATATGTTTTCAATCAAAAATCAATCAATGATATTTATAATGTATTTATAAACAATGATACTTCATAATGAAATGTTCTTTTCTATCTCCCAACCAACAATTTAAAATAATCCTGATTATAATCATTTATAAATTTTAGTCTAATTCATAAGATAATATAAATTTATATAAATTACTTAAAATTGCAATTGAATATAACCCGTTTGGCAGTTAAATGCGTAAATTGCAGATGATATTAATTAATATGTGAAAATTAACTAGTCCTTATTCTATATTTCATTTTCTCTCTTCTTATCCTCCACTTTCATCTTCTTTGTCTCCATATTTGACACTCAAGATTCATTATATCAGCTCTTGAACCGAGGGTCCTTGCGCCTGTATTCTTCTTCCATGTCCACCACGCTCCGCTGGACCTGATAAATAATAAATAAACATATATAATACCTAACGTCCCCTCCTTGCTAATAATCTTCCCATTCCCTCATTTCCTCCCAAAATTTTATGCTACGTGTTGTCTTTCGCCAAGTCCTCGCGGAATGACTGGACCTTTTCACGTCCATTACTATGTTATAGCCAAAATCTATTTTTATCCATATTTTAATACCGACCATTTTATTTAATTTAATTCAAATTGTTGGAACTCTCTCGAGGTGAAGTCGATTCCGAAGCTTCTCAACAGAAAGCGCCGCGGGAAACCTAAAGGGGACCTGAGGGAGACACCCGATGTTCTGGTTTAGCCGTCTGTTGCAATCTGAGCGGGTGCGAGAGAGCGCAGGAGAGGGGTGGCAGGGCGTGCCAGGCCAGGGAGGGGTAGATGCGGTGGAGTGGCGGAGGCGGCAAAGACAGGGAAGGCGGCAAGAGCGAAGCATCGCGGGACGAGGCAGGTATTGAGAGCTGAGCGTGCTTGTCGAGTGGACAGATATTGGGGAGTAGAGGTGGCGAAGGCGGCGAGGGCGAGGCAGGTGGGAAGAGAGCACGGCGTGGTGAGCGGGACGGGGGAAGCAGGTGAAAACGGGTTGGGCGTGCAGGGCTGAGCGATATAAAGTGGGTGGGAAGGGGCGCGGCGGGAAGAAGCAGGGAGAGGGAGAGACGAGGGTGGGGGACAGGTAGGACATGGTGGAGAGACGGGAGAAGCAGGTGGGACGGGCTGGACGTGCGGGGAGTGGTGAGCAAATTGAGCAAGGTGGTGTGAGTGGGGAACGGGCGAGGCGTGGCGGGTATTGAGAGATGTGCGTGCTGACGAGTAGTAGTGGAGAGTAGACGTGACAAAAAGGCCGAGGGTGAGGCATAAGAGGGAGGCGCCAGTGAGGGGTGCGGGGAGCAGGTGGGCGTAGGTACCGTTCGGGCTGAGCAGGACCGGTGGAGGGTGATGAGGGCGGGGCTGCGGCAGGACGAGGTGGGACGAGGCTTTAGCGCAACGCGGAGCGAGGCGGGCGGAGCAGAGCTGGGCTGGGCGGGCGGGGCGGGGCGGGGCGAGGCGTGCGCACAGGAGATCGCCGCCCCCATTGTTGTCGCACAATGACGTGGCCGCGGCGCGCGCATATTTATATTTGGATTGATTATTGAGTGTCTGTCTGTCGAGACACAATGCCGCGCGTAATAGGACGGCAGCGCCGGAGGCTCGCAGGGGTGGGGCGGAGCGGGGGCGGGGCAAGGCGGGGCGAGAGCGCGGTTCTCCTGGTTTTGCTAGCCCTTCCCCCGCCTCACGCCCTTCTCAATCGACTGGGGTTGGGGAGATGCAAGAGGCGAAGAGACGCGATCGCTGGAACAACAAACTCCTGGAGGGTATCTGCGGTGGTAATGTGCCAAAGGGGCTTTTTATAATTTCAGGATATCAGGTCACGAATATCTCGTCATACTTATGCAATGAATACGTTTTTCACTCTTTTTGGTTTGGTCGGTTGCACATTTAGATTGTTTAAAAAACAAATATTTCGTCAAAGGGGATTAATTTATCTATTTTTTGCTACTGCATCAAAGTCAGCAAATAAACATTAGTTTTATTTAAAGGTAAAGTAGATTTCGCAGAAAACTAAGGATTTAAACGAGTATAATACATACGTACGTCCTTGTAATAGCCACATTAGTGTAAAGTACAACTTCTTAACCATGTGACCATTCCAAGACCCACTAAAGGTGTATGACTCAAAAGTATCCACATCCAGTCGTATCCAAGGAAGTATCTTGAAAAAAGTTTAGACAGTCACTATGAAAAAAGGTTCTTTTATGGCATGCATAACTTGCTACATGTTGAATTTTAAGCACTAGTGATAAAAGTGAGACGATGGTCAATGTTCAGATAAATCTGTGTCAAAGAAAATAAAATACCTTTTTCTATAAAAATGCGGATTCTGAGAATGTCTTGTTACAGTGAAAAAAAGTATTTCACGCATAGAAATTATAACGCAGTGTACAGAGATATGAAATACCGTTTCCAATTTAAAATAATATTTTTCAAATATAATTTTTATACACCTTGCCCCGTCTTGGCAAAAGTATTCAATCACGACCGTGAAAAAACTCCCACTTCGTGCACTTAATATGAAAATAAATGTTGTTTGGCCGCATCAGCTTCTGGTGTCCTTAATGTATCATGTGGTTATTGGTATACTTGAAGTAATCTAAAAAGAAACTAATCTAAGGAATAAGCAGGAAAAGTAGCAAAAAGTGTATTAGTTGGAAGATTGCCTAAAATACAAGATACGGCGCTGGTACCGTGAGCATGAATAAGGGTCAAAGGCTCGTCTGATTGCAGAGGCGGCCGTAGCGCGGAGTGGCGCGGAGTGGCGCGGAGTGGCGCGGAGTGGCGCGGAGTGGCGCGGAGTGGCGCGGAGTGGCGCAGAGTGGCGCAGAGTGGCGCAGAGTGGCGCGGAGTGGCGCGGAGTGGCGCGGAGTGGCGCGGAGTGGCGCGGAGTGGCGCGGGGTGGCGCGGCGTGGCGCGGGGTGGCGCGGCGTGGCGCGGGGTGGCGCGGCGTGGCGCTGGCCTGGCGTGAAGACTTGTTCAGGGTTGCGCTGGACCATGTGGATCTATGTGGAGAAAGTGCCTGCATAGCCCTTCTGAATACTGTTCGAAGGTCTGACACAGGGTGAACCGTGCGGCTGGGCAGAGGTCGTCTAAAACACTCAATGCAGGTTTTCCAGGTTCCCAATATATTTTTTTCAGTTATTAGATTTTAGAGAATATAATTTGTGTGTGTGTCTTATTGTTTTTTCGTATGTGCGACGTACCGTAATACATGTATGTTATTCACATAATATTACTTATCACCTCCGATTTTATGCAAACTTTTGCTACAATTGAAGTTACACATCTCATCAACAAACCTGAGTGAAAATCTCTTAAAACGAGTGTCAGCTGAGAATTCAACCCGTGACCATAATCAATAAATGCACTGAAATGTGGCCAGTGATCAGAGCATCACTAACAGTTGCGTTGCCGTGGCAGAGTGGTCCGAGGGAGGACGGCGAGCCAGTCGGCGCGCCCGCACCCACCAGGACTGCTCCGGCTCTTTGTTCTTGCCCCGGGGAACTATCCGCGCGATAGCTGAAGCTCGCTCCGAGCTATTTACATTCTGAACAATGGAGCCCCGCCGCCTCCGCCGCCTCCGCCGCCCCCGCCGCAGTCCCGCTGTGGCTTCTAAGAAATGCCTCCATTCGCAGCGCCCTGTCTGGCGCTGTCTGTCTGCCGGCGACTGTGTACTACCGCTGCTTTCTCGCGAACTTTGCCGCTTCGCTATTCGGCTAACCAAAATGCTGACACGGCGAGTGAGATCTGGAAGGCAGGTGAAGTACTCGACGTTGAGAGAATTGAGTGTTCAATTTTTCAACATTTAAATTTTTCTTTCGTTATTTCTTTTTCTATGTCGTTCCTAAAATGTACTATTAGGTTTCAACACATTATTTTCATACTTTGATAAATGCCCATTCAACTTCTTTCACTATTTGCTTTTCTACTCACATTCATGTAAATCAGTAATTTCCAATTTCATTATCGTCCTTAATTTTGAAAATTATTTTAATAGCGGGTTAGGTATTTTAAGTTATTTTAGTAGCGGATTTTAATAAGGGCGAGCAAGGGCGAGCAAAGGCGAGCAAGGGCGAGCAAGGGCGAGCAAGGGCGAGCAAGGGCGAGCAAGGGCGAGCAAGGGCGAGCTGAGAGCGCGAGCTGAGAGCGCGAGCTGAGAGCGCGAGCTGAGAGCGCGAGCTGAGAGCGCGAGACGATGGCCTACGGGAAATCCGGGCATATTATCATTCCCGTAGGCGGCGGCGGCGGTGGTGCCATCTCCGGCGCTGTTTAGAATTCCTCCCCGGGCGGCGGCTCGCAAAGACCGCCGCTGTCTAATTCCGTTGCCGCGGAAACATTTCAAAGAAAATTGGAATCGCGAGATTCCACGCAAACGCTCAGGGAGAGCGTCTGTCTACCCGGCTGCCTGTCGGCATCTGCAGCTGTTCCGCGGGTGGAGATGGCAGCGGCGGCGGGCACAGGGGAGAGGGATGAAAGGGGGTGAAGTCAGTGCGGGTGGTGGGAGGACCAGAGAAGGGTTAGTCGGGTGACATTCTCAGTCTTGAAACAGCTTGGAAATCGGTGAGAAAGGCGAAACGATGGTATGGAGTAAACTGCTTTAGTGGTATACTTTGAATTCAAGGCGAGAGAAGTGAAATAGTGGTAAACGGTGGGTTCGTGTTGCCTGAGTGTGGAGTTGGTTAGATAATGTATCTCCCTTACAGAATAGGTCGGCTGTTATAGGTCTGCTAAAAATTAGTCCTTTTCAAAGCCTTGCCTTAAACAACGGACCACCAATTATCAGCGATCCTTTCTTCCCCAACTGCTATTCCCATTCTTAGCGCTGGGGGATCTATAACTATACATAAAAAGACAAAAACGATATTGAGGAGCAATGGGTACGTGGAGTATGGGAAGGTACAAGAATCAGGAAACGTGGATGAAGAGAACAGAACTAAAAAATTATGGGAAATAGGAGACAGTTCTTTTGAAGTTCAACAAAATTTTCAGAGAAGGAGTGGGCATTGACAGGGGGCTAGCGGAGGCTGAAGGTTAGGATTTCTCCACTAAATCCCAACTATATGCTGCCAATGTGAAGATATATCACACGAAGTATTATTTCAAATTTCAAATTTTGCACTTACTTCTGGAGAAACAGACTTTTGGAAAAGTACGTAATTTAATTCGGAGAACGCAAAAAGTGAAAAATGGGCGTTGAATTTGTGAAGATAAATTTGAACAAATTTTAAAGTTATTCCTCTCACACAACGTACACGAAGTACATTCTTATTTGATTCAAATCCCGAAATAAGTATTATTATGTCGATGTCATGATATTCGCTATGTTTAATTTTTAATATTATCAATTTTTAATAGTTAAACTTTCAAAAGCTATCAGAGAAGAATGACTTAGAGAAGATTCTTTTCCCGCGTTGTACTGAATCTGTGCGCGAACGTCGACGATCCGCAAACGAACTGCGAGGACGGAGGCCTCATTGGGACCCTACATTTTCCTGCCAAAGCAGCCTACGCTTTCAACTGTGAAATGATCAGCCACTGGTTCAGCCGGCCATAAACCACTTCGTGATAACACGTTTTCATTGTCATCCCCAGTTCCGACACGTTCGGTGGCGGCGCTGCGGTGGGTGGGGAGGCGCGGAAGCCGCCGGAATCCCTCCCACTCGCCTCCGCTCTGTCCTGCCCGGCCTCGGCCCGGTCGCCCGAGTCGCTTCTCCCACAACGATTGGAAAACCTTGGTCCTCCCGCTCTCCGCAGCGCGCCATCCACGCCCTCCACCATCCCCTCCGCTGTCACCGATCACTCCGTCCCTTTTCCCCTGCCCCTACCATCCACCCCCTGCCTTAGCCCCCGATCCCACTCACGCGCCCCGCCCTAGCCCTCCTGCCTCCGCCACCCGTAATCCTTCCTTCGTTCTCCACCAGTTTCGTGCCGCACTCACTGCACTGTTTTCCGTCCACCGTCCTCACTTTGGTCCGCCGTCCGTCCACTACCCACTGCTTTCTGCCCGTCACCTTCCATCAGCCGTACCTCATGCTCCACTCTCCACCCATCGCCTTCAGCCATCCTTCATCCTCCCTCCGTCCTATTCTCCGTCAATTTCCCTCCTCCTTCCGCTATTACTCCACTCCTGCCATTTCACATCTGCCGTCCGCCCTCTTCTCATATCCTTTCGTCCTCCACCATACTTTATCCTCCGCCATCTCCCACCGCCACCAGCCCCCGCTCCCCACTTTTTAGCCCACTGTCAATTTTTCTTCTCCCTCCGCCGTCACCCATTTCCCCTTTCACCGTCCGACCTCTACCCATCGGCTTTTCTCATCCTTCATCCTCCGTCATTTTCCTCCGCTCTCTGTCCTCCGCTACTCTCCTCTCGCTCCGCTATCCTCCTCTCGCTCCGCCAGCCCTCCTTTGCTCTCCGCCCCTCCCCCCGCGCGCCACCCCTTTCGCATTCCTAAACAAGTTTGCGTGCTAATCTGCGCGAACGGAACTCTAATTTCGGGGGCAGAGATCAAAAGAGCGGTTGACAGCGCGTCGCCGCCGCCGCCGCTGCCATCATGACACGCACGGTCCAGTGACATAGATAGCCACCCACGCTACCCCTTTCTCTCCTCCCCCGCTCATCTCCCCATCCGGTGCGGCACTGCGGCGCAATTTTATTCGCAGCCGCTCGTTTTTTTTAGCTATCGCCTCCCTCTACTCCTTTCTCTTTTCCACATAATAATAATAATAATAATAATAATAATAATAATAATAATAATAATAATAATAATAATAAATACAGATGTGCACTTATGGCTATTGTTAACACAATGTCGCGAGCAAATTCATGGGTATTGATCGACAAATATTCTGATTAAATAAATGTACGTTCATCGGCGATTTGGAAAATGTATTTCCATTCTCGGAGCTGAGCATACGAACATACCAACGTCAACAACGTGTTGGTCTAAGAGCTCTCATACGTTTAAGGACTTAATACGTGCATATCCACCATATTAAGAAGATAAGCTAGTGGGGCTACAAAAGTACATCCTTTCTCACCTTAGTAACGGTTACGTAGTATTATAATGTCTATAATAAACCGTCACAGCTTGCACTGGATCGCTGAAGGTCAGATAAATCCATTCGTTGTTTCTCCGATAGAAGGCTGTGCTTTAGAAATCTGTTGCTCCATATACTTTCCTGTCATTTCCAGTCATATTATTGCATTATAAGCGAGGACATTTTTCTAACGGTTTTTAGGAATACGCGTTTTGAGACAGCATTGGCGTAACAAAATGTGGACACAGTTCCAAGTGCGTATTTACTATTAAATCGAAGTATATCGGTACCAATTGTATTAAATTCATCAGATTTTGCGTTATGGTTTAACTACCGTTCTTCCTTAGGATATCAATTTTTATATTGGTCTTTCGATGAAAGATACTTTGGAGTTTCTATCCGCAGAAGAAAATTTTAATTCCGATGAATCAATGAAAAAATCTGTCATTATGATCGTTAATATTGATGTTTGTCCTCTGTCTATTGCACTTCATTCACCACTACCTTCCATAGGATTTATAACATCCATCCGTCACAATGTGAGATTCATGCATTTCTCCCAGGAAAAGATACCTGTCATTGTGAGGGATATGACGAAAAATCTCAAAGTATAGGGTCGAGGAGTTACACCAAATGATGCCAAATCTCAGTCATTAATTTTACTGACTACTCAACCTATGATTTGCGTGTGATGATGACTTTCGATTAAAATAGCCCGGACTTCCTCTTCATAGAATCACGTCTCTCCTACGCCACCGAATTTCCTCATCAAAAACTCTCCGTTTCGTTCTTTCCCCACTCTTCCCATCGGCTGTGTGGCATTCAATTTTCGCCATCCGCTTGTCTCTGCCTAACGCCGTTTCCACCACGCCAGCGCTCCCCCTCGTGGAAGCCCGGGGTTGCTTATCGCAGCGCTGGCTTCATTAACAATTTATGTAACGCGCTAATGAAATATAATTATGCGCCCTTTTCAATTTCCTGCCGGCAAAAATTCCGGCGCGCTATCGGTGCCTCGTGGGTAGGAGAGCGCCACGCATGGGTCGTGTTCCGAGTGGTTGGTCACTGCGTCCCTGCCCTGCGCCAGCTCCCGTCACCTCTCGCTCTCCCCTCACCAGCGTCCCCGCTCTCCAACATCAACGCGATGACCAACCCGCCTGCCGCCTTCCTTAGACACCGCCCTTGTCTCCTCAGTTTGTCTTTTTGTTTCGTTTACTGACTTTGTGCACGTCTTGACGTCCATTCGTTTTATCGCAGCATTCATTCCCCATTCTGAAACCCCTTTTTTTTTCTTTTGCCGTGGTTCATGACCTCTTTTCGTTACTTTTCCCCCAACTTGCTCATCGTATTTTTCCCCAATTCTTTTGTTCGGTTTTTTGCTCCTAGCTTGTCCTCGTGTACCTCCTTCAATTCGGTGCACCACTTTCCCATCTATTGCTTCGGCTTTCCTCGCCTTCCCGGTCGTCCTCACACTCGCCTTTTCTGTCTCTGAGTACTTTCGCAGTTTTCAGAACAATGTCACCTTTTCGAGATGAGATATATCGTGTGGACAGACGACAACTCTGAATGACAATTGGGACAGGCAGACACAGCACGTCAAGCGAGGAGAAACATTAGACACAACGCAATTCTGAGAGACAGAATCGATACAAGACGGAAGAAGCTACAAGAGTTGCAATGTGCGGTTAACATTAAACAATACAAAAATCTAGACCTGGGGTCCCCAACGAGTTCGATATCGACTCCTTGGAGGTCGATGAAATTTCCCAAGGGGTCAATGACAATCAAGAGTTCGATTCGGGTTCTATAGACGAATATGTTGATAAGTGCTTCATTTCGGCTTTCTATCACGGAGCATGCAAAAACGTAGCTACGCAGCTGCATAGAATGTTTTGAAAACCCAATAATTTATAACTATTTATACACAATGATACTACATCACGAAAGGAAATACTACCTTGAATATGCATTGAATAAATGTTATAAACGTTAAATACGTTTAAACCAGTTAAAAACGCTCAACATTTTGTAATCATTGCACAATAATAATGATTAGAAACTCAGCTACTCAGTGTAGATATCGGTGTAGGAAATTGTAAACTTTAAGACATTTATGTGCAATTCTTTGTGTTATGATTATGTATGTTCTATATTATAGAGAATAACATACGGGAGCACAAATGGAAGATAAGTTATTTTAAAAGGGAATAATGAAAGAAGGTTTGGAATCCCTGATCAAAACAATGCTGAAGAATTTATAATATAACCTAGAACATGTTTAAGCTGGAGGGAAGTAGAAGTCATACACTGCATACCCCTAGGAACGAGAAGCAGCTCAATTCTGATAGCCAGAGAGGCAAGATTGAACGGGAGCGCGGGCAGCGGTGGGTTGGGAGTGGCGTGGCGTTGCGTGGCGGGAAGCCGGGCTTTGCGGCGCTCGCTCGCTGTCCCGCGCCTCGAGTGAGTGCGCTAAGCCTCCGCCGAGCCGCGCTGGCGTTTTGCAAAGTAGATTAAAAGGATTGTCCACCGCAGCGCCCGCCACGCCGCACGCGGCTCGCTGCCCGGCCGCGAGCTCTACGCTCCTAGCTCACCGCACGTTCACCCCTCCCCTCCATCCCCTCCCTTCCCTGCCACTCGGCTCACCCCGCCCCACCTGCCCCGTCCCTTCCCCACTACCCCCCGCGCGCCGCCCAGCCTTTACCTGCCTCTCCCTTCCCCACCCGCGACTCGCCACGCTCCATTAATACCTGTCCCTCAGCCCGCGCCCCCCCCGCTACACGCGGTCGGATCACACCTCGCCGGTTATCATACTCCGCTCCACCCTGCCTCCCCTCTTCACTTCGGCCTCGTCCCACTCGGCTTAGACGGTTCCCTCTCGTCCCATCTCTCTTCTTCTGCTCTGTCCTGCCTCCCGCATCCAGGTCTCATTTGTCCTCTCTCGGTTCCCTCGCCTCGCCTAAGCCTTACCTTGTCCCATCTATTCTCACTGCCCATTCCCGCCACATATCAGCCCGCCCCTTTCCGACTCACCTCTTCTTACTTTTCATCTTCTCCTCTTCGCCAACTCCTCCCCTCACTCTCCCATACATTCTCGTCCAAGCTCTCTCCTCCCATTGTATTACCTGCACTCCCTCTTCCCGTCATGCGCTGCTCTTCCTCATCCCACCGCGCTCCTCCCCGCGCCAAATCCGCTTTCGTCTCGTCCCGCTGCCCCTTTGTCGCGCTCCCGACGCGACTGGTAGAGCGGGCTGGGGAGGGGGAGGGGAGGGAGGGAGGGGGGAGGGGAGGGGAGGGAGGGGAGGGGAGGGGCGTGCATCCAAAGCTCACGCGAGTTGAGCCTCTGACATTATGTAGAGCTCTCCAAGCTTCCCAGTGCGTGTTCACAAGAAGGTAGACTGCCAAGTCACCGCCCCATCACACGCGAAACGGGTTTTCAGCCCGCGACGATTCTGCGTCCGGCAAAGGAAACGGGAGCAACTACAAAGCAGTCTTGTTTACTTGTGGGATTCGAAAGAAACAGTTATATTAGAACTGACAGTGGTTGGCAAACCAAACGTTTGTGAAAATTCCGCAAAGTTTCATTCAAAGTTAAAATCTTTGGTACTCTTCAGAATAATTTACTAAGTGAATCGTAATGTCTCGATGTCTGGAACAACGAATCATTTCAAATAAGGCAGACGCAAATACCTAATAAAATAATTTTCAGTAACACAGCAATGATATCTCGAAACTTAGTACTAACATATTTTGCCACACATTTTCGTATTCACCTAGCCATGAATTGTATGGAATTTTCAGGTCAGTTGTACTTATCACATTTTTGACCAGGCGGTTTTATGACTACTCTCTTCAGACGAAACCAACACAATATAATGAAGCAATTTGCTGATGAAATCTTGATTACATGATAGTAGGATGTTCGTGATGACGATAAAATAAACAATAATAATAATAGTATCAGTATATAATATCGTGGCGCAGATTATCCGTATTCTGCTACACATCTGATTAATAATATAGATGGGAATTCCTGTAATACGTATAAAAATATTAATTGCGTAAAGTGGAAAGCGAACATTATTTGAAAACCGGAAGTGCATGTCAAGGCCATTTCGACCTTCCCCTTAAGTGAACAGTTAAACCTAGAAAAAACTGAAGTCACATTGGTGCCGAAACACGAGTCAAATAGAAACAGTGTTGCCACAGAGAACTAGTGACAAATCCGTATCTTTGCACGAGGCGCGGAACTTGAGATTGTTCCCCGTCGCCTCCCCCTGGCGGCTGTGCCTTGGCCGCTCATCTCGCGCCGCCTGCTCGCCGTCTGGAGACTCCCTTGGGAAGAACGGCGTCTGCCGCCTCGCGCCTTAAGAAGCTGCGCGGAACTTCCGCGGAGTCTCGGGTCTTAAGGGGCTGTGAGGTAAGGGACAAAGAGTAGGGGGCAGGAGCCGAGATATCCGACGAGATAGAGGGCGTTTCCCAGAGTCGCGTTCGGTCACAGCAGAAAATATGATATAACATCACAATCAAATACTCACTGATATCGTTCTTCAAAAAATGGAATACATGTATTGTTACACTAACGTGATAGACAGGATAACGATAACAAACGTTTTGTCACAGGTAGTATCAATAAAGTTCTGAGTTAACTGATAAATTTATGAATGGCGAAGTGAACTTATGCAGGAAACTCAGAACCTCGAGAGCTATTTATGAATATTATTTCACGAATGAAAATAAATATATAGTTAACCGTAAATCTTGATATCAACAGTATATTCATAATATCACCGAAAATATAGGGGCATCGGTCGCGATGGCAAGACCTTCTGCGCAAATTAGCCTAAATAAAATCAGAACAGCATGTCAACAATGCAAACATTTATTTTTTAGTTAGTAACATTTTTTAGAATAATTATTCGGTAACTCACAAACAAAACACAAAAAAAGTGTATGAATGTAACACACCTATTAATTTTATATTTAATTAAATGATCGCCCTGGAAATGTGCAATTGTTGAAATTAAACGTGGTTGGTGACACTTTCTTTGAGTCTAGAGCTGAACCTGAATTGCGTATTTTGTTCAGACCTGAAGAATAGTGTGCTTTATTTAATTGCAGATGCGGTTTTAAAGAGAAGGTATTCGCATGACCCGTTATTTCTTTTTGTATTCAGATGTGCGCAATAGAACTGTCGAATGACTTGGTAGGTAATATTTTTATGTCTTGTATCCAACCCAGCGTTTTGGACATTAAGAAATTTAGAAATTTCATTCTGACAAACAGGACAATTCTTATACAAGATAGATTTTACGTAAGAAAGATTGGGAGTACGAAAGAGGCGATTTGTTTTCACTTGGCTAACTAGTTTGTCCATCAACAATTCTATCAACAAAGATGTACAGATCACCTTAGTAGATTATGTTCATTTGGAATTTTTTCGGCCATGTTGTACTGGAATCAAGAGCACTTCGGGACGATAAAATATAAGCGATAAAACGAACGTTTTGCTGGATATCTTAGGCATAAAACTTTCAGATGGTATTCCAACTTCATTCACTTAATTTTAAAACTTTAATTTCCTGTTTATTTTCATATTTGACACTTTTCACAAGATCTCCTATTCAAATGAATGCGGGCCAATGTTTTCCGTTTCACCTATTTTTTCAATCACGTGTTTATTCCGCTTGCTTTCAACTTGATTATTACTTCTCTATCGCATTTATCACATCTTTGTTTCTTGTAGTCCTCACATTTCTTTACACAGCATCGTCCTCTGCCACCTTACGTGAACCTCTGGACGTCTAATCTTCGCCACTACTTCTAAATTACCAGCAAAATGGCTGGCTGTCCACGGCCCCTTCATTTACTCCGACTCTTCATTTTCAGGATCTGCTACCCCCTTTACCATCAGCCCCTACTAATTTGTCTCTCTCCACCACTGCTTTCATTAAACGCTCTGTGTTAATGCTGCCATTACTTCCCCTTCCATCTTTCCTCGCCTACTTGCACTCGACATTCACCTCTCGTTCTTCCTTCCACGGCTGTTCTTCAATCTTACTACCACCAACTTCGTCTCGTCTGCTTCACCACGGTGAGTGTCTTTATACTCTCTCGCCTTGGACCTCTCCACGCTCCCACTATGGCTGCCGGAAGCGTTCCCGTAACGGACTCCGCCTTCATTCCTCTCACCTGCACTATGTTGTTGCGAGTCAACAACTTTCGCATTCTCTCCCCGCCCTTCAATTGCCTCCAACCCTTTCATCTCCGCCTCCACCGTCCCTCATATTCATATCGGTCTAGACTACTCCTGTCCGCACCCGTATGCGAGTATACCATGCGTTTCTCACAAATAATCCATCATAATTTTTGCGTTCCCTACAAAGTTTCTCTCTCACGCTTCATCGGTGCATTTTTATTATTACGCTTACGCTCGATTAAAAAGTGCCGTGACGAGTTTGTCATCCTTCTCGGTCCGATTTAACACTTAATCTCCTCCAGGCTGAAAATGGGGGATCATAAAAAACTCGCTAACAATATCAACCACGTAGCGATTTATGTGCAGGAACCAAGTCGCATAGATTCTTGCAGCATGGGGCGTACTGTCGGGAAGAAAACTCGAGTACACAACGAGAGGTCTGGCATGCTTGATGACCTGCAGAGGAGATAATCGTAATTGACGGACGATATTGTCGTGAAGACGTAGGAGAGGGAGCATGCCACGGGAGAAAGTAGAATGCCAGGTTGTTACCTAGTAGTAATTTATTAATTCTATTAATTAATTAATTATACATCGTATGGCCAGTCTATCCCGGGGCTTCCAGGCTCCGCCGAGGGGCGCAAAGGAGTCAAGCAGCTAACGGGGCGCCTGGAAGGGTAGACGCACATACATGGGCCCGGACAAGGGCAAGGGCAAGGGTAATGGTCAAGGGGGAGGGGTGGAAAGCAGCCTGGCCTACACCGCATCGCCGTCCGTCCTGGCCAGGCCGCCTTGCGCCCCTCGCCGGCTCGTCTCTTGCCCGGGCGCCCCTTGGTATGTCTCCCGCTTCCAGATGGCCCTCCTAGGCACTCAACCCTCCACCCCTGTGCATACCTCGCAACTAGGGCGCAACCATCCCCCACTGACGCAGGTATGGACTGGTAACTAAACAAACCGGCGTACTTCATTCTCGTGTTGCATACTCTTTCACCTACGTCTTTACGATATAGTATCCACAGAATTAATATGGTAGAAAAAAAAACAATGTTCTTTGAAATTATAATCGTTTTTGCCACATATCTTTTCAAGCCGTAATTCATCACATTTAGATACTTATTTTGGAAGCAAAAACAATACAATGTATCCCCGCTTCTTTTAACCTGCAGTTCTTCATCGACCGCATCTTTTCCGCCACATGTGGCTTATCGACTCAGCACGCCTGCCTTCAGTTCATGAGTGCAAAGTTCCAAAGGGGGGAAAAAGATGGAGCGGGGGGGCACAACGGAAAAGAACAGGACACAGAAGGTGGGAGAAAAAGAGAGGAGGAAGAGGGAGAGGTGTCAGAAGGGTAGGGTTGAGGAAGAAGAATGGGATGAAAAGGGTAGAGATGAGGTCAGAGAAGAGCAGGATGGAGGACGGTGGGAAAAAGGGCATTGGGTGAGTGGAGCAGGGAGAAGTGCGCAGATTATTTTCTCTCCCATACGTCGCAAACAGTGTTTACAGTTTTTGACTAAATAAATCTAAATCTAAATAAAAGTGTGGGAAGTGTAAAAGGGAGGACGGAAAAGGGCGTGGAGTAAAAGGGAGTGCGGAGAATTGAGGAAGGGAGGAGAACGACGGTGGAATACGAGGGAAGTGGAGGAGAGAGTGTGAGGAAGAGCGGTGCAGAGACGTGTGGAACGAGAAAAACAAAGTGACAAATAGCGGCGGAGGAATGACATTGAAGAAAAGAGTAAAGCCGAGAAGGGCAATGCCGAAACGGGGAGAAGGAAAATGACAGGAATAAGAAGGACGGTTGGAGAAGGACGGTCGGAGGAGGGCGGGAGGAGGAAGGATGTTAGCGAAAGGCGGAGTGAAGCGAGGCGAGGGCCAAGGAGAGAAACTCCGTGACCCGTGTGCACGAATGACTTGCCCTCCCACTGCACCCACGCCGCCGCCGCCGCCATCGCTCCTCTTTGGGATTTCTCCGGCGCGTCGCCGCTGCAGGCGCCCCCTTTGTTCTTAATTAATTCGGGCGCGGCCCGGCGCGAAACAAGAGACGAGCGCCGGCCGCCCCCTCCCACGTGCACGCGGGGCGCGCCGCCCACCGACTCGTCCAGGGCAGCAGGCGAGCCAGGGGAACCTCGCCCACTCGCTCAAACATCCTATTAAGAATTTCGAATACGCGCAGAAATTAACGAAAAACCAAACAGCTCTTGGCCAAGTAAGGGGTGCGGATGATTTTTCTAGATGAACCGGTCCTAGGGAAATTCCAAACACAATAAAATCGTTTCGATTTTGACTCAATTTTTTCTTTGTGTTATTTCACGTAGGAGATCGGTGCGTACCATTTGAATTCGCATAATCCGTCCGCCTCTACTTATGACACAGCTGATGTCATACGGCGACGCGGAAAGAAGCTATAGTATTTTCCGGTGCCGTTTCAGAACAGCCGATATATGCTGCTTCAGATCCCTATGTTCTACAGACTCGAAAGAAACATTGTACCCACTGCACGGCACTAGTAGAAAACATTTGTCGGATTAATTATATTACTTGTGAGTCACGTTTTACAGTGTTTTCTCAAGTAAAGGGAGACATCATCTTTCCATTTTTTCAGTTATTTCGAACAATTTAACTGGCCATGGTAAATATTAATACCACAAACGCACATGCAATATTGAAGAAAAATGAAATATTCACTACTAATTGCTTACGACGCATCCCATAAAAATTATACAATGATTTAAACTACAAAAAACATTTACATACAATTACCGTATTGTACAGGAGCCGATTTTGCAAAAATCAGAATAACCCAATTCAATGCTAATTCTGGTGATTGCAGAAAGTCGATTAATAATTATGTTGATGATCCAGCAATACAAAAGTCATGATGATAAAACTTAGCAACGCAATGCATTGACCCTCTTCCCAATTTTCGTTGCAAGCAATAAAATACAACGAAGGTCTTGTCACAAAAATGGTTAAACATTCTAATATTGTTAAGCGTTTATTAAAAAGCGACCTATATCCATGTGATTAAACTTCAAGTCATAACAAAAATTCATTTCCATTTGACAAAGCTTATGCCCGTTTATGACAACCCGTGAAATGAATTGGAGGTTTTGAGAAAAGTTAAACATTAAAAATTGTAAATGAATGATTATTAAAGTAGTAATATCATAAAGTACGGCCTAAACACATATTTCAGACTTTCATAATGTTCGAAAACTGTTTTATGTAAGTATAGGATGTACCGTTTTTCAGTTAAGCCGAGTGGCTATGTTCTGCTTTCCATGCGCAAATGTAGACTTATTGTAGAATAAAATACAGAATTATACATTTTTGGCTTTTTGTCTCCGTTTGACTTCCCCTGCTGAATAATTTCCTATCCAGCAATAGTTGCGGACAATAGTTTGCGGAGTTTTTTCAAAGTTCTTATATAAATAGTACAAAGCATTTCTTAAAGTATTAGTCAGGATGGGTTGTTTGGGACTCGAACCCTAGAACATTGCGGTCAGAGTCGTTGCAGAGACGCAGGCTAAATCCAATTCAATTAATGATTAGTATAAAACAATGTAATATTACATTGTAGTAATGTTGTCCAACTGTGTAATGAATATTGGAATTGAAACAGTGAAAGGAGAATAATTTTGCATCATTTATGTTCTTCTCTCTAAATGAATCTCGTAACTAAATAACTTTCCATTTTCCTGCTTAAGGCAGGTAAACCGTAGCCTATTGGTCGATTTACCACTCCACATAACGATAACAAAACAGTGATTGCAATTGCTTTGACACATGTTTTTCACATTTTCATATCTATATCTATTTTCAAGGAAATTATACAAGTATATCTATTCTATATAAGTTCGTAAAAGTGTTAAAATTGTAAAGTTGTAGAACGAAAAATATTATTATATTAACTATAGTTCTTAACTTTTTAACTGGCTTACTACGCTGTGAAAAACTTACTTAATAAATGAAATGAGCAATTGGATCAGCATATACGTACATTAAGCAAAATGATAATTAATTGAGAAGCAGATAAATAATACAGTAGTATTAATAAATCAAAGCAGCAGTTTAAATAAAACAGAAATGTGTGCTAGATGGCAACGTATGCAACACTTTGACAAGCCCCTACGTAAAAGGTTGGTGACGCACGGGCATAAAATCACAAGCTTGCCCTGCAGTCCAGAGACCTGTGCGAACCTAGAGTGGTATCTAGAATCTCTTTCCACGTCAGCTTCGCAGTGAAACCACTCCGGTTCACGCAGGAATAAATCTATTTAGATAGTGGCGCTCTGATTTTAGGAAAATTAATTATTAAAATACTTCTTTCCCCACCTCCGCCATGAATATGTGTCAGCGAGGCATTACCCTCATTTTGCATCTCGCCCGCAGGGTCCGCGATGGCGCCACCGGCGGAAAAACCAGCAGCGAACCGAAAGTGAGAGAGCGAGAGAGAGAAAAGTGAGGATGATTTATACGGGAATTTGCGAACGCTTTGTCTCCGTGCGTCGGGACAAATACGGCTAAAGAATGAACGCAATAGAAATCCTGCGGCGGTGGTGAGGCGCTGGGGCGCGCGGTGGTGAGGCGATGAGGCGATGCAGCGGTGAGCGCTTTCCTGCACCCCAACGCCGTGTTCCTGGATTTCCCACCCCCCTTTGGAGAGGTATGCGAAACAAAGGCAAAGTTTTAGTAGGATACAAAAAATGATAATATTTAGGGAAATAGCGAAAAAAAAATCCCCAAAATAACATTAGTAGATGGAAAAAGAAATTGTGTGAGGGGAATATTAAAAAAAATTGTAAAGTGAAATTACAAGAGATATTCTATAGTGAATGTTTAAATTGAATGAGAGTAAATTAAATTATTTAATTAATTAAGTCGAATTACGAGAGATTTTCTATAACGAATAATTAAGTTGAATTAGTGAGAGTGAAAAGAATTAATTAATCAAATTAGAATTACAAAATATATTTAAAACAAAAAAGTAAATCGAAGTATGTGCCCCTAATGTTAGTAAATAATATTTAATTAGTTTTCAATAATAGATAAAAACTCAGATTAAGTAAAAGAAAGAAATTAGAAAGTAAAAATTATATTGTCATGTTGAGCCGTCGCAAAGGATTGAAGAATGACCAGAAACAGTGCTCGTTTGTAGGGAGGCTTCGACTTTAAGGAGTAATGAGAGAATACGGAGTAATTTTCTCCATATTGCTTTCTGAATTAGAATGCATTAAGTTACACGTGTAATAAACGAAGGTTCATTTCAACGAGATTACATGCCCACCATACAGGCTTATCGTCAAATAACTAGTGATAAGAAAAAGACGAAGGCGACCAATGATAGGAACTCAGACATTTTATAGGATCATGGTAGGCATTTGTATATTATAATTATTACTAATATTCGTAAAAGAATATTTTTAATCTATTGATTGAGGAGGTCTAGAAAAAAGGAAAATATATAAAGAAAATTTATTTAGAAGGTTGCTTGAGGCCATACAAGTGAAGCATTGGTTTCAAGAACAAACAACTACGAAGGACGTAGATGGAAAAAGAAATAATTGTGTAAGTGTAATATTAAAAACAAATTGTACAGTGAAATTACAAGAGATATTCTACAGCGAATGTTTAAATTGAATGAGAGTAAATTAAATTATTTAATTAATTAAGTCGAATTACGAGAGATTTTCTACAACGAATAATTAAGTCGAATTAGTGAGAGTGAAAAGAATTATTTAATTACCCAAATATTTTCGTTAAAACATTAATTTACTGAAATGCATTATAGCTATGGATTATAAATGTTTTTTTTTAGAATTCACAGATACAATTTATTCTGGTTAAATAACAACCTTGCAGCTTGAAAAATAACTTCAACGTCCCTCAGTCACGTTTTCAATTCGAAAAACGAACAGAAAGAGTAGTGGGAGTTCGTAGAGGTACCGTAGAGGTAGCGGCAAGTGCAAGGCGAAGCGCTTGCAGTGGGGAGGAGACTTTCTTTTTTAATCCAAACTCTTCATTCATGATGATACCCCTAATTTTTATTTTCTCACTTCTGCTGACGCAGTAGAAATAAACGTACGAAACGCTGCACGAAAAAACGGCGAATTTTTGGCAGAAAAGTCTTATTACAGAGCTCTGGAAACGAAAAGGTGAATACATTCAGTTGCTAAATTTCGAAACAAAAATCTTCTATCACGTGGTATAGCCAGAATTGTATTTATTTATTCAAGATTGCAAACAGTTAATGAAAATGTGTGCGTACTATGAGGAAAAGTATAGAGTATTCTGTGCGCGTTTTCGTGAATAATACATATACAAATTGTATACGGGTTATACAAGTGGAAAATAAGCATTTTGACAAAACTTGATAAGAAAATATCAGCTCCTTATAAAACGTGCACAGAGAGTGAAGTTACAAGATTATACTTCGTATGCCGCCACTAAAAGTTTCTAAATCAGCATTGAAAATTCTTTGTGCACAAGTTGAGTGGTGAGGTCGGGGATGAATGTTGAGCGCCCTTCACAAAGTAGTACTCAAACGCGAAAGCTCTTCCTTCTTCGGGGCAATGTTATTCGAGTACTATTTTCTGATTGGCCACTCTCGCTCTCGTACTTTACCTGCATGTTCTCTTATTCCTGTGATTAGTTTTAATAATTTATTTTCACCCAACACGTTCTCACCCACACGTTCTCACCCACACGTTCTCACCCACACGTTCTCACCCACACGTTCTCACCCACACGTTCTCATCCACACGTTCTCACCCACACGTTCTCACTTACACGTTCTCACCCACACGCTCACTGCTCGTACGTTATTTCAACTTATCACAATATTTTCTGTATTATCCGCTGTCGTTTGCGTTAACATTTCTTTGTATTATTCCTTAACTTGCTTCACTTCTTTGTTTATTTTTCTGTCTCCCATTGTGTGTGTGTGTGTGTGTTAGTATCGTCGTACTTACTTTTATTATTAATCAAACAATTTACATTTATTTTCACTTGTGATAATCCATAACAATATTGAAATTGAATTTTCGCATACGATTTAGGACGCAGGGTCTCATAAGTTTTATTTATTATCATTTTGATGTTATTTTTTATTTAAAAAATATTGCACTAACTTGGCTTTTTGTAATGAAACACTGTTTTTACCCACGAATAACTAGGTCGTGAGGCAAATACATTAATTCTACATAGGTTGCTATTTGATGAATAATTTAATTAACAGAACAAAAGTGTATGACATCCTGCGTCACATGAAAAACAGGTACCCGGAAGTTCAAAGCGCGGCTTCGGGAACCACGGCGGTCACCAGACGACAAGTCGTCGACAGGTACAGAGACCTCGGCGACTACATTTCTCGAATTTCTTTCAAGAAACTCGGTGACACCGTCGAGAAAAACCGTGTATAACAATCATTCAAGGTGCAGAGTTCACTTGATGTCCAAAAGAATCAATCGAAGTGATAAGGAAATTGCCGTCATGAACTCATTAATAGCATCGTTCATCACAACAGATTAAAACACCTTCCATTTTGAAAAGGAGCTGTGTCATGTGTGGTGGCGTAAGACTCGCGGAAAGCATTTCACAGTAAACATTGCAACTTTTCCCTTTTGAAATTGTTGGGAGTCAAATCAAAAGGTGAGTCCGCTATCTCTACTTTCAAGGCTTCAGTAGGTCTCCCAAAACAAACAAAAATATAGAAATGCGGAGGCAGTTCCACACGTTTCTGACCTGCCCAAGATAGGAATGTCATTCATAGGAAAATCATCTGAGCAGTACCTAGTCTTATTTTTAATCGTTGTAATGCTCTAAGTTTGTAGCTGACATCTCATTCAGTTCTCCGCAAATAGGTTCTTGCGTTTTGGATGCGGCGCGTGAAATATTATGGTGCTTACATTCTTCAATTCACCTGCGATTACTACCCGATTGTAAGGAATTTTGTGAAGGACTGTGGCCTCAAGGAGTTGGACCATTCTTCCTACAGTTTACATTGAGCATCCAGCGAATTCTACCACTTATCACAACCGGCAAAAGAATAAGTTTTTTTTTACCATTTTGTGAACAATACTTTCAAGTATTTTTCAAAAGCCTAGAAATGTTAACATTCAGATGTGGAAAGTGGGTTGTAGTGAAGAATGATTAAGATGAAAAGTTACATGCCTTTGAATCAAAAATACAAGTTAGTGAGGCCAGAAATGTTTGGAACTCACCTTATACTTTCCTCTTATTTAGTGCGAAGAGCACGGTATTCCCAGACAAGACAATTTTCAACTAAGTTGCAGTAACATATATTGACAGTCAATATTTCTAAATCGAATATATCTTTTCAGTGTTTATTCGTGAATTTGCCTTAAACCGTTAATAAAAGAAAATAACTTACTGAAATTAAGTTGTTGATAACAGCAAATAGACAGGAAATTTCTAAAAAAATTCTGCATCAACTGTACGCAAATACGCGTCATTCACTTTCTGCAAGCAACTATTTTCGCGAAACATGGACAGTCCCATTACACTTGTGTACCGCGGTATTGACCATCGTTTATAGGTTACATCATGCGCAAGATATTTTACTCTTTGGCGTTTAGAACGACTGTCTCCATTGGAACCATCAACATCATTTTTTTCATTTTATTGGATTACAGGATTTCAAATATCAACTATAATATTTTATTTTATTTTTAGGTCGCATTCGAGATATATTCGATCAAGAAAAAACTCTTCCTTATAATGTAACTTTTGTATTTCAAGTAATGAAAATTAAAGTCATATTAATTTATTAAATCAGAGTTTTCTGTTGGAAAATGGAATTATTATGTTTCAATTCAAGCCGTACAAAATTACGAAAAGAAACAGTTGACTTTGATTACAAATATATGAATTCGAAATTAACTTTGCTGTTGAATCCATCCTCATCAAGAAAAATTAAGATGTATTAAGTACAATTCTTCAAATTGTTCAGCAATTGTGGAATAAACTGTACTCAAGCCAATCATTTACACAACTTGTGTATTTACACGAGTAATATAATTATAACTATCCTATTCGTATCTCCATCTTTAAGAAAAGATTCATTTTTCTAAAACAACAAATGGCAAGTAGAGCAAACAAGAAAAAATAAACTAAATATTTGTAAATGTAATATTCCGTTTTAAGGAAATATACTAATTCATTTAGTGATAACAGTAGCGTGCTACTGTTATTCATTATCTCTGCTACCTATTATAAATCGAAACTTCACACGTTATTTTTAATATTTCCATATTATGTATGTGTTCTATTTTTTCTCTTGTTGGTGTGAGCTTTTTTGCTTTACTAGCATTCTGTAATTGTCCCCTCTCTTTTCCTTCACTGATAATTGCTTATCTGAAATATCTCATTCCTTTTCCTAGACGTTAAAACACAATTCTTTGGAGATTTAATCCCATATGTAGTTTTCTTGTTCTTTTCTCTGCCCTTGAAGCGCGTTTCTTATTAGTATGTCTCTTCACCTCAATTACTTGCGCCGAATTCAAAAAACAGTTTTTATTAAAAGACACGTATGAAGAAGATAAAAAGGAAAAATCAATAATGGATGGAAACATGAGAAAAAATAATCACACACTATATGACGGAAATTCACCCAAACTGAAAAAGATCTATTTGAGAGTAGCAGGGACCAAGAAAAGTTGATTAAAAAGTGAGAGCGGGTGCGTCAACTTGTAAGGCGATTACTCCTGTAAGTGTATTGCTCTTTCCCCCCCTCGGAAGATGGCGGAGATTTGTTCCCACTAGTTGGTGAGATCCGGCGCCGTCCTATTTAGTGAATTCTCTCCAACCAGGTATCTCCTACCAGCGAGGCACCGCCCCAGCCAGGACAAACTCTCAGCTCCCGACAAGTGTGATAGTATAGTACATGTGAGTGTAAGTGTATGTAAGTTGGGGAGAGGAAAGGGCAAGGAAGAAAAAGGAAAAATTCGCGCGCGATTCGTGACCCGTTTGTTAGGGTACTACTCTGGCATTTGCCCGGTGTTGATCGGAGAAGCCAGTGAACAATACTGATGAGAGCAACCGACCAATATAATTTTTCTCCAAAATTCGACCTATCTGACAAGCTAGTGGCGAAAATTATTCCACCTTTGGGAATGGAACCCTACCCTGCCCCCCAGTCAGAGGCACTGCAGTGACATCAGTTGACGCCTTGAACCACCTCTCTCGGTGAGGAAAGTCGACTAGACATAGGCTGACGGCGGAGGGGGGGGGCAGTGCAGGCTGCGAGCAGCACGAGGCAGTGGGCAGGCGGGTGGAGGAGTGGATGTGGCGCTGCGGCGGGGCGTTGAATAAGTAAGAGCCGCTGCAGCGTCTAGGCGCCCGAGGTCGCTCGCTCGCGCGAGGACGCTTTACGACCCACGTGACCGCGTCACGCGTCCCCCCCCCTCCGCCCTTTGCGCAGACCCTGGTCCAAGTGCGATTGACCGCAGCCTGCCCGCAACAACGCAGGTGACACAGCGTCCGCCGATAACACGGATTGGAACGAAAGTCACTGCACAGTTCTAGAGGTAGTTATTCCTTCCTTTACTTTACTGATAGAAATAGTAAATGCCAAATTTCTTCCTCTTCATATTGATGTTATTATGGTTATGATTATGATTAATAGACACATTTATCCGCACATCTTCAAATTTACATTTCATATAATAACACACTCTGCCTCCTGCCCCACCTCATTTTCACATTTTTTCTAACATTCTCCTCTCCCGCTTCCCTGGTTTTCTTCAACAACTTTTTCTCTATATCTTCCTCGTCTCCCACTCTTTCTTTTTTCATCTTTTTAATTCCATACTCCTCCCAGTCATATATAAGTTAATTTCTGTACTTCGTGTTAACGTTAATACTTTTATAATAATATGTTATGTCACTCCATTCATTGGTCACGATAGCCGTTATCATTATCTTTATTTCGTAAAATTTTCATTTGTGGTAGGTAACTAAATTTAATTTTAATCCTTCCTAGGTAATCGTAACATAGTTATTGGCCTGTTTATATTCAGAAGCATTGACTCGATATTTAAATAATTTTTGTGATCATTCGTTTTTTTAAATAAGGCGTTGAAATACGCTTAGAGCAATCGCGGGAATAAAATAATTCAATAACATTCTCTTACTGTTAATAACATTTCATCAAGGAAATTAAATTCAGGAAAGTCACAAAGAAAAACAGAAATTTTCAAGAGACAGATCAGCAACAAATTGCAAAATACAATTACCAGAAACATTCTGTAGAGAATAATTGCATTGAATTAAGGTAAATAACATTAATTGACAATTAAGAGTAAAAAGTCATATTGTGTTAAATTTTAGAATGAATCTTGGAGAAATAAAAATGAAATTAACAAGATGAGACTTTGCGAAGTGGCGGTGAAAGTCTACTGACTGTGTGTGTTCCAGCTTGGGGGAACAAACTACATTCATCCAGATTTAAGAAATATATCACGGTTTCTTTGTTTGTATTCTTGCCAAGACAACAAATTTCAAATACTGACCACAATCTTCAAAGATTGATTGATTACTGATGATTCCGGGCATGTCATCTTCTACAGTCGTTAGTCCTGAAAGTGTAGTGATGTTTCTTTGCTCGGGAGGTGGATGACGAGATCCGGCGCCGGGTAGCGGGTTAACATCGGGTTAATCGTTATAACATCGGGTAGCGGGGTTCTTCCCAACCAGATATCTCCCATCAGCGTGGCATCGCCCTAGACGGGACAAGCTCTAAACTTACGACAGGTCTCTTGGCATGTGTGGTAGTGTAGTGCATATAAGTGAGTGTAAGGGGTTGGATAGAACAAGGAATGGGAAGGAAAGAATGCGCGCGCTCCGTGACCCGTACTGCTCCGAACTAGGGTACTGATCGGGCAGTTGCCTGGTATTATCGGAGAAACCACGAAAAACTACCGACCAGAGAATCCGGCCGCTAGAATTCTCCTCCACACAGTGATAGAACTCGACCTAGCTATCTGGCTAGCGTCGAAAATCGTGCCATTGTAGGGACTCGAACCCAGAACCTCCCGTTCAGAGGTACTATAAGTCTTCAAAGAGATCTGCAACATAAGTGGTAGAAGTCGTTTCTCTTTCTTAACCACAAACGTGCCTACCCCACTGAACTCTTTCTTGCGACTAGCCACTCCTACGGCCATCCCACACCCCGTCCGCTTGGCGCAAGGCTTTGATAATATCCCCGCAGGTTTACTGGCGGCGAATGTCCGGCGCGCGGGAACAAGGCGTTGATAAGGGCAACTAAAAGAGGACGATCGCTATCGCGAGGCGGTGGCTTTCCTTTCCCATTTCGGTTCTCCCAATCAATAACCCTCGCGCAGAAGGTCCCTTTCTCCCCGAGGCGCTCCGTACAGCTAAATAACACCACTCCCGTATCTGTTGTGCCGCGGGGATCAGCCTCTAAATCCTTCTCGTGTGAATCTTGCAGGAGAGAAGTAAAAACAAAAAGAAAGAGATAAGGGAAAAAAATCGGGGGCATGGAAGAAAAGAAGAGAGATGAATAAGTGGGAGAACGACACACAAGTTCCATCCAGGAACATTGTGGATCCAGCAGAGATTGATTCACTTCAAAGTGTGGAGATGATTCGACGCATCTGACAAACGGGTATGTCAGTGGATCACAACAGGAGGTATATTGAAATTGGAAATACGAGAAGTTGCAATAAAGTAGTAGGTGAGGAATTAGAAATGGGAATGAATATAAAATAGAAATAGAAAATTAGTTAAAAAACCTACAATCACTTTTAATGCTTAGATTTAAATTCACATTTTCAGTACCTGAAATGTCATTTCTCTCACAATTTACAAAATAATATTCGGTGGAATATAACAAAATATCATGTCTTAGTGAAGCAGTAGTAAATACTTTTTCGAAATAAAATATAAAAACCATCATACTCAAAATTTTACAAGCTATTCCCAAACTTATGTACGAATAATAAGACTGATACCAACTCAAAAGGGTTTCAAGCCTTGGGTATGAAGGAACGTAGAAGTAGAGTAGTAAAGTTAAAACACCTGCTCCAAGGCATGAAAGGCAAGTGCTTAAAACACAGAAAATTCCGTAAGGTTAATAATCTTCCTAGTCATAACGATATTGTGAAAACCAGAAGGAAAAGAAGGAAACCATATGGGGGATATGCACACTAGAAATGCATGAAAAGTCAAATCCTTGGAAAGAATAAGTTTACATTTAACACCATTCGGAAAGATACTTTAATTTTTAATTACAGTTGCCAATGTAATAAGAAACAGTTTCATAATTTTGAAAAAAATATTAATGTTAAAACGTTCATTGTGAGATCTGAAAGAAACCGAATTTGAACGTTAACGAGACCAAATCCGGGAAATTTACCAAAATCATAACAGTTACGTATAATAGTTAAGGATAGTAAACATTTACCTTGTCTATTTACATTTACGAGCTTCTAGAGCTTGTCTTCTTCTTTGGTCTTCCATATACGGAAGTTAGGAGGCCCGTTTCGGGTTTTCTTGGGATGAATTACTCCGGTTGGTATCTCGTTATCTTCCTTGAGTTTTCAAGCCAGGTTTCCTTATAAACCTACCGCCGACACGGGTCTGGGGACCTTTTCAAGCAGGCTCTCCGTGCACCCTATAATGCGCCCAGAATTTGAGTCTCACTGTCTCCATGAGACATCGGTTTCAATGTCTGGGGGAAAGTAATATCTCGTTAGAGCGAATGTTAACAGAGGGATTTAATTTTGCCGAACATACCGCCTGGGTTCTTTTACATGCCACAAGTGAGAAATGGCTACTGAGGATTTCCCGCCCTTTGAGAAGGCACCTTGACCGGGATCGAACGCGTGCACTGGGGGTTCAAAGGTCAGTAAATTAACCCCTTCTAGAGAATGTAGAGAGATCGAAAATTATAACTTTTTGGCCATGAACATGTGTTGGAAATTAGTATATACCATCTATACGTGATTGCTCCTGACGTTTAGGCAACTCTTTATGCACATATGTCCGGCAGGTCACATGTTAACGCAGTTGTGGTATTTTACATCTTCAGTCAAGAATGTCGACCTTTTCGTGGCGAAACAGGAGCGTTCATCTTGTCGAGTCATGAATAGTATCTTTTGTTGTGTGATGTACAATAATTTATTCGAAATTTGTATGCACATTGTTCTGAAATTAAATAATAACACTGACATGAAATTAGTGTTGTTAGTACTATCATTTGTTCTGCTAGCATAGCCAGATACGTGTTGATTGTTGTTTTCGTTGTTGATAGTTGTTTTTAATTGTAAAGAGACTGCCAGGCTGTATCGATTTAATGGATCATGAAATGGAAAATTATTTGGAAATTATGGGAACTCCGCCCGACATATTAAAAGAACCAAGAACCGCGATTGTAGACATAATTCCATTATATTAAAAAAGTAAACATGTGAAAGCCTATAGGAAATTTTGTAAGTGGTGAGATGCGAGAAGCGGAAGACTTTTCCCATTATTTTTCGAAATTAGTGGAAACTATCGTCAAATAGCTCTTTGTAGATTGTTCAATTACAATTTGTTGTAAACAGTTTCAAGTAAAACATCAATTGATAAATGCATATTTCGAATGTGTTGAAAGCTAACAATATATTTTGGCATGAAACCTTCGCTACGTAGCTTGCTAATAGTATTTTGTTTCTTACCTAGATGAAGACGTGGCTTGTGCCATAATCAAAAGCGCTGTTTGCGTTGACAAATCTATAACAGGTGAACCAACACTTAGTTATAGAACTTTTATTATAATGCAAGGCTCCTTGGTTCTTCGCGGGCAACAATTACATGGTGATAAGTTGGTGACAGTATAGTCAGTGAAAATTCGTTACAGCACGCTTTTATCAGAATCATCCCGTAATGAACCATGTTTTCGCTGCAAAACAGTACAACAACGAGCTACTTTTCAGACAGTCTTGAAGGAAGGAGATTTTATAAACCTTGCAGCATCAATACAATCATAGGCAAATTTCTCTTGTATTAGTACTTACAAACGCTATATGACATTTCTCTGGCAAAAGCCTGCCGTGCCATTGGCAAAATGGGATTATTTTTGACCTCACTACATGCTCTAGAAGTTTGTAACTTATGTTCTGAAACTCTGAATAATCAATGAAGAAATAGATTTTTTTTCAAAAATACGTCTTTGTAACTTCATCTTTGTAAACAATATTTATTGATTACCTAGCAATCGTTTATCAAAGAAATGGCAAAGGAATATTACAACACTTCAGTATTAAAGAATTGTAATAATCTCTTAGTAGAGAATACACACACAGTAATTCCCAACAGTTAAAGCTTGGAAATATACGAAATTTTAAATTAAAAGAGTATTATTATCAATGTTATTATTTCACTTTGGCATCCTATGAAATATAGTAAATAGTTAACAGGTGTACTTGAACGAACATTAAATGCAACGGTAATAAGCACAAACACAATACTATTTTAAATCTGCACTCTTTGAAATAGCAAAATGAACAAATAGGAGTATTAGTTTACATGATGAACTTCAAATAAAATAATGTTTTATACATAGTAAAATAAATGTTTCGATCAAAGTAAAAAAACGAGGCAATAATACTGTCAGAAGCAATTTGAAAATAAAAATTAAAAAATAATGCTATAAATAATTACATAACATGTACTTACTAACTTTTTTAAGTGTTTTTGTTTATCACAATATTTCAGCAATTATTTTCCATGTGTTCCGCGCAATCACATTAAAAATTATATAAATTCTGCACTATGTGTTCGTCACTCAGGAGCAATGTGAGAACCATTAGCTCTGCTTTTATTTCATTATCACTGCAATAACAAGGAGGAAATTGTTTACAGAGACAGATATTGATTTAAGTTCACCTATCAATAAAACGTAGGGATATCTCCACAAAAATCATGCGACGTGCGGTTTCAGTTGTAAACAAGAAAGAAGATAGTAGCTTATTCAATAGTTTAAATTAGGTTGATAAAAGTCTCGGCAGATCTCCCAGTCCAAGTCCTGCTTCCAGTAGAATTGACTCCTTAAATATATTTTTTCATATTAGTTTGGATTTTCTTCTGTAGTACCTTTCATTGTTATATCGCTTCTTTTAACATAATTTTTAACAGTTCGGACTCTGTAAAGATTGAATATTAAGGTGGTTATTCACCAATCACTTGAAGATTATTTCGATATAATTTCATATTATTTCACTCAGATTGTGTAGGTAATTTTACATAATGTGCGTTAAAATAGCTTACCTTCAACTAGAATTTGAATTTTTCTGACATTACAAGGCATTGATTTTTAGAGTAGTTTAAGAAGCCGTACAACTTTCATTTAGATGGCACTTCATCAAATAGAGTTACTACATGGGTAATAATTAGCTTTACGGAGCTTTATTTAGTGTACGTTTATATATAAAGTACTTTCTTATCGGAAAACAAATGTAACAAAGCGTGAGGAAACGTAACGTTATTTTTAGTATACTTTCAATTGCTCGGTGACACAGAATACTATTACTTAATCGCTGTCAAAATGTACACACCTTTGTGAAAATTTCAAATATATACGAATCAAGGGATCGAGGCAATTTCAACTCTGCTATTAGTTTCGTTGCCACTGCTTCCCACATTCAACACTTCCCTCGCTTCTTCATTGCAACGCGCCCTTATCTGGAGAGACAAGTCATTTTCCCCCGCATCAATTCAGCATTCGCGCTCGAATGCGCGCTGGCCCAGAAGGCAGCCACTTTCGGGGTGGGGTGGGACGAGGTAGGACCGGCGGGTCGAGCAGGAGCGGGGCGATGCAGTGCGGGGCGGGACAGAGAAGGCGGGCGGGCGTGTGTGACGCGGTGTGGTGAGGTGGGGTGAAGGAGCGGGCAGAGAGGGAGAGGTGGACGAAGAGGAAGATTGCAGGGGAGAGAGAGGGCGGTTTGAGAGGAGGGGCGTGGCTGATGAGAGGGAGCAACGAGGATGTGGCTGCAGAGAATTAAAGGTGCAGTGGTAGAGGGGAGCACAGAAGAGGGGTCGAGAGAGAGAAGGACAGTGGAAGAGGAAGGGCGAACGAGAGGAAGGGGCGAGCGGAAGGAAGGGCGAGCGGAGGTGGAAGGCGGAGCTGAGTGGAAGGGGCGAGTGGGATAGGAAGGGGCGGTCGGAGAACGATGTGGCGTTAGAGAAGGGATGGGCGGAGAGAAGAGGCAACAGGGTGGAGGGTGAGCAGCGAGAGAGAGGACGCGACAGGCGGCCGGTAGCTTACAGGGCCACAAACTCCAGAGACAAACAGTGACCCCCGGAATTCCCGACACGGGTCAACTACTCGCCCCCGACTAGTTTTACAGGTCGTGTGCGGCGGGTGGGAGAGGTCCGTCCTCCTGCAAAAAAGATGAGGTCTTTCGCGACTAGCAAGGTTTCGGCGCGCAAAGATAAAGTGTTTTGTTGATTCCCGCCGCGTTCCATGCGGACACATTCGATTGCAAAAGTGGGTCATAAAACATTTTCAGGTGTGATAGATTACCTAGTAAAAACTTTGTGCGGTGAATGGTCTCTTCGAATGGAAAAGAGACGAAAAACACGAGTTGGAACGAAAGAAAATTCACTCGGTCAAATACTTTCGAGAATGGCAGGCACATATTTGTTAGATATTTCTATGTGGACGTACTTTCAGTATAAAGAGTGGTGTGTTTAGAAGAACTGGTGTATATAATAATATCATTACATTCAATACAATTACAAGAACGTTAATATTATTTTAAAAAGAAAAATAAGTAGGCATTTCATTGTATTCAAAAGAAAAGTAATCCATAAAATCTGGTATGTTACTTTACTTCATTATTGTTCACCAACTACATCATTACTGCCACAAAGTTACATCGATTTTTGAGTTGACTAAACAAGTAAAGGAAATAGTGGCCAAATGTCGTAGAGGCATAACAATGTAAAAAAGAATTCAGTTACCATTAGAGTTCTGACTACTATTAACACATTTACACTGTGTCCCATTATTTTAAATAAATATTTATCAAACTTTAAGTGATTCAATTATAATGGTTATATTTTGACTACAAAGATTCAGTCAACATTCATTAATAGAGCATCGGCCTGATCAACTGGAAAGAGTGATAGTTTTCTATAACGTCTATTCGTAAGAAGCAGTAGATTTACTTTGAGTCAAGCCACTTGAATGGGCTACGAGCACTTGCCGCGAAACTTTTGTCGAAGAAAATAACTGAGCCAATTCTGACGAAGGCTGCTTACAGCGAGATCGAATCCTAGCGAGTCAACTGCAATAATAAAATTTCGCGATCCACCGCCATCCTACCCTTCCGCGCGAGGGAGATTCGCGAGAGGGATGGCGGAAGAAAAAAAAAAGAAGGCCGCCGCGCGTAATCCCGTGATCCATCGCGGCCTATGGCATTGAGGAACACACACGATCAATCGCCAGTTACAGGCGTTCGCCGCAGCGCCGGAACAATGGGTGTAATTTGTTACCCTCCAACACAGGACACAATCCGATTACTGCCCCGCAGCGGGCTTTTTACCCTCTTCCTTGCGCTCCTCATCTTTCTGCTCTTCCTTTCGTCTTGTCCGCTTTGCCTTTGTTCTCGTCGCGAGATTCTTTCCGGTCGGACGTGCCGGTGCCCAAAGCACTCGAGACACTCCCAGTTTTCAAAGCACCCGAGACGTTTTCCCAAAACTACAGAATCATGAATGCTGCCTTTTCTCATAGCACACACTGAATATACTGAGTTGCGTGAACGAAGTTCAACTTCAATTCAGGATTGGTTAGACTCAGCTGAAAATATATTCTTAATAATGAATTCACAGTTCTAGAATTTTAATAATGTATTGCACAATATAATACTCTTCAGGACGTGGCATAATATGTGTACTATACATTCCATTATTTTTAACTTTCCGTATTTCACCGATTACTTTAAACACTGTGTAACAAAATCGAAAATTAACTACATGATTTTAAAGTATGAAAATTTTAAATCAATATCAGAAATTCTTTAAGTTTACTAATACGTTATACAAAATATATATTATTAAATAAATTAACTCAATAAATCATTTTCTAAAATTTTCTCCGTTCATCGTTCTTCATCGATTAACGATTTAAACGGAATATTCTATAAATAAACAATGTGACAGTAAAAAATGTAATATTTTTGAAAAATCGAAAAATACCTCAAAATGCGTTTATGATATGTAAGTCAGTGCATTTAGTACAACAGAGATCTAAAATAAATTCAATAAAAAAGTGGAAAAGAAAATTTAAACCGATTTTTGAGAATATCTTGTTCTTAAAATTGTCGTTATTTCATGCACAAATATGAGAAAATTACTTATATTTTAAAAATATAGTATTTGACCTCGTTCAAAGACCTAACATTCAAGAACAGATTTCGTTTAGAATAAAAATGTCTACCTTGCATATTGTAGTTTCAGGAATGATTTGCAATTTTTTTTAAAGTTTGGCAATTGCCGAAAAATTCAGAGGGTTTAATGAAAATCGCAATTGTGCCATTTGTATATGCATACTTCGTTCCATCCGACAGTCGAATTTAATTCAAATAATCAGAGCTATTTTTTAGAAAAATTTGATATCCGTTGAGACTTCATGTAAAGTAGCCGCAATATTTCAGTGTTTGAGAAACGGAACTAGCGATTCTGGAATACATTAAGGTAGTTATTGCCGCATAGTACTGATGAGTAAATACAAGATATTTTATGGATGCAAGTTCTAAATAATGCTACCAGGAACAAACACGATTTATAACATTTTTATAACTTAAATTGGGAAGGCAGACCAATTCTGACTATACTGGACGTTTTTGAGTGCATAACTACAAAATGCACTAACGGTAATTTACATTCTCTATCAGAAAGAAGTTAAAACCTGTTGACAGTGAAATTATTCCAAACGCACGTATATTTGAAAGTCACTGGCATATTAGAAAACAACTTACTGAAAGCCTCCAGGAACCCAACCGTCAAAAACGAATTCGCGTTTGCGAGGCGCCTGGCACTGGCTCGAAGATTACAGACGGGGAGGAAACGACAGTTGCAGCTCCCCCGCGCGCCTTCCCGCCGAGGAGCCCAACGGGGTGCGCAATGGAAAGTGGGCGGGGCAGGCGGCGCAGGCGCCACGGAGTGGTCCTGTTTGTCACCAGAATGGAGCGGCGATGACAGCCCTCAGCCCCCACGGGGCCGTCTTCTCCTCATTTCCCCCTTCCACGCCCCGCCCCGCCCCGCCCTTCACACTTCTCCCGCTCGTTTGCTCCCACTCCCAAGTCCTCGGCACCTGCTAACGCCGTCTTAGGTGCTTCAACGCGAGGCAGTATTTCATCGTTATGGTTCTTGGAGGTAGTTGGACCACGCAATATCAATTGTGTCGATACACGAAGAGAAACACGGAACAAATAAAAAATGACGGCGGTCTTTTTTCCAACTTTTTCAGGATGCGTGTAATTTTCTTTTTCGGTTTAGGTGGTATATTGTGCTGATGTTTTGTGAGATTTTCAACTCCCTGAGATTTTTTCAAGCATTTGTCGAACTTGACAACAGAAATACACTTACAATTCATAAAAGCGTAAGAGATTTCCCATAAAGTAAATAATGCACGGAAAATTATTCAAATAATCAATTACGTTTTAAGAAATTATTTATTGGAAATATAAAAAGCTTCAATGAAAATGATGATTTCAAATATTCAGTGCATTCTGCGTTGAAATTCATATTTTTATTAGTAACCAAGAATAATAATATGCAAATTAAATTCAGAAATTTTACTGCTAATAATGAGAATCTGAGGTAAAACATCAAGTTATTTTAAACATCAAGTAAAAAATAAGTTAAACAGAGAAGTTAAACTTTCAGTATACTACATGGCAACCAGCAGCATACTCTTTTTTTTTTATATCGGGGAGAGGAAATTCTTTTCGGTATTTAATGAACGAAATATTGCGTCTCAAATATAATCTATTGTTTATTACACAGAAAAGATAGGATACAAGGAGATGTATATAACAAAATAAGAAGACGAAATTTTGATAAACCATCGACGAGATGATTGAACTGGCATAACTTAAGAACAAGCACCTTTCGAAAGAAAAAGACATCCGACATATTTAAAACTAAAGTTCATTTTACGGGTAAATAATCCTCGATGATAAAATGTGATTGCAATTAATCTAGAATCATATAGCAACTATACGTATCTACTTGACTGTCCGGGAGTTATCGCTTCTTCGGCAAAAATGACATCTGTGACGGAAAGAGACGGCACGAGACGTCACAAGACGACACTAGACGACGCGAGACGACGCGAGACGACGCGAGACGACGCGAGACGACGCGAGACGACGCGAGACGACACGAGACGACACGAGACGACACGAGACGACACGAGACGACACGAGACGACACGAGACGACACGAGACGGGACGGGACGGGACGGGAAGTGGCGACTACCGGCCAACCAAGTACTTAGGGACTGACTCCGGCTGCGGAATACTACGTTTTCATTTTACAATTAATCTACTTTTAACTTTTCATCCTTTCATAGCCTCTTGAAGATTCCTTGACGGAGGGAATCAGGAATATCCACATGATATCTTCATTGTCCGCGCCGTAACACATTTTGTGAAGGCAACCCTCATTGCTGCGATGTATCAAGTTGCATAAAAAGCCTAACTGTGTTTGGGCAGGCGCTGCATTAGTAAATGTTGAAAGTAGTAATACCTCTTTTCATACACCGGCTCATAAGCCGTATCGAATCGGAAGTCTTTCAGCTTTATTTCTCAATATTCCTTTCATGTGTCCAGACATAAGTTTCATTTAAATACCGGTTATTAACTGATTGTATTATAATACTTGCATTTGGAGCCTCGAGACATTGAGAGGGTCTGGCGACTTTTTGTGTTTTCTACTAGTTACGACTGTCAGTGAAACTTTCAGGGTATAAATTAATTATTTCAAATACCTTAGAAGTGTTATTATTCTTATAAGATCTCAATTTGTCCCAATTTTAGTTTTGGTAATACACATTTACCTTAAAAGGCTCTCAAGAAAGAACATCTTAAGAGAAAGTTATGTTTATTATACAATCACGATCTAACGCTTTGTTTGATGTATAATCTAAATCTTTAAAGACTGCGTGAAAGCAAATCTCATTTTTGGAGATTCAGGTCTACTGTTCACAGAAGTTAAAAAATTAAGGGTCCTATAATGTACAACCAGCCGGTCAGAGAACCGAGATCGTAAGGGCAGTAGTGCTGTTGCAATCTCGGACCAGGAGATCTAGGGTTCAAGTCCCATCTCGAGCATGGGTGTATTTGTGCATGTGTATGTGTGCACCGTCCTATCATCCCTCATTATCATCATCATCATCATCATCTCATCGTCCATACCTCCAGGGCTAAAAAACTTCGGGGATAAAAATCAGGATTCAGCTAAAATGTTTATCCCTCTCCAGAAAGATACTTGCACCTGTTGAAGCAGGATGCACGCTTGGTCTGAGTTGGCCTATACTCGAAAAAAATTTAGCACCGACCGCAAGAATTCTTTTCCAGATAGCGGTTGAATTTGACCTAGCAATGTATCTAATGTCGAAAATCGGCCACCGTCGGAACTCAACACCTAATACCTCCCAATCAGAAACTACGCAGGAGCAACAGTTCTTGCGTCGCCCCCCCCTCTTGTCCTCACTCTGTCCGGCGCGGGTGGCCGCTGCGGCGCCGTCACATCCGTCGTAATTATCCGCCAGGTGGCGGAGCGGTCGCCGCCTTCGCCGCCGCCGCTAATGAAGATGTACTAAACTGCGCCCCTGGGCCGCCGCCGCGGTGTGTGCCTACACAGCTCGAGGTGCGAGCCCCGAGAGGAGCAACAGGAGAGCAACGCTTCGCGGGTGAAGAGTAACAGTATCGACGCTTTGGTTCTGGGTAATAGGATACGTAAACATTGTCTAAGATTGTATTCTCAAACATTTATATTCTTTGACGGCGTGGAGTTCAATGCAGCGCCGCCCGAACTATGCGGACCGAAAAGTGCAAGAGATAATAATTCTCAGGACCTGTGTAATGATGTTGTTGCATTAGTTAGATATAGTTGGATATGTACACATTTTTTGCTGAACTGTTCTTCAGTAGTTTTAATTTTGATTCGCCGTCTTTGAATTCAAATGCAAGAGGAAGGCATAGTCCTCTTGCATAGATTGCACATCCTGGGTGTTGGTCTTGTGGTAAACTGTTTATAACGACCTCATCGCCTCAAAATCTATTCTACAGAAGTTCAAAATGACTATCTTTTCGGTAATATTTTGCTCGTACCGATTCTGGACACAACCGAAACATCCACGGTCTCCGTTTATGTCTAACCCCTACCGACCTACAATCTTCGCCCTTCATTTCTATGGTCTACGGCCGACAGCTATTGCCGAACCCAGATCAGGACTCACTACTGTAACGAGTCACGATCTTATGGGTGTTTAATATCAAGAAGACGTTCATGCGCACAGCCTGCTCGGACATTAATGCCGCATGTAAGACCTGTGTGTGTTCGGTGAATAAAATCTATTGAAATTTCTATCAGAGTATCTCGGTATATTTGTTCAGAGACATTTCAATTGTATGCATTTTCCTGAAGAAAATACTAATCGCTTTTGGCTACATTTTAATCCGATGTATCTTCCTTGAATTTGGCCGTCCGCCTTCTTTTCTGCAGCTCTCCCCATCGCAAGAGCCGTCGCCGCATCGCCTGACAGAGAGTTGTGTTTGCACATATATTGGTATCCGCCGCCTTTTGCCCATCGACGCCTCCCCGCGCTGGTGTCGTCACGGCGGCCAGTGGGAGCTTCCCTCCTTCCCGAGGACGAAAACGGGCGAGATGACTCAGGGCACCACACGTCCGCCAGCGGGATTCTAATCACAAAGCATAAGGAATGTATATAGGTTCTTGAGAATAATTTTTAACTATTCATTCCTTGAAAAACATTTTAAGGGAACAAAATACGGAGTTTTTTAAGGCATTTGTTATACAAGAGGGCAATCTAAATAAATAAGTGGAATAATGTTAACCAAACATATTCAAGTAGTTATACTTGAGTAAAAGTGGCAAGTGAATGTTTCTTTAATTACCATTGTAACGCTCTAATTATTTCATCACAAACTCTTTAGTCCATTTATACATTTTATCATCGCGATTGCATTCTTATAGGCCTTTTCCTTACAAGATCCGCTTTTCAGCAGAAACCCCCCACGACTCCTCTGACGTCCCTGATCATTCTCGAAATAAAACTCTGCAGACACTCACCAGCGCCAAGAACTGCAAACGGGCGAACGTATAGGAGACGGAAGGGTGGACTCAACAGCACTCAACAGGGTTCGAATGTCGTCAGTAAAATGAGATCGCTGGAGATCCGACGATCCGCAGAGCGCCGGACCAAAGAATGGGTTCCACCTATTGACTGACTAGGTGGTCAGCTTTGCTCCCACAAGTCTCTTATTCCGCGCTCCAAAAAACGATATCCAAACGGATATGGACGGTTTCAAAATCGGTTGATCAAATTTTGTCTGTAAGCACCTGAAATCGAGAAACATATTTTTTTTGTTTTATTTTTTCACGTTAATAATCCTATTTTCTGACCTCAGGTTTATGAGAACGTACTTGGAATATTTAATGGAGTAAAGTTAAGAAACAAAACAAGTTTCAAGATACGAAGAATTTTTAATGTCAGAATACAACTTGTAGACAATTTGAATTGTACAAATAATACCAAAAATTTGTCAACCGAAAATGCACACAGTGTGGTTTTAGCACTTATATGTAGCACGCAGTTACTTTGTAGTATAGTTTCACTGAAGGATTTAACTGACCAAAACTCTCCTCTAAACTGAATATTCAACCGAAGTTTGTACTATTTCTCGCAGTCCTGTCATTGACTGCAAACAAATATCTCTCGCCAGATATACCTCATCCTCATCCTCATCCAGATATACCTCATACCTTGTTCATTTCGAACAAGGTGCAGTATATAACTGACTTGGAACGCACCCGATTTTTTTTTCGTTTTTGTTTTACTCAATGTTTCTGGGTCAAGAAACCGTTTCCGATTTTTTATGATTTCGCGTATTTAATTAAACCAACAAATATATACATACTGCAAAATTTAATCAACCGAAATGAACATTATTTTATTTCTGGTTGAAAAAATGAGTAAACAATATTACAAAACCTAATGAATACTCATTCTTATAATTCTTAAATATTTACAGTTACATATCTTTTTAAATAATGTTAAAATAGTAATTACAATTCTTTCATCCAAAATGAAACTGATCACCACAGAAAAGGTGGTTCGCGCACACATTCTCACAAAATGCATTGGAAGACACTAAAAGGATTCAATCCACAAGCAGCATTCTCCGAATACAGACCTCGATCGCCGTTTCTTGTAAAATGTGACTCGAGGGCATCGTTATTTCCGAGTTGGAGGTCGCTCCGCGGATTTTCGTCTCTCGACGCGACGTACGTTCTCGTTGCAAATAAAGACTCCGAAAGGATGAGGCGAAATCGGGCGCTTCCTGCCGGCCGCCGCCGCCAGTCAGTGCAAGCAACGCAGCCGAGTTTACTTGCGCGGAAGGAACGCGATTCGGAACAAATACTGCAATTTTAGCGACCGAAAAACTTTTGCCCCAACTGCCAACACATTTTCTTTCAAAGAGCAATTTATTTGCTGGAGAGGAAAGTCAACGTATTCCACTGTTTACGTATGTAAAATAGTCGTCCTAAATTAAAGGATATGTTTAATATATATTTCAACATCTAAAAATAGTATTTGATGGATAAATTGATTGATAATTTTAATACAAATTTATGAACTCTCGAATAATAATCATTATTTCAACCAAAACCGCAATGTAAACAAAGATAAGGTTTTAGTTAATTAACCAAATTTTCAGGGCATTTTTTTTCACATGTATGTAAATTATTTTAGTATTAAATTAAATTCAGCAAATCAAAGTATTTCATGTCAATAGAGAATTGTATTACACCACTGCCCATTTAACAAAAAATGGTTCACAAAGCACTAATGAATAAAGAAATTAGAAGACTTTCACTATCCTTCACTACGACAAAAAGCAAATGAGATTTCCGGAAAAAGCAAAGAAAAAATTCCTCTGAATAAGGGAATTACAAGATTTTTTGTGATAAATAGAAAACTCAACAGTTAACTTACATCAGTCAGTAGTACTTCAGACATTTTTCATTGGACCTCCCGAACCCTGCATCACACTCAACATCTTCGTTATATATTATCTTATCGATGGGTTTCGTTACTATTGGCATTGCGTTACTATTACGTTATTGGAATTGCGTTACTAAAGAAACAATTGGTACGATACAAATGTAATGTACCTCAGCCTTTCCGTTCTCAGAAATTCCTAGGTTGCGTATAAGTATCGACGCTTCCGGCTCATCGTTCTAGACCCGCTGAGTCGCCCGCAGCCAAGTAAACATAGAGCGCCTCTGGCGGCGAGCGGAAGAAGCAGACGGAGAAGCGACGTAGAGCGCCATCATTCGATGCCCAGAGAGACAGAGAGAGACAGAGAGAGAGAGAGAGGATGGAGGGAGAGAGAGAGAGAGGAGGGAGAGAGAGAGAGAGAGAGAGAGACAAAGATAGAGAGAAAGAGAGAGAGAAAGATAGAGAGAGACAGACACTTTGAGAAGCGACGTTTCACCTGACGCTTCGGGCATTGAAACCACGTTCACTTGTTCTCATAGCAGCAATAACAATCATACATACGCCGTGCATATAATGTTAAGGATTATTTTCGAACAATTCGTACGTTATTAAAACGCTTCAAATCGAGCGTCAAATTTTCATTTCGCTATAATGAAAAATATTATTGTTACACTCGTAAAAGCAGGGATTTTTTAAAAAATGTATCGCATATTACATATGTAGCATAGAGAAAGTTATGCAATGATGCGGCGATTGCTTGGTAGAAAAATTATCATAAATCCAAATTACCGAAAAAATGGATAATAACGTATTGTTCCTGCAGACAAACAGTAAATTAGAGCCCTAAGGTGGTGTATGGGCAGTGCACAGCTTCCCACGGTGCGATCCATGCGAGATTTCAACGAAAAACAGAGCTATCCAAATTATGGGTTAGAACAATTAATTTATGAGCATAACAGGGAAACTTAAATTAGAAGAATCGTAAAACGTTACAAATTGGCATGCCCAACGCTGGACCTGTTAATGAAGGTTACACTACACATTGAAGGTATTTCAGAGTAAAATATGATGCATTTTAACCTTCCCGCGTTCGGGTTTAATTTTGCCCAATGACGCGAATTCTCTCACAAAACAGCAGAAAATTCATTTGATATAAAGCTCTTCAGAATTGACTTTCTACTGCTTCCAAAACAACCGGTAGATCGCACCACCTCCTGGCCTGCCACAGCAAAAATTTGCACATTGCAGAGATTTCCCGGAATCCCATTTTTTCACATAAGACGCGATGAGATCGCATTGATTGATAATTCGAAGCCGCGAGTACTTTCATAGCAATCATGTAGAGATGCTAAGATATACGCGTATTGGACACATTGAAAGTTGCTTGGTACGTTGGCAGCAAGCAAACTAAAGCAGTCTCCGTGAACCAGCGATTCGAAATGTGGCAAAAGCTGCGTGCACAAGCACCAAGCGTGAAATTCGTGAGGAAAACGTTTATTTTCGTCCAGCCTAATATTTCCAATAGTTAATTATGATTACGGGTAAAGTAATAATTTTTGTCAATCATGTGTTGTCTTTTCAGAATTTTCTCCTCCGACGAGACCACAGCAAGGATATGTACAGAACTTCTCTCGTCCAAGTTTCTGCAAATGCTCTCCCAATCATCTAATCAATATTTCGAAACTTTGACACCATGTCTCACTATACATTTCTAGGATGTTTAAACTCCTTTGCAAACCCTCAATAGATTCCGAACATAGAACTAAATCATCAGCATATAGTAATCCAGGAGTTTTCAGGCCATCAGTTTCCGGCGCATGTCTCCGTTTCCTGTTCCCAAGACATTAAATCGTTTATACACAAGATCAATAATGGAGGTGGTAGATGACAATTATACAATATTTCAGAGAAGGCATTTAACCCTGATTAGGAAATTATTATTTATATTTGGCGATAGTCTTGACGGAAAGAAATCATCGGTTATGGCCACAAACTTCCTAGATGGTATTTACAAGCATAATCTAGAGTGTTAAGTAAATCACTAGTGTACGCAGTTTTAATCAGAATTCCGAGAATGAGAAAATGTATACATACTTTCTTTTAGTTAATTTAAGATCGCATCAACGTCTAGGTCATTAACGACCACTATTGCGCTTAACGGAATGGTAACTGTGAGGATGACACAATATGATAAGAGGTGAAAGGAAGATCGCAATACAACTATGCCCGAGGCGAGACTCAAACCCGTGATCCTTCGGTCCGAGATCGCTACGGCACTGCTGCCATAGCAATCCTGGCCATCCGGACCGGCAATTCATATTTTGATTACAAGTGTGACCAGAAAGATGGTAAACTTTTAAAACTTGGTGATAGTAGAATTTAGCACTTAAAATTTAAAAAAAAATGCAATTTGAAAACAAGGCTATTACTAAATTTAAAATTTAGCATTTTGTAGAATTTGTGGAGAAATTATTAGTAAAGGAGGTCTCTTTGAAATAAAATTATTTTGATGCTTTTCAGATTTTTCCATTAAAAGCAGGAAATAAGAGAAACTAATTTAATATTTCGCCATTTGTGAACTTCATCAAATATAAAAGCGAAAGAAGCGTAAAATGCTTAAAACCTCAAGTGTGGGCCGTAGGAGTAATAATAATAATAATAATAATAATAATAATAATAATAATAATAATAATAATGTCTTTATTAATGGCGAGGCTCAGGCCATAGGGCCTGCTCTTCCGCCTAACCACTTAATTTACATACATTTAGAATAGTAACATTTTAAGAGGGGAGGACAAGCTGTACATTTACGTGTGAGAGAACAAATCTAGGGACCATCCCGGCATACGCCTTAAGCGATTGAGTAAACCCGGAAAAACCTCAATCAGGATGGCAGCTTAGGGCCTTTCTCTTCCTCCCGAACAGTAAGGCCTTTCTCTTCCTCCCGCAACCTTCTGTGAATAGCGAACTGAGTAAACAGAGACCCCTTGAGATAACCGTGAGTGCTCAGACTTTCCGAATCAGTTTTTTTATTGTTCTTATTATTTTTTACTTTGTTTCGGAAGTTAAATCTTAATTAAAAGTTAATAAATATGACCACTTTTACATTATATGTTTTCAAACTCTATGTGTTGTCGATGTCGCATCCCTAGTTAGAGAGAGAACTCGAAGATACCATAAAATGCAATTTAGCATTTACATGGGATATTCACGGCCATTTCTCACTTTGTATGCGATTTCGCAGGTTGCTATCCATTTCGCATTTCATCGGAGATTGAAAACCTTAAAAAATATACTGCACCGACCTTCAAACATACAATTACAAATTTTTCAGAGTTTGGTAACATTTCGCATTTTTAGCAATTGCAGTGGGACTTGGATATCACTGTTTTTTTTACTAAACCTCATTACATCGGCACTGTTAAACGTTTCTAACTTTCACACATGAACCACTATCAATTTAAAATTAAACAAAAAGCTAAAATGAAATTATTTTTGCTTCAGCAATTGAAAACATTCTTTAATTTACATTACGTGTGTCAACCAGTTTCAGTGAATCGCGAATCACGGAACTTTCTTCGGCAAGGCTATAACTAAAAAAAAGAACGATAGAATGTTCCAGAAAGATAGCGAGTCCCACCCAGAGAAATTTTTGCTGGGAAAAGTTGGCAGGCCTGCGCCGCCCACAACTCAGGTTATTTCGTTAGAGGTCAACCCCGCGCAATCCTGACGCGTCAACACCCTCAACACCCCGGGGACCACGCTCAATGAGAGCGGATTGCTGCCTGATTGCAGGCATTGATTCGAGCAAGCGGAGGTTTTAAAATTCAGCGTCGGAAAACTTTGTCTCCGGGCCGAAAGAAATGATTTGTGAGCAATAAGAAAACTCCGGGAGGTAATAAAAGTGTGACGAACTTCAACGTGCTCCAGACGATAAAGCCGGGAAGACAAATGGCGTCTACATCGCCCCCTTAGCCAGTTATGGCCCGCTGAGGAAGCGTAGTTTAATTATCAAGTCGTAATCGCCTCCATGTTGCTTTTATTCCCTCCCAACAGTCGACAGTCGCAACGTGGATGGCTCGGGACGACGGGTTTTCCGGCAGAGATTCTGCGACAGGGTGACTGTGGCTAAGGTCTCTCCAGATTCAGGGAAAATTAATTTGTATTTAGTCAGCAGTGTATACACTCGAGTCACGGAATGCCTTTAAACTAAACTATCTGGTTGTTTCAGAATGTTAACGCCTTTTCTGGTTTGATTCAAACTTTTCATTTCTTTTCAACGTCTCATTCGACAGCATCTACTGGACAAAATGTGCTCAGAAAGTCAATAAAGCTCCGTTGTGCCTTATGTATGTGAGTTAACAACGTTCCACTTGCGGGTTTTTCGATTTGGGAACATACGCAGAATTTCAGATTGTGAGAAGCTGTATGGACTTATAAGTCTGTCGCCGTGAAACTGCCGTTCATCACCATGCTAGTTTTGCCCTGTTAGTCCCACCATAGACTAAGGAGGTATATCATTACACCCGTCATGCAAGTAGTTGTCGGTGTCGACAAGAGGGAGAGAAGTGAAGACTATCAAAGACTTTAGAATGAAACGTAGCCAATGCATGAAAATTGTCACCTACTTGATAAATATTTGGCGCGAAGAGAGTTGTAAATTTCTGATTTTTATCTCCTAAACGCGAGCCCACATCTAGAATTTATATTTTAGATTTTTATGTTATAAATACACATTGAATGTTAATCTTGTCAAATGTTACTACTGTAAATAAACAAATCAACTGAGTTGTCGGTACAAGGTTTCATTCTTTTAAAACTATTAAATATGTAATGCACGCCCTTGTAAATGTTTCAACCAGGCGTGTACAAACGATTTAGTTCGTATCCTGTATTTCAATTATTTATTCTAGCGTAAGTGTGACCACATCGCTTCATGTTGCACAACAATCACACAACTTTTCTACTAAATAATGACACGAACAATTCACCAAATATAAGTATTAAATGCTCAGTAAATACTAACTAAAGTAGCCTCTCACACACTTTAATTCTAACACATTGCAATTTATAATAATTATAAATCAACAACTGTTTAACTACATTCTCATTGGTCTAGACGGGAAAATCCCCCGAACAATGAGAGTTTTTTCATTCCGCTGACAGCCTATCTTAGTCGAGCTTTAAGTTTTGTCAGTGATGGACGTGTCTGTGCCTCTCTCTTTCTCACTCATCATTTTTATTATGTGTGCCTACGACACTAGCATTGTGTAAATAGCTTACTGTTTGCCACAGCTTCGTGTGTTCAATCTTCTTAAATCACTGTATTACGTGATATGTAACTTTCTGCACTGAATTGTTCATCCTTCGGCAATATGGCTGTAACCTGAAAACTGCACATATGTATTTTTATGTGAGTATTGATCTATGAACATATACGTTACATCGAACTGTTAATTGTGTCATATTTTAAATAATGTGTTACGTCCTGACAATGGTTGCCAGCTCACGTATGTTAAAGGTGCGGTGTCAAGAACTAGCTCACAATAAAATCTGTGTTGCTTCGCGACGGACCAACTCGTCTTCCAACAATCATTCGGATTCGGTGACAATCATGAGCTGTGCCAAACAAGTCTCCAGCTAATGGTTCGGTGGTGAAACAACTCTGCTGTTCTGCAATATCGCCCGCCTTCAATGCCAGGCATCTACATGGAGCTCATCCAATACTTTCTGCACGTCTTGCTATCTATCAGTGTATCTTATTTGTGCGTTTTAGCATCAGACATTGTCACACCTCAGTTAAGCTATCAACATCATTCAGCTAATTTAAATGTGCTTTCTCCCTTCATTATGAAAAATATATAATTGCAGTTATAGTTTTATTAATTCAAACATTTCGTGTGCTTTCATGCAAGAATAATAAACATTCTATTAAATCATACTTTCATAGATCGTCTCAATATTGTAAATTATTATTTTCTTTGGATTAAATTTGAGTTAAACAGATATTATATTTTTTATAAGTCCGTTTCAAGCCAAAAAAGCGTCCGTCTCGTGAGATAATGACGGTGGTCCTTCGAACGTAAATCTGAACTGAGTTGTCAAGGTAAAGGAAAAACATGTACAATTTTTCGAAAATGTGAGTAATTTTTGCGTAATAATTTGTGAAATATAAGCTAATATTTTTAAGAACTATTTTCTCAATAACGGCTCCAATTTCTTTTTTTTTCCTTTCAGAGTGATGGATGCTTAAAAATAGCGCAGGTTTCATTTTCGGTTAACACTGGGTTTTCGAAAATTTCAAAATTTTAAATAATGCCAGAAAGTATGTGCTGGGTAGCATAAGTAGTTCATTAATGTTTTTCTGTTGGATTATTACAACAATTACAACCTAAGAACTAAAAAACGTCACATGACGCGCTATAGAAATTTAACATCTTGTTTCCTTCATTACTATGGATACAAATGTTTTGCTCTGATTCAATGTTGAAAATTAATAACACATTTCTGAGTGACTCAATTGTTTGTGTCAAATTATTTACTTTGAAAAATATATATGATAGAATTAATGTGAAGGTTGAAGAAGTTCAAAATGGAATTGTGGGTGAAGTTCAAAATTGTTTCAAATTTGGCGCCTAATAATTTTTCGAATAAAGCACTTTTGATGAACCTTGAAAGCATTTCAGAGGAAAAGATCATACATTTTAAACTTCGCGCCTAGGAGTCTCATTTAATCAAAAAAGCCGCGCATATTCCTTCCCAGTTGACCAAACAGTCACTTCTTTCGTACAAAGTTCCTTGACGTAGATTGCCAACTGCTTCATGTTAGTTCGGAACGTCACTGAAAGATCGCATCAGCTCCTGGGCAGCTCCTCTTGCGAAAACATGTGTGGACATTCTCAGAATCGAAATTGTCGAAATTCTCAGAATCCAGCGATTTCCATTTTAGACGCCACGAGCTCGTATTGTAATCAGAAGCGAAATGCAGAAAGCTTAGTAAAAACGTGTTGGACGCATTCAAGGTTCGATTCAGGGTGTGCCAGGCAACCTTTCTGCGGCCTAACATACAGTCAAAACGAAGAAATTCGTAACGAAACATTTGATTTCGTCTGGACAGAGGTAACCATGACAATCTCTTCAATACTCGTTGATTCTTTCTCCAAGTAACAATCTTTGTCAATTGTGTGTCGCTTCTTTTCCAGAACACTCTTGTCTAATGAAAAAATTATTGATGTTCCTCGCATTCCCTGCTAATTGTTCTCCCAACGTATCTACAAATATTTCGCAACCTCAACAGGAATCGCTTCCCAATTATAGGCTAACAAATGAATAAGTTGCGGTTTGAGCCGGTAATTTCAATATATATAATAAATATATTTAATAGTAAAATAGTAGTTTTAATTTAATAGTTAATAGCTTAATAGTAAATTTAAATTAATTTTTAATAATTTTTTCTAATTATATATTTTACATTTTTTACACTTTAATTGTATTGTGATGAATCAGGTGGGAAAACAAGGACAGCGATTTTCCTACCCGCTTATCCCCCGATGGATGAAAGGAAATGGAGAGTAATCACATGCTAGTTGCACTTATTTACTTTAATTATAGCTCCACTTAGCTTCCACATACACACGAAATGTACGTAATTACTTACTTCACAGAATACAAAGTGCACATACCGAGTTCTCTAACTTATCCGCTCTGTCCACAGTTCCGTGACAACTTTCGCAACAGCTGTACAGAAACGTTTACAACTTTGGCGTCAGATAGACACGTTTCATTGCATCTGCATTGTTAATATTGTAGTAATGCCAGTTACATATACAGCTACGTGAAGCACGAAAAGTAAAATGCGTCCGTTTAATTTCTTTCGAAGACCTTCGTTTATGTATTTGAGTTTGAGATGTGATTGTTGCTTAAGTGTTTCAATTATAAAAGGGACTAAAATAAAGTTGTTCCAAAAAATTAACAGCCTTATTGCACAAGTGTTGAAGATATATTGTTTTTAAAAATGTTTAACATATAACTACTTGAACTGCTCGAACTTTTTTGTCCGTTTTTTTTCATACTTATAAAACAGTCGGTTTTACGCAATACACAAACGTCAATATTACTTCAAAAATTGTAAACAAAAGAATATTGAGTACAGTGTGAATATTTAAATGTGTACTGTTTAATTTCAAGATAGATGGCACACCACACGACTTTCAGGAGTTTCATTAAATTCATTAACATTAGCTAAGACGAGTTCTGGCTCTGTTTCTCAATTCTAAATGCAGCATTCCCTTACATCTAGCATAAGGTTAGCTGGAATCAACCGTTCGATCCCAATCATTAAGACCTACGACTTCACAAAGAACATATTAAACAAAACAATGCGACATTTTATCCCAAAAGAAGTTCATATAAGAATGGGTTAAATGTTGACTAATCAGCGCAAAATGATTCGTCGCCTCGAAAGCAAAATGCAGTTACATAATCCCTCATCACTAGCCTCCAGCTCGCTTGCCCCCTTTCCCTCATCGATCTTTTTATAGTTCCCCTCCCACATCCCAGCTAATGAGCACCTTATAGCTCAGAAGAGGGTCTCGGAACGCTGGACGCATCCCAACCACGGCTTCGTTCCGACAACTGGGAGCACAGGACCACCCACCCCCTCCCCCACTTCCAGTTCCTTGCCCCTCCCGCAGCGGGAGGGGCAGGCGCAGCGTCCATCGGCTCCCTGCGCCACCACCGCCGCCGCCGCCGCCGCTCAGTCCCCGCGCGCGCAGTCGTACGCAGTTGGCAAATATAATTAGCCGGGCGCAGCCCTCCTCCACGAGAGCGCGCTGATTAAGAAGTTTGCTTTCGTCTTCCGCGGAGCTCGCCGCCACCGCCGCCACCCGGCCCCCGCCCCTCTCCGACGGCGCCGCTGTAACAAACCCGGCGAAACTTAAAACCTGGCTAACTCGCGGACGGCGTTGCGATAACGCGCTTGAACTTCAGCAGCGGCAGCCGCGGCGGTGGGGGTGGTGAGAGTAGTGACAGTGTTAGTTGTAGTGCTGCAGACGGAGGTGAAAGTGAGAGTGGAGCGGTGGTAATGGTAGGTGGAGCGGTGGTAGTGGTAGAGGTAGTGGTGGATGTAATGAGGTCGATGGGGGTGGACCAATGATGGTGGAGGAGAGGAGAAAGTAATATTCACTGATGAAGAGGGAAAATGTGTGATACGCAATAAATCGGAACTAGTGTTATTAGAGAACAAAGTATAAGGACAGTAAAGATTGACGGCGTCAATGATAAAATGAGTAATTGAGAGCAATCTCGAATTAACAACACAGCGTAAACGGACCGGGGATAGTGCGGAGAAGACACAGACGAGAGAGACATGAACGGCGTGGCGGGGTGAAGCCAAGAGGAAGTGGGTCTGAGGTAAAGCACGAGAAGACCGACGAGAAGGCGAAAGTTCAAATCTGAGTAAGAGGACGCGGGCGCCAGGTCCAGAATCGACAGGCGAGTGCAACCAGAAGCGGAGGTGTGATGGAGTGAAGGCCTGCAAGGGAGGAGGGGAGAGCTGGGGGCGGTGGCAGCTGGAGGCGGCAGCAGCGGCAGAGTCGTAGGCGTGCCCGCCATGCCGATGCCCGACCGGGCAGCCGCTAGGAATTGTGATAATCTCCTTTCTCGCGCCCGCCCCGGACTCTCCGGCGCTGCGCCGCTCCTGCTGTTACCCGAGATCGAAAGCGTTGCCGGGCTATAAATCTTGGCGGGAACGGGCGGTGCGGGCGGCGAGACGGCCCGGCGCAGTGTGGCGCCGTCTTGCAGCATCGCGAGAAGAATGCTGCGAGCAAGCGGAGCGGGGGCGGGGCGAAGGCAGCGCGAGGTGGAGTGGGGAGAGGGAGAAAGGACGCGACGAGGTGCGGAAACAGAACAGGCGAAGCGGGGCTAACAGTGTTGGCCGGGCAAGAGCGGGGGCGAGGGCGAGGGCGAGAGCGAGGGCGAGGGCGAGGGCGAGGGCGAGGGCGAGGGCGAGGGCGAGGGAGAGGGAGAGGGCGTGGGCGTGGACGCGCACGATGGCGAGGGTGGAGTGGGGGAGGGGAGGGGCGGATCGGGTGGGAGAGGGGAGGCCGATTCCCACAGACACGCAGTGCCTGCCTGTGCACGCACCCTACACATCTCGCGCCCTTGGAATGGAGTCGTGCTCCAGATACAAACACGTCCTCGCCAAATTAAAAGCACTCGGAATGAGGTTGTAGGTGTTTGAGAAGGTTTGGGTCTGAATGCCTTCTGTTCATGAGAGAGAAAAATGTTTTTGAATTCTTAAATGCATAAAAGTAATATTCAGTATATTTAAATTCCCGAAAAAATCATTAATTAACTATTGAATAGTGAAATGAAATTTATCAATTTTAAACCATTGCAATTATCGCATTTCCTGGTTTCTGATACTCGTATCTCCTATTTGACAACATTTGTATGTCTTCTACATACTATGTTTATACAAATAAAATAAATCACAAGTTATTCACTTCAATATTTGACATGCATGGTTTTCAAAACCGCAAAATGTTAAATTCATTGCAAAATTAATAACTTTTAAAGCGTTTATAAAAACAATGCACAATTACTGAATTAAAAATCTATACGTCTTAAAAACTACATTTAAAGAAGTGTGAAATTTTCACAACTGAAAAGATAATTCTCATACACAAATAACTAGTTCGTTTGTAGTAAACAAGGTACACACCGGCAATAAAAATTAACTGTGTCCAATTCGTTCATGTTCGAAATCAGTGGCATGTAATTAACTGTAAACGCGTATTACTAGAATTCTCCAAAGGTATTATTGGAAGGCGGTCAATTATTACTGATACAAAACACGAACATTTTTATTACAATTTAATATCTCTCTCTGGTTTATTAAAATATGTATTCACTAATTTAAAACTCTTTCGTATGGGGATATGTAGAGATCATATTATTACAGGAATTCGTTTCATTTTATTACTTCACCCAATAAACGACCATTTGGTTATTTTATATGAAATACCATATGATGAAAGAATTGATCAAAGTATTCACTGACAAAATTCATTTATAAGATATAATGCAATAAATTACACAAGCAGAAAATGCTTGCGTGATGTTCCTGTATGGAACGGAATATACTTCCAGTGGAATTTTAAATTTATTTTATCCTTCAAATGTCTGTTTTCTAATTAATAGCACGTTACAATATTTTTGGCTGCCCCCGGATGCTAAATAAAATTTTAGAAAAAAATGCCTTATTAAAATATTACTCGAATCATTCCAAAGAAGTGAGTGCAATCAATTGTCTTATATTATTGTCCTTGAGAATATCATGGCGCTTCCAATCTCCATATTGTCTTTTAGTTATCAACCAATTTTCTGTAACAATTTCGTAGTTTATGACCAATCGATATTCGTGACTAATTCATAAGGTTTAAATACATTCACATCACTTCAAGTGACTTTTTCCTGTGATTCCTAAATCCGAAAAACCAATTTTCTTGGTGATTATTCCATATGACTGCAATTAGTTTATGTATCTATTAACATATTCACTTCTGAATCCGGGTGAAACCGAGTTTTTCCCGTTACGTAATTTCCTCTATCCTATTCTAGTACGTAGTACTTTTGGCATGTAATTAACATGCTTTTTTATCGAGAATTGTGTAGTTTAGGTATCAAAATAATTATAATTATAATAGCTCGTATTTTTGAAAATTGGTATGATTGCTACTTCTCTGTTTAATTTTGTATTTTAACTGTTTTAAACGCTGTAATGTTGCTGTAAAAGTTGTAGATAGTGTTTTAGTGAATTGTAATGATTGCTATCGTAGTGTTCAAGTTTTATTGCAACTACATTACGAATTCTCGCCCATTATGGGCTAAACAAATAAAAGTAGAGAGCCTGACTATTGATACGACCTCATCTATAATAGATCAAATACTGGATAGATGAACTTTTGGTGTAGATAATTATTAACAACGACGAACACTTAACATTAACAATAACTATTTTCAATTAATGTTTCAATAAAAGATTTCGTAAGTCATTCAACATTTTATGATATTATTTTATGTTTAATAACAGGTCATTTCTATATTTATTCATTACAAGTTCTTGTTCACGCAGAGAGGACAAACGACATGGAAAAATGTAACAATGTAGCTGTTAAACATAAATACTGTTACGAATGAGTTAAAATCAACATGTTCTTTCTAGAAAATTCACTTGACAATTTTGCACAAGTTAAAAACGTTCGACGTTAAAATCTATTTCGGAGCTGGCCCAAAACAAACTTCTTGTATTTTTTTTTTCGGAAAAGGAAGACTTTTGGACCCGACCGTTGACAACTCCGCCCCTTTATTTCCGCCGACTTTCCAAAGAGACGCATTACTATGCATGGCAACTTAGAGGGCTTCTTTGACATCTTTTGCGTACTCAATCTTCCAAATAAAGTTTGCCGCCGGGTCGTCGGAAAGGGAAAGAGACTGGACGACATCGGACGTGACAGCTGCCTCCACCCGCGCTCCTCCCCCGTCTCCCACGCGTCAGCACCAGCCGCTACCTTTGCTGCGCCACGGGTGCCAACATTCAAGCTGAACAAACGCGCTTCTCAGGATACGTGTATCGTTTCACGAACACTTATTATTGATCAATTAAAAAAAAACTCGTTGATGGTACTTACCATTTCCAATCAAGGATAATTTCTCCTTCACTAATAGATAATTAGTTAATCGAACAATATTACACTACTTTTAAACGGCCATTTAAAAATATTACGTAGTTTGATGTTCCCTAGAAACTAATAAGGAGTATCTCCAGATAAGATGTAAAAAGCTTCCCTAACCCTATTGACCTATGAGTAGTTGCAATATAACTCTAACATAAAAATAATATTTTTGGAAGGTTTCTTAGCCTCAGTCCACACCCAAGCGTGTACCCCAGTGCATACAGCCAAGCGTGTTTTTTCTTTATTTTAATTTTTTGACATCTTAGCACTATTTTATCTGATTGAAAAAAGGAAAATAAGAAAATAATTCACAGTACTAAAAACATTTTTTAATACGCCGTGCGCGAAACAGTCTCTCGCTAGCAGTACGCTCTGAAGAAGGCCACATTCGCTGGCCAAAACGTTAGCCACCATGTCAGTGCCGCGACTCGTCCCGGATAGCCTAGACAACGACCTTTCTGAACGTTCTTGTACAGTTTTGCAGATTTAGTTCTTTTAGATCCCTCCACTTGATAACATGGTGTACAGAAGTTGAAGTTAATGGAAAATAAATAGAAAGAAAATACCAATATTATCTTTCACGATAAAATTGAAGGGGCTATTTTATTTTCTCTCAGCAATATTGGAATGATTTCTCTCGCACACTCTCTGTCGGGCCTACAATACTGAAAACCACATTTCGGGGTATAGGCGTCTGCAGGGGGGGGGTGCGACTTTAAATCAGTTATCAGTTTTCATACAGTTGTTATTTACAAAATACAGCGTTTTCGTCCGTGTCCGAATTATATATACTTATAATACAATAAAACATTACCTAGGTAAAGGGAAAAGACAATCTTTGACAAACTTTTCTCTACTCTGAAACAAGTGCAGATGTGAAAGCGTTGCCTTCCGCTGCCGGAGTATGAAACTACTTGGATATCGGGCGACACTGCATCCTTGACAGAGATGCCAACATTTCTGTCGCCATTATGCGAGCTTCCTCCTGGAGGAATGTCCCACGCGCATGGTCCCTCTTGGATGCGGCGCCTCCCGGCCGCCAAGTACATAACTACAAGTGTCTTAGTTTTCATTTTTTAACAACGGTCTAGACAAATTATTTTGTGTCCAAATCAATAATACATTATAATCTGATTCCTTTCAGCTTAAGCAGACAAATACATTCATAGCACTCTTCCATAGTAATCAGAGCAAAAACAATAAAAAATTATCTTTTACTTATTTACATATTCTTATTCACACTTTTATTTATATATACCCTTTCAATCTTCCCTCATTTACCCCTTATTATACTAATTGAAAATCATTAAACCTACAACAAACCTTGATCTCTCTACAATGTTAGTATAAATAACGTCCTCCTTTGTCACCTCCCTGTTCAGTGGCCACTGCCGTCGAACTTCATGTACCTTTTAGACTCCATTTCAGCATAATACATTTCAATTACATCATTGCATTTTTCTCTTCTCCACGCGAAATGTGTACTTCCCTGACTTAAAATATTCATCCCGTCAGCAATGGCAACTAACTTATACCTCCACTTCGTCGGAGCACCTTTTACCGCCCTCCAATTGTCACCGAGTAGGAATACGTTCTGCCATCATGTCCATAACACGCGCTATTCTTCTGTTTTCCTACGATGAGCAGTACTGTGCACATTTACGTTTCTTTTTAGTTACCCTGCGCTGATTTTCACCTTCCGCGCACGCCTTCTCATTTCTGATTGGCTAATCCAGTCTAAGTATCTTATATAATTTATTCCATGAACAATCAATTCTGGCGTTCTATTACGTAATTTACTAATACGTACAGATATTTTGCACGTGTCAATTCGATATTGTAATCATCACGAATTCCACTATTTTCCCAGTCTATTACTCACTCTGCCCTTCCCTTACATTGTCATTATTTACAAAATCGCCATATAGCTCCTTCAGATTTCCTATTGTTGATGTGTGTTTTTATAAACAATGCGTTATTTGTTTATATTTTATGTACACTGTGATGAATCACCGCAATATTCAATTAACCCCAATTCAATAACACTATTACCGAAGTGAATATTTGACCTCCCACCCCCCTTAAAATCGAAATTCATTTCACGGTCGGAAATATCTCTCATATTAAAAACAAAATGAAACCAAGAAAAATATTGGCAATATCATGTATGCCTTTTACGCATACATGATTTTCACATTACTTTTCTAATTGCAATGTATTCAATTACTTTAATTTTCCCTATTATAAAACTATCGTCGTTGAAATAATTATATATTATTAATCAATAACATCATGTATTAATTGTATTAATTTGGATAGTTTTATTCATATCCCCACTTTGCAACGAAAAACGCAATGTTGAGACTACCATAAAATGAGTAAAAAATTAATACGACATATCTTAGACGTTATTCAGCTTGTTTGTAGTTAGTAAAATAAAATTTTTTTTGCACCAAAATAAAGCTTTGGCAGGATTATTGCTCAATGATGCATATTGTCAATAAGCAACCAAAACTTCGAAAATACAACTTTTTTTAATTTCACATAAAAAGTAGGAATCTTGTTAATAAAACACAAAGTGATAGACATAGTTAATTTTTAACTGTGTAGTACAAATGTAGTATTGCTTGATGAAAGTAACAAAGTTAAAGTACCGCTACAAATTTCGATATAGGAAGCTTTTTGATTGTTTTTATTTCTTTATTGCGCAAACTAGTGTAACGAGGATTTTGTCTAGACGAGGTATTGCTTGATTCATATAGATCTGTAATACGGGGGAAAATCATCTCTGTCCTTGGGTTGCTTCGTCGATCCGTTGCTTTCCAGCATTCGGAGACGCGGCGCCGCGCCGCTAAGGGAGCTACCTGACAGGACGGCGCTCTTAACCTGTTGCGTACCACATTAACGTCGCACCCCAATCAATGTACTGCAGCGATGCCCGATGCCCGTTGCCTCTTCTACATTCCTCGTTGCTAGTCGGTCAATACCTGCCGGCCATCCCACACTTACCCACTCTCTTAACACACTTCTCAGCTGACTATTGCATCACCCACCTCTTCTTTCTTTATCTATCTTTCCTTCTTCCACCTTCCCTCACCCTACCTTTCCTTGCCCTTCCTCTCATGAGAAACGGTCCCTTCTGACGACTGGAAACCGATTACCATGGGGCCATGACCACAAGAAGCAATTATAACGAATGAATAGTTGTTATTTATATTTATTATCTGTTTTCCGCTAAAGAAATGCTGATTATATTCATCTATGCTATGCACTAAAATCCAAGCTACTCTACATAATATACACATATAAGATCCTTTCATCTTGTTCCATCATGACGCTACAACACCACCTTACTTCACCCCACCTTTCCTCATCCTACCTTCCCTCACTTCACGTTTCCTTATTCTACTTTTCCTTATCGCATCTTTTCTCACCCCACTTTTCCTTCCTGTAACACCTTTCCTTCCCCCACTTTTCTTCACCCTACCTTTCCTTCCCCATATTTCACTAATCTTCCTAGCACGTCCCACGACGCTCCCCCTAAGCACAGCAACTTCCATCCCGCCGCCTCCCGACCGTAGGCCTGGCACCGAGACTAATGAACGCGGGGCAGACCTGATAAGCTGTCGCAGCTCGGAATCAGGGTTCGGATTCCGCCGGCAGCGGCACGCCCACTACAAGCCTTAGTCACCGACACCGCGCGCCACTATGGCGGGGCTTTTGGCCATCCGGTCACTCGAGCGGCGGTCTGCATTCGCGTGCGCGCACTCGAGCAGCCTCGCCCCGCACCTCGCGCCCGCCCTCGCCCCGCGTCACCCGCCGTCGCCCCGCCTATCGCCCCGAACTCGCTCCCGTGGCCGTCGGCCCGCCGCTCGCCGCGCGCTCGGCGCCGCGGCTGCCGCCTGCGCCCCCGCGCGCCCGCCGTCGGCCCCGGCTCGGCCCCGGCCGCCCGCTCTCGCCCGCCTCGGGCCCCGCCTCGCCCGCCTCGCCCGCCTCGCCCCGCCTCGCCCCGGCTCGCCCCAGCCTTCGCCCCGCCTCGCCCCGCCTCGCCCGCTCCCCCGGCCTTCCCCGCCCTCAGCCCCGCCTCGCCCCGCCTCGCCCCGCCTCGGCCGCCGCCTCGCCCCGCCTCGCCCCGCCTCGCCCCGCCTCGCCCCGCCTCGCCCCGCCTCGCCCCGCCTCGGTAGTACTTACGGGGCATTAGGCATTAGTTATGAAATCGTTCACTAGATTTTATGAAGCAATGCCAATATCTAGAATATCAATCATGCCTTCGCAACTATTTCAATAATTTGCGTTGTAACTTCCTGAGGAGTTCGAGGTATTTCCTGTGATGGATCTGGACCTGCATCAGTCAATTATTTTGTTTTTTTGGAGAAAAACGCAAGCAGGAGTTCTCATCTTTACCAATAATTTTATTATGCACCAATGAAGTTAAGTTTGGAATGATATTAGTCTACTCTGTGAGCGTTTACCTTCAACTGTTTATTGTGCCAGAGAGGGGGAAGGTAAGTCATCGGTCAAGAAAAGTTGATCAGGTAATTGTTTCCTGAACGTTCACTGTTTCCCAAAACCCTCACAAAAATGGATATCAACTTGTTCCAACATTACACTTTAAATGTCATAAAATTAAACTTCTTATATTTCTCATTGTTACAATAATCCACATGTTATAAATTACCGTTTTCATTGTGAATGTTTGCCGGTTCATTTCTTGTTTACCATGTTGCTACATTTACTAATTACAGAAGAAAATAATCTGAATTACATTCCTAAAACGTCTGTCACTTTTGAAATAAACTACTTTATTTAAATTTGACAAACCCCTCAAATTAAACTGCTTCCACTTCTTTCATTATGGATCCTTATTTATATTATTCAAGAGTAAGCAAAATAGATTGCCAAAAAGTGCAACTATGTTTCTAAAGGTCGATTCAACTATGCTCAAAATGTGATGGATGTAAGTAAAACTATCTTAAGTGAAAGAGGCTGAAGATAGTTTATCGTTGAGAGACAATAGTTATTTATTCACAAAGGGCATCATAAGTCTTCTAAGTTCGAATGGCGACAATACGGCGGAGGACCTTTGGTTCGATTTTTTATGTCATTCATAGCACCTGGGATTTTTATAATCGGTTTTTTTACGCCCGTGGTATAGACAAGATTATATTTTTACTTCATTTTAATAATTTATATTTTTTTATTTACTAAGTAACCACATGCTAACTACTAACTGTCATTTCATATTTCCCTCCCATAATTCCCTTCATAATGGAACATGTAGCTTCATATAACTGTTCGTATTTCCTTCATAACCACGATCTCCAAGATATGCAGTGCATATAGAGCTCCGTATCGTAGGCAGTAATAAGCAACGACGTATCAATGAAATAATTAATATATTTTAGAAAGAAATATGGCACAATTGGGAATATATTACATACACACACGGTAAGTAGAGCAATTCCTGGAAATTTTAATAATCATCGTATGTAACGCCTGACACAATATTTCGCTTGACCAAGTTTCTTCGACATACTGCATACCTTCAAGCACACTTTTACATATACAAGGTAACCCAAGTCCCTACGTTCGACCACATGATGAACATTTCATTCATACAGAACAAAGCTCTTTGAACCAATTCTTCGTTTACTGGCCAGTACTCTAACAAAATTTAACAGTGGTGTGCATTGGTGTTTGTAATTGCAAAGTAACACGTTACTTTAACAATTCGTATTACAGATGGGATATATACTTCACCAAGTAAAGTTTTCTTGACTACTTTCTTAAAATGTATCAACTTATTTCATTTTAGATTGTAAGACACCTTTATTTGTCATTTATAGCAATTCTCTCCCTCGTAAACCTAATACATTATTTTATTCATATAAAATTAATGATCCTCACAGAGCTGTCTAATCCTGATCTTCGCCATGAACCCCGAGCCAAAATTAAAGGAAAACGACACACAATGAACATTTTTCAGGAAAATTAATTTCAGACACTTCTATAGTATCTGATTATCATGGTACTGGAGCCCAGTAGCTGAACAACACATACTATTGTACGGTATTGGATGTTCGTGGATGCACTCTTAAACATTATATGATAAAACGTCTCCTAACTTAATAGTCATATCCTCAGCAAAATATGATGTGAATCATTTTGTGGCACTATATAGTAGACATCTACGTAACTAGAATGAATACTATAAAATAACTGTAAAATGAGTAACTTGAAATGCGAGAGAAATGTTAAAGGGCGATACTTGACGATAGGAGTTCGCTATTTTGAAATGAGTATACCATTGGCACATACACACGTCCGTGCTTCCCGTCCCACAGTTTCACATCCCTTCCCCCCGAACACGCACGATCCTTGCGCAACGTTACCACATTGTTCCAGCGCACCTCTCACCCCGCTCTTCTCTGCTTCTCCACCCAACACCGCACCGCTTATCCTCGTCTAAACTCTACTTACCCCATAGACTTTCGTCTCTCTCATCTGTCTGGTATCACATACCAGCCGCCGCTTCTTTCCGCCTCTCTCTACCCCCACGAGTGACACTTTTCGTCTCTTCACCCATTCTACCTAGTCATCTCTGTTCTTACCAACCACCCCCATTGTCTCTTTTCTACTTGCACATTCTCCTCTCCGCCACCATAACCCGTCGCCGCCCTGCGGTCTGGGCAGCACGCGCACTAGCGCTGTGGTGGCGGTGTTTGATCTCATACAATTTCACTGCCAGCCGGCCATAACGCCCACGCCCGTTCCGTAGATGTATATAAAAATGCTCTCTGTGTAGCGGGGAGCGAGCTGGAATAAAGTTGCAAAGGCGCAGTAAAACCACGCCGCGTCTTTACGCTAAGAACCTTCCGGGTTTTATACGGGTGCACCACTTCGCGAGGGGGAGGGGGGCGTGGCGGCGGGAAATCATAAAACGTGCGGTTTTATGTGCAGCCGAGGTGCACCGTCGGTGCAACGGACGCGGCGGGGACATGGGGCGGCGGCGCACGGCGCGGGGCGGGAGCGAGAAAGAGACGG
>BOPP01000001.1:5054949-5087164 GCA_017312745.1 Gryllus bimaculatus
GGGGCGGCGGGGACGGCGGCGGCGGCGGCGGCGGCGGCGAAGGTGCGGTGGCAGCTCAGGGGAAAACACTGTGGCCGTAATGGTCGAAGGCGCCCCTGGTGATTGGCAAGCGAATATCAGCTGCGTGCCAGTTCTGGGCTGGCGGTAGGCCGGTTGATGGTGAAGGATGCGTTGACACAGGGCTATGGGATTCCTCCTTTTGGAGAGGTCGAAGAGCATAACACATATAGAAGGTCAGTCATATACGTGTGTGAAGTAGAAAAGCGCGTGTGCATGTGAGGGAAAGAAGGGAGGTAAAAAATATAGTCGATGGTGATTTGGGGAACAAAAACATACATATATAGTGATTATATGTGTTCAACTCCCCTTGAGAATGCACCACAATTATCCAGTTGCAAGGTATTTCCTACTCGAAAAAATAATTTAATGTCAAAATACGCCCAAAACAATATTTGTTGATGTAATAATAATATAGTATGTGTAACACAAACATTTGGCTATATACTTAAAAGAAATGTTAAAATGTTTAAATGGTTACCTTGATATCAGGGTAAATAGTTTAATATTGCTGATATGTTTAAATCAAAGTTTGTTTAATGTTAGAATCAATCTCTGTATATGCGAAAATATGTTACTCGTGATTCAAACTTTTGTTAATGTAGGGGTAATACGATTAATATTTTGCATAGGCTTACACAATTTTTTATTATATAAAAATCAACCCTTGTCTACAAAAAAGCATGTTATGAATGATTTAAAATTCTACTGATGTTTAGGATATTTAGGATTAAAATTCTACTGATGATTTAAAATTTTACTGATTCTTAGGACAAACTATGTTTAGCATTCATCATATGCCTAAATCAAATATAACTATTATGTTAAAATTAATCTTTGTTTATCTAAAAACCTGTTACGTATGATTATATAGAACGAACATTGATTTGCCGTTTCTCAAAGCAGATGCTACCTCCCGTTTTTTGGGGCACTAGTCGCCTCAAGATTTATCCCTTATGTCGTTACGAGGTCCCGAGTATATGAGTTTTTCTGCCGAAAAATCCGCGTTTCCGGTGTACGATTACAATACTTTCTCTTCTTACAAAGTAAAGGCGAGAAATTTAAAAAAATCGTGTTCTCTAACGCAACGCATAAACATTTATTGCGGGCGACCTATTCCTTGGCTGCGCTACCTTCGCAGTATCTGTCAGCTGTGTTGCTAGCAGAGTCGCACTGAGGATGGTAATTTAGTCAAGTACGTAGTATGAAAATAAGCGACAAATATTCAAATATTTGCATTCATTGGTCAAAATATATATTTTCTTATACTTTTCTTGCAATCCCGGGTAAATACCAAAATCAAAGACAGATCCCACAATAATAATATTATTAGAAAAATCATTAGAATTTTCATGTGTATTGCCCTTTAGCTACACAGAGCATCTCAAGATGGCGGATAAGGTAATTAGTTTCCTAGACTTCGCGGGCCCTGCATCCAGATCGACTGCCGCGAGTTTTAAAAGTTTGAGTTGTACAAATTTCTCAGTGTTGGGGATACTACGCTCACGGGGACAAATCAGTTGTCAGTTATTACCCCAAATTTAGCGATATCAAGTCCCATTACTTCTACAGAAGCAATGGAAGTATGCATTAGAACGAAGTACATAGCTCTTACGTGTAATTTTCAATTGAAAGTAAAATTGAATATTCTCAATTGAAAGGATCTTGATTTTATAATAGTGTTTTCGTCACAGAGAATTACAGGTATTTACATTACCTTTATACAATGATATTATTATTGTTATGTAAAACAAATAACCAAATCATTTTATAAAATGTAACACAAGCGAACAAAATTACATGTTACAAAAGTGAAAAAAATAATAACTTACACAGTAATTTTGATACAAAAACAAGTTGGTCGGTTACACCACATATTCGATAGGGAAACTCGATTGTTTGCTACAAAACATCTGGCAAACATGTTTTCATATGAAAGAACCATTCGTCGTGATATTACGAACGCGATGTGCCTACCTTCCCTGTTTCATCCTGCGTATGCATTTCTCTTCCTAGAATTGGAGGGAAAGTGGAAACAGGGGAAGTTGCCTGTGCCCGCAAAAACGCCGTGCTTCCCAAGAGGGCAAGTACGTAGAGTTCCCTAGAGCGGGCGCATTTTGACACGCCTCATATACAGCCTAACCTCTTTGACACAACCGCGCAGAGCATTTGCGCCGAAATATACTTTTTTTTAGAAAGGTTGAGGGACGATTGTGAATGCGGTGGACGTACCACGCAGACGTGTTTCGCCTAACCACTGATTCAAGTAGTACTCTACAAGATTCAGAAATGTTCCTTCGTGTGGTGTCCATAAGGACTGACCGCATATGAACAATTTCTTCCACCAACGTGGTTTAGCTATAAGTAGTACTGGACGATGCCGTATTCTCTTATTCAGCTATTGCGACTGGTTTACGTCCGCTTTAAGTGTGCCGAGACGAAACGTGGACGTTAGCTATATCCAATCGCTACATTCACACTGAAGCAGAGCTATGAAATGTCTTGGTCCAAACAAGACACTACTCAACTTCATTCTCAAATTATTTGACTGCCTGTCGTTTCGTTATAACAATGCACTATTTAATCCAGCAGTAGGGAGGAAAATGAAATAACCTTGCCTTGTGACTTTAATCACAAGGGTGTATTACTTATATTACTCGTCTTTGTGGTTTAAACAAAGAATACACTTAAATTTATTAATGTGAGTGTTGAGTTATGTGAGGACGTGTGAAAGTGTGATCAGAAAAAGCGTACGAAATTACTCTTTGCAAGCAAGATTTCTCCAATCTGTTCAAATTCAGCATTAAATTGGTATTAAATCATCAGATGCATATTACTTTGCCTCGGCTTTGGCTGTCAGAACTGTGTCATGTCTGAACTGTGCCGCGCCAAGTCACTCATCTACCAGTATTCTTTTAGCTGATGATGGTGATGATGATGATGATGGTGGTGGTGTTGAAGAGAAGCTGAGGAGCAGAGCCCGGAAGAACTGGAGCCCAAAAGCACAGGAGAAGCGGCCTCACGGAACGACAGCCGGAGAAGGAGCGGAGTCGAGGGTCGTGTGTGATGACCGTGCGATTCACGCTGGGGGAGCCCACAGCTCAGGTGTGCAGGCGGCGGCAGCGATGGAGACGGTCTCCGCTCGCCACGACCCTTGGCGCTCGCTGCGTTGACTCAGCAGATCGGAGGCGCCACCCCCTCCCCTCACCCTCGCCATCCCCGGTTTTCCCTGCCGGCGATTGCCCTCCACCCCCCCCACACACACACACACACATACGCGCACGCGCGCAACAGACCTCCCGCCGGAGCGCGCTTTATGCCGTATTTTATGCCCGCCCTGTCCACAACTTGTTTCCGAATATACTTTCGGGCCGTAGCTCACCAAAGTAGTATATTTTATGTAGACAATTCGATACATTTCAATATATTCTCTTTAGAAACATGTAAACGAAGATGGGTGGCTTGAAGTCCGCCAACTTTTAGATACCTCATATTTTCTTGAAAAATATAGTAACTGTCCAGAGAGAACATGTATTGTGTATTAAGATAATGTGATCAGAAATGAAATATAATATAATGAAACATACTTTGGGACTAAAGTATTCAATTTCTTCAATTTCTATATTCAAAAATAATAAGTAGTGGGCGGGTTTTGCCAAAAATGAAATCAATAAAACATCGCCAAGAATGATAAATAAAATGCTCCTAAAATGTTTTAAAGAAGCAAAGAAAAATGATGTAAAACGTGTTTAAAATCAGTTTAGATGAACAACTCAAGCTGTTGGATACGTTGCTGGTGTAATCGAGGCTTCTATTCGTTCAAGTGAACTCAGCTGTCAAACTTTCGGTTTGGACTAGTTTTTTTACCAAAAAAATCTCTGTGTTTAGTTACCCCGAAATGGGCTGAACCAATGACGCTGACAGGCGTTACAGGAACTGTAGATTACATACTCACAATGGCTGACATCACAACTTCTAAGCCAAGAAATCCAACAGGCTACCAGATACAGTGCTCAGGAATTCTGTGGACAACATTTGTTGCATCTCGTAAATGATATTTAATGCAATTACTATTTAAATGAATTAAAATCTATGAAATCTGCAAAAAAAGCATTAAAAAATGCAAAAGTGTTTTAAAAATGACATTACTTATTAGCCGAAATCAGTAAAAAGGTCAAAAATGTATAGAAATGGATAATTTCCCTTTGCCATAAGATGAAATGAATTTCGGCATTTTTCTAAAGTGAAAAGAAAAAAATAATATTTCATATATATCTGTTCCCCAATAACAAATATTTAAGTGTCAAAGAAATGAATGGCATATTATACTGCTTGACTAGTCGAAAAGTGTCGGAATGTCAACTAAACCCGACGAAGCACTCTTATTATTATTATTATTATTATTATTATTATTATTATTATTATTATTATTATTAATGAATAATGACCATTTGGTGTTGATTTGATGCTGAGTTCCGGGAGAGAAGAAAATATGAGGATTAGATTGATTAAACAGATGGATTGCGAACTGATGGATGAAAATGACGATGAAATGAAATTGATGACACCGGTCAGAATAATAAAAGTTTATCATAGATTGTGAATATATTTATAGCATCAATAAGTAACGATTTGGTATGCAAAATATTTTAACCAAAAAATATTAAGTTTCAATTATTCTTTGTCGTTTTCTAATACATCGTTCGAGAGACGTATTTTTAATAGTACGAACACTGAAGGACTGGGATGTTCGGACGGCCTAGTAGTGGACGCTGATGTAGACGGCCTAGTAGTGCTTGCTGAGAAAACCATTGTTTGTATCGATTCTGCCTCATACCATCACAGCCCCATTTCATGATTATGCTAAAATTGCATTTATTTGTCAAACGAAATTTCTCAGACACCTCTTGGGTTTGACATAATCGATTAATTTTGTGGTCACTGAGTGACTGCTAGGTATTTTTGTTGAGATTTCTGTAATAACAGCAGCTTGCGGATGGCATAGCTTTTTGAATTCTTTCAATTTAGAATGAAGTGGATCAAATTTACAATTTAATATTTCTGCTTGCTGACGTAGTAGTTTGTATTGGCGACTAGAAATACAGATATCAAGGTCCCTTGAGACTTCTTAATAACAATTCCCCTATTTGATGATGCAGTGGACAACTGTTATTATTGCTGCTGAATCTCTCTTTCTTTCCTTCCTTAACTAAACAAAATTTACTTGCATTAAGCAACTTTGATGACCTATTAAAAACAATCGCGATAATTGGACAAGGGCGCATGACATCTTGAAATTATATCTGTATAATGTACCAAAAGCCGAAGTATTATGTTCGTATTGTTCTCTAACTAGGTGTTACAGTTACAAATAATGTGCTGTGCAATTCTGTACCGAAAATGACATCGTGATCTCAAAGTCCGTGAACAATCTAACTTGTGCTTCTCAAGGGGTTGGGTTCGAAAACTAGTTCTACTGTGCTGCTCAGAGCTATAATTTCTCACGTGTCTGGGTCTACTCACACTCCGCGCAGCCTGCCACTCTGACGTGTCAAAACTTTCGCAAAAACAATTTGTAAAGTATCATTTGTGTTCCTTGTAAAGATCAGTGATGCAACAAGGGTGAATTAATGATATTTCATTTCAATCATATGTGTGTAAATGATGATAAAAGGATTCCGTAACTTTAATTGTAGCCGCATTACTGAGCTACCGTAAGGTTTCAGCTATACGTGCGAAATTTCAATAAGTCCACTCTGTAGGCCACTCGTGTCGGCTTTCTTCGTCGAGGGTGACTACCGTAACACAGACGACGTGAACGATCTGATGATAGTCTCGCGGGGGCATTCTTGCAGAGATATGGAGACCGAAGCTGCGGTAGCACTAGCAGGAATGGACGAACGAAAGTAAAATCACCACTGCGGCTGCAAAATCGGTCTGGAGCACTGTCATTTCCCTGTTTTTAAGCACACACAAAAACAGGTCCGGGCGAGTCTCACCTCCGCAAACCCCTGCATCCCCATTGATAAATAATGATTGGGCTACCATTTCCCACGTAAATTCACAAGTTTATTTGTACGTCACACTTGACGCGGTGCTATCATTTATCCATGTCGAAACGGAATGTTTAAAGGCCAGGTCGACTAGTCAAAATCTCTAATTGCATAACCATAATGGAATTTGGCTTTATCAACAACACAACTTCATCATCATTGTCATTATCATCATCATCAACAACAAGATGCTTTGTGAAACACCACCAGAGCTTCCATCCTACATAATATGAGTAACTTAAGTTTCCTCCGTGAATAATTTATGTTTAACATGTTTTAAGAACGGAACACAACCCTGTATGCCCCATTGATATTTGTTTCTTCTTGGAAAGTGAAATTCATAAGCGTGCTTTACGGTGTCTTTTAGTTGTGTGAGAAATATTGAGTTTATCTGGAAAGAGCAAAAAGGCAGTTGCGTATCCCAATTTATCTTCGGCAATGCAACCACTTGCACGTGATCCAAATCTTCCTTGGGTCACGATTACAGCTCCGAAATTTACTGACCAAGGAGGCAAGAGTTAGCGCTATTTTGAAGTCGTGAAGACAAGTGCGTTCAGTATTTTTCAACCAACGAATGCTTTTCAATTGCAGTAACGTAAACGGCTAAATCCAAACCCTTAGATTAATGCACCTTGCGAATTAACGGCGACCCCTCATAGACGAGTCAAAAGTAAATCAGAGTCGTTTTACTATGTAATTGTAACAAACTCCTTTTAATTTCAATTGCTCATTCTGTGCACCTGAATGAGTTAAGGAAAAACCTATTAAATAGTTTCAAATACAATTCTTTCACGAAAAAGATATATGGGGACCTAAAAGTGGTTACTATTCTTTTGCAATTGGGAGTGCAGTTGGGTTACACAAAATACTGCTGCTTTTTGTGTGGTCTGGTCGAGCAACATCCACATATTACACGGCCCGTGTCTGACCTGTGACACGTCCGGAAGCGATGCACAAAATGTGTTCCATAAACATCTTGTTGAATCTCGCAATGTTTACCTTCCACCGTGGACGATCGAGCTAGGGATTATGAACTTTGACAAGGACGTTGACACAAATGGCAGAGTGTTCCAATACCTAAAATTTTGCAAATCTTAATGAGGGAAAAATCAAAGAGAGTGTTTTTGTTCGTTCCAAGATCCGACAACTGAAGAGAGATACTGAATGCGATGCGGGAACATAATTCAAAGGCTTTAAAAATTATGGGGGAAAACGGTTTGCCACCAAGAGATGGGATTTAACATGTCTTTAGAACTTCGTTTATTGCAATCCCTCTTGAATGTTCTCGCGAAAATTTGTGAGATGTTAGCGACGATCGTGGAGAGCGTCTCCATTTTGTCTATTGAAAAACGTTATCGGAGAAGATGAAACCAGACATGTTAGAATATTATTGTTTGCAGTGAGGGAAACAACACTATCATACAAACGGAAGATAACCAAAAGACACTTGCAATAAGTATTATGTAATATGTACTTTAATATTACCATGATTCACCAAAATATATAAATCATATAGTTGTTAATTTCCCTAAAACTAATCGTTATACGAAAAACGGAAGACGTACGAATATTCAGCATTCCATTTTCTGTATAAGTTGCCCAGTTTCATCCAGGAACAAGAAAGATGTTGAAATTTGATGTCCAGTGTAATTTCTTATATATGTTATCAGCTTCCATGACAATTGCTACGCGATTGAAAAAAATAAATATTGAAAACATTGATAATAGTTTTCTCAATTTAGAACTATGAACGTTTATTTTGCTTATTTTCTATTTCAGTTAGTAGTAAATATAATTTTACATAGATTTCGAGAATTCACCCACTAAGTAAGTCTGGGTACCAAGCAGATTTTCCAGAAACGCAATTGAACGTCTGAAAAGTTATCATTTTCCAGATTACAATACACGAAACGTAACTCGGGCGACTAAAGAGGTCCGGAAATAGGATTTTAAGAGATCAGGTACAGGCACACATTACCCAAGCCCAAGGTGAGGCCCAATTCTTATAAAACGAGATTCAAATGCTATCCATCGACAGTCGGCAACACTTCAACTCCTTATTTATGTCAAGTAAAATAAATTGATACATAAGAAGCAGATTGTTATAATTAAAACTTATTTCCTTTAGTTTGTGTTTATGATATCTTGCAGGCACTGGATTGGAAATTCACTGATTGGAAGTATCAACAACATCAACGAAGAATATTATCTTAGAAATTCACATAATGTTCCTAAACCAAGTGAATAAAAGCTAACATTGGAATCGATGCCGCAACTAGAGCGACGCAGCGCGATTGTCGTCCTTCGCTCTAGTGTGGGCCCATCTCCAGGCGACGCCCTCATAGAAGGGGAGCTGAAAAGCTCATTCGGGAGGGGGGCACGTTGGCTCCTTTAAATAACCCCCACGAGGATGTACTGACACCAGCAGCGTCTGCGGCGTCGCTCTCGAGGGGAGGAACTCTTTGCGAATAGCGTAGCCACCATGGTGAACTGCTGCTGCTCGGACGCCCGGCGCCGGCCCCGCGCGTGCCGGCCGGTGCCGGCCTTCTCCGTGCAGTCGCGCCAGTGCAACACGTGCGTGGTGCCGCCGCCGCGCCGCCCGCTGCGCCCTTGCAAGTGCGTGTCGGCCTTCCGCATGTTCTACCAGCGGCGCGACCTGCCCATCTCCTTCCACTTCGACCGCTTCGGCATGAAGCTCGCCTGGAAGGTGGAGCTGGAGAAGCTCGACTACCACCGCTTCCTGCCGCTCTTCTTCGAGGGGCTCTGCGAGAACGACTACCCCTACAAGGTGCGCTGCAATTTCGTTCCGAGCTCGACAACCGTTGCTACTGCCGTCACTCCTAGGAATCGAGACTTGACGGTGAAGGGCCTTTCGATTCTACCAGAATAGCGCGAATTCAGCGCTGTCTGCACAAGAGTTCTGCTCTGTTGGGTAGTTTTCAGTGGTAATAAACGAATGCCGGAACAGCTCCCTAACAAACTGGTCAAGTTCAGAGCGCAATATTTCCATCCTCATCATTGTCCCTTCGTCTTTCCTTTCACATACACACTTACACTTGCATGCACTACACTACTACACATCATGAAATACCAAATGAGAGCTTTTATCTTGCCTCGACTGGGGCGGTAACAATCGGACAGAGATACCTGAAGGGGGAAACCATTCATATCGCCTTCAGTTCGGCGGAATGTGATAACGGGAGCTAACCTGAGGTCGGCCTCATATGGGTATTTAGTTGTTCAAGAATAAAATACATATTTAGTAACTTAGTGTAGATCTTCGCCGGTTTCAAAAGTTTTAAAAGATTTTTCATATTAAAAAAAATAAATTCATAGTTAATAATAATCTACTTTTGCGATCACATGTATCTCATTACACGACAAACTTTACAAAAGATAAAGAAAACATGTAGGACAGAATTCATCAAACATTACTTACAACACGACCAATAAATCGGCAGATCATTCGAAATCAATTCGTACAATTTCTTCAGGATATCTTAAATTTTATTACGACATGGAAACTTTCAAACTCATTTTACCTACGTGAAACATACGATGTAAGTGTATACGAATGAAATAAATAAAGAGAAGCAATAAGTAGAAAGAAGTTCCTACGTTCCTCTCCGTATTGTGTTCTTGGTACGAAATAAAATTTCCGTATAAAATAAAATTGCTCACCAGCAACCGTGCATCAATATAGTACTTAACTAAACACCTGAAAATATACAATGTCACAATACAAAAATGATTTCCTCGCGATATCATGGTCTCAATCTATCGGTCTCGGGCATACAAAATAATTATCTCACTTAATATAAAAATAACAATTCTTATCTACACAGAACACTGAATGAGTTTTGCCCACACATCGACTACAAACGCGGCATTTTTGCTTTCTCTTCGACTCGCACGAAATCCCCGTGAATGATGGAGGCTGTGCATGGTGTGTTGTGTGCGCAGATTCAGGCGCGGCAGGGGGTGAAGGAGATGCTGGAGCACGGCGGGGCGCGTGTGTTGCCGGTCATTCCGCAGCTCATCTTCCCCATCAAGAAGGTGAAAGCGCATCACTAGCTCTCAAAGTCGACTTTAAAATAGTCTATACGCTTGAAGAATGGTTTTGGCGAAGTCGCAAATACTTCAAATTATAGAAAAGTATTTTTGTGCCCCGCGACAAATCACGGGAATTTTGTTTGAAGCTGAGGTGCTATTTTGAAGACCAAGTTCAACATTTCACATGAGTAAAATATGCATACAGTATACGTACAGGGTTGAAATCTATCAAAAATGTAAGACTAAAATCTAGCATTTGCTTTAGATTGCCAGCGAAAGTGCATGCGTGCAGATGTGGAAAGGGCAGAAAACAACGAAAGGTTGACCTTTTGGAGGCGCCACTGTCAAGCTCAAAATAGAATGGTACAACGCACAACTCCCGTATATTTCGGCAAATAAGACAGTAGATGAATCCCAAAAATCTACGTGATTGTCACGGGACAGATACACAAAAATTTAAAATTCTCACTTTCATCACCTGAGAAAATAGTTCCCAAAAAACATCCTCGCTTTCGTTGATGATCAGTTCGTCCTATAGGTCCTATTCCGTATTCAGCGAGTAAATTTTCACTACGCCAACAGAATTCTAAAACAAATTGTCCTCAGCACCATCCATAGCATTAGAAATTCCAAACAACATTCAGAAAACATTACTCGAATATTCTAATAATGGCGAATGTTCACCAGAAGCCTGTGCTGCAGTACTACCAGTAGCAAGAAATAATCGCTGATCTGAACTGAACTCTTACCCCGTTGATAGTTCGGGGGTCGTCTTATCGGGCAGATATATGCTAAAACTATAAAATGTTTACCAAAATGTATACCTCGTCTTATCTGCAGAAATACAGGCAGTCCTATTAACTACGGGCCATCCCCATATCTACCAAACGGTTCCAATATTGAAATGTAGTTTTCGCTCAGCCTTGCGGAATATGGGTAAGTGATACGGTGAAGAGATATTTTGTAATATTTCTAGTTCTCAAGAAATTTAATCATCTTTGATTTTTTTTAAATGGAACTCTGCATTTTTCTCATTAGCAATAGACGGATCATAAATATACGCATCCAATGATGTAACATATGTTAATGTTTTCATAGTATTTTGAGTATAAAATTATACAATTCTGATATGTGATTTTAAATTAAACGTAAAATATTTCCTGTAGGAACCCTTTCAACTGACGCCTATGGGGAAGATTGCCTTCGCGGCGCCGGCACTTTTGCGGGAAGAGGCGAGAGGCCGCGAAAGCCCCCTACCCAAAAGTTACAGTTGCTACAGAAAAAAATGCACATTTAATTTAAAATATCACGTCAGAAAGTATAATTTTTATTCACAAAATACTATCAAAATATCAACATACGAGTATGTTACATCATTGCATTCCTCTTTTAATGATCTATCTATTGCTAACGAGAAAAACGTATGGTTCTATTTAAAAAAATCAAAGATAATTAGATTTCCCAAAAACTAGGAGCATTTCAAAAAATATCTCTACGCCATATCACTTGCCCCATGAATCCGCATTGTTGAGCGAAAACTGTATTTCGATATCGGGAGCCCTTTAGAAGTTACGGGGGTGACTCGTAGCTGGTGGGACTCCGTGTGAACGGCGAGCGTGTTTGTTGGCGCAGGCGATGAACACGCGGGTGCCGGAGGTGCTGACGGCCACCATGTGCGCCATCATCCAGCTGGTGACGACGACGCCGTGCGCCGGGCTGGCGCTGGTGCCGTACTTCCGCCAGATCCTGCCGGTCTTCAACGAGTTCATCGGCAAGAACGTCAACATCGGCGACGACATCGACACGTCGACGGCTCGCGGCGAGAACGCGGGCGACCTCGTCATGGAAACGCTGCAGACCCTGGAGCGGTTCGGAGGCGAGGACGCCTACATCAACATCAAATACATGATCCCCACTTACGAGTCGTGTGTCCTCAACTGACTCCGTGCGATTCCACTCGTCTAAATGATGCGTGGCCTCTGCTTGCTATTGCGCTGTCAGCGTTCGACCCTCACTCAAACCTTTATTGTACTCTTTCGAACTTTTTACTTTTTTGTGAATATATTTACATATTTTTTTACAACCTTGTTGTCAGGTGTATTTGTAGATATGTTTTTTTAGCTGACGTGTAATGATTATTAACATCGTGCAACCCGAAAATGCTGGAATGAGCGAACTGAAATAAATGATCTGCATCCTGAGTAATGGAAATTCTCTTTGCACATGAGTTTGACATTACTATTCTACTACGTATTTCAAAACAAGGTTTATCATTTCTACATAATAATCAATTACTTTCTTTACCATATTTTTCATACTATACTTGATTTTCATAATATTTTCTTTCAAAATAATTTTATTACAACAGTAAGATATGAGTTACAGCGATAAGGCCATAATTAAAACAAAACCAGAGTCCAACATCAAGTACATTATATTGTTCGGGTAGTGAGACATCATTGACCAGCTGGGTCTCATTTCATCGCATTCAAGGCTTTTGAACCGATTCAATTCATTGTGATATGAGATCACACACACTTATTTATCAATTCAAATCTCTCCTCTTAGTGAATCTTAATTATAAGATCCTCAGAAATAACCATCACATACGTCTGATAAAGTAGCATTGATATATCAGCTGTTGGATACTCTCACAATCGTAACTTTTCATTGCAATCACCGCATTTACTGGGGTTCACGTACTAATATTTTTTTTGAATCGCAACGATTTAGATATTCTCACATATAGATTCTGAAATACAGATCTAAGCTAATAAAGTACACATTACGTCTATAACAAATAGAAAAAAGCAAATATTGCAGAGCGAAAGCACAGAGCGGGTATTTCAAATCAGGATAGTAGATTAAATGTAAATTCTGTAAAATACAAACCAATATAACAGCAACCAAATCATCACCACCACCTATGCTTTATTCTTTAATTCACATGCTCGTTATCCTTTAAGCTTCGAGCATGCATAACAAAAATTATATCAAAAGACTGATTTTTTGGCATAAGAAAAATTCCCAAGGAGTGATACGCCGGCGAAATAATGGTAGGAACTGGTGAACAGGTATTACCTTCATAATGTACGTCACAAATTTCAATGGAAAGAAGGACAGTGAAAGTAACAGCTAGATCAAGAATGCAGGAATTACAAGACACGTAGCGGATGCTCGAAGGGACGATCTCAGTGAAAAGAAGGTGGCAGTGACCTCTGTCGACTAAATGAAACTAAAGTGGCGTAAACGTAAGCTAATTTGTGACATGGGATAAGAAATACATGGACAAAATTTAATATGAGTCTGAAGCTCAAACCACTCTACAGCCGGTGGCAGAGAAAACGCGGATTCTGATTACACAACGTATTACATCAGGGTCGTCAAACTAGAAACCGCAGTGTCATTTATTGTGGCTTGGAAAGGTAATTAGTCAAAAGTGAAAATCCCTTTTATCCATGTTGGGCAAGAACACTGTGTGCCTAGCGCACGCACCCTGTTCCGGTCAACATTCCCCTAATGTAAAAGTTGGTAAAGTTTCGATTTCAGTTTTTTTTCTAGTGAATTCAGAAATTCAAAATCATCCCACTGTACATCACTGAGTTATGGATGGTGCGACCTGATATCATGCATTGTTACATTCCCCTCTTACCCCCATATCACAGCAGCCAGGCAAAGAATGAAGATCAACAATAGAGGTCAGGTGTTGGTCGCCTGACGAATGAAAATATCGCCTGCAACCATATTAAAGATATTAGGTGTGACCCGTGAGGCCTAGGAAGTTGGATATACATGTGATGAATAAAGTAAATTACTACATATACGATCAAGAATAATACACTTTTTCTATCAGGGACTCGCAATATGGTTCTTACTGCCGTTTTCGCCGCAGAATTACGTAACTTTGCTCAAAATAAATAGTATGATAGAAAATAATAATGTTTTCTTTCAATGGTTCTAAGTTAAAATGGGATTAACATGTTACCATAATGTAGGAGCTAACTAATAAGAATTTCGAGTATATGGATGTATCAAATAATTAATCCAGTGAGTGTAGTGCATGTTCTACCCCAAATTAGAACGTGCGATTCACTGCTGACCTATCCGATGGCTTGATGGCTAGCGGGCCGTTTGTTAGGGCATTCGTGCGACATTCGTCTGGTTTTTCAGAAACGTAGCCTGACTGGTCCAGACGCTTCAGGGGCAGCGGGAGCAGTGACTTGCCGCTGGGTGCAGCCTAGCAGCAGCGGCGGCGGCGACGAATCCTTCTACAGCGGCGTTAGCGGGGGAGAGGGGGGGGGCAGGGTCAATAGACGAAAGCGCACAGGGGATCAAACTTACTCCTAAATTTAGAAGAGGGCATGGCCACCGGTTTATTTCTCAACCATTGAAAAGTTTATGATCCATGAATGTTCCATCACTTGATCGAATGCCACGACGCGACGCGACGCGACGGCGCTGGGTCGAGGGAGATCGAGGCCGATGTGCACGGGGAGGGGGAAGCTGCTGCTGTCTGCACAGACAAGAGACAGGAGGTCGCTCCAGTAGCAAAGCGAAGGCACCTGCTCCTGCTCGATGCTCTATTGTCTCTCTGGCTCTGTTAACCTCCACTCTCGAAAATCGATGCCTGGTCGCCGCACAGTTAATAAACACATCAGGAATTACTTTCAAAAACGTTTTTTCTTGCAAGAACGCGAGCAATAGTCATTTTGAAGGCCAGAGTATGAACGATGGATATAAATTACATTTCTTTCCATAAAGAGGAAAAGTACTAAGTGAGTTAACTTTGTTGTTATTGGGATTATTATATTATTATTATTTTTCTGCTGAATAATTGGAGCTCGCAGACATAGTTTACATTCAAGACGTGTTATGAAAATTCAATATCGTCTAGAAAACAATTTTTTTGAAAATGTAGAGTATCGAAGAAAAATAGAATCTCTTGTTTTCCTCTGAATATTTATAACCCAAGAGCATCAAATACACACGTCGAAAAAAAGTTTTTTCAAAGAGAAATAAAGATAGAGTGGTATATTTCATCAAAGAAAATGAAATTGTATCCAAGGATTTCATTACATGAGTAGAATGTTTTTTACAGATTTCGAAACGCATTGAAAGAGAGACAATAGTGCATATTCATATAATATTTAGATGCAGAACTTTGCGCCTGTTACTGAATTTTCAATCCGATATATAAATTTAAAAGATCATGAAATTTATAAAAAATATTTATCTGTTTGTGGAGAAAGCAAATAGTGCAAAAATTGCTAAATAGTGTGATATTACACTGACATTGAATACATACAATATCCACGTTTTTTTCTTTAAACTGGAAACATTCTTTGGCCCTCTGGCTTTTTGTCGCTGGTTGATCATTAGAACCAGATAACGCCCGTGGTACATACACGATTTAATTTTTTTACCTAATTTTCATTATTCATATTTTCTTATTCACTAATTAACTAGTTGTTAATTTGACTCGGTTTGTCATTTCATATTTCCCTTCCATAATTATCTTTCATAATTTCCTCCGTAAAAAAACATTTAGCAACATTCAACTGTTTCCATATTTTCCTCATCATCACTGTCCTCTCGACCCAGGTAAGTTACACCATGAATGTCAACTTTTGTATTAAAAGTTTTCTTTTAGTATATAAGAACTTCAAAAAAGCTACAAAACGGTGCAGAGTAAATTGATGTACTTCATCGGGACCGCGTATTTCGATTAGGCAAATCGCGCGCTAATTTCGAGTTACTTTTGATATCAGCAACTTTGCAGTTTAGCAACTTATTGATATCTTCTGTAACGATACAAGCAAATATAAGCAAAACCGCTATTTGCAAAATCGTTACCTCCACATCAGAAAAAAAGGTTTACACAAATTTCTTTCAAATACGTATGAAGCTTCAACTATAAGTACTTTGTATTTCAAACATAATTATGAACATTACAATGCCGATTGGGGTTTTTACAAATTTAGGCTACACATTTTATGGAAAATGTTTTATTGATGATTGAGAATGCCATGGAGAGATGTAATTTACTTTTATCAATAGTACAATAGTCGCTGGACGTATTTAAAATGTACGACTTATGAGATTTCAAAAACTTATCAGAAATATAATATCTAAACATGTAAATGTATGTGTGAATACTCATAGCCAATTTTGGGATTACGCTTTTTTGACAATATACACAAAAATGCACATAGCACAAATACTCAATGCAAAAACGTAGATCATGAAGTGAACCGCGCAACTATAATCTTGTGAATCACGAGAAATAGTGAACCGAATCAGTGAACCAAAGGAACCGGTGCCATCCTAAACTCCGGACCAACCCCAATTAGTTCCAAAGTGTGAACAGAAGTCATCCCCGTACAAATTCTCACGCTCAGAGAACCGGGAAGGAATTCCTGTACACCATACACCTTGCGAGACAAACGACGCCAAGGCCGAATTCTATGTTGAGAGCTGAAGCCCCTATCTTCGCTGACCGACCGCTAAGACTGAAGCCACAGAGAAATTAAAATAGTCTTGCAGATGCATTTATTTCATTACGAAATTCTCGCGTCTCTCTGCTAATTGCATTCAATTCACAGAAATTTATTTTTATTAGGGTTTCTTTTGCTGCAGGACATTAAAAATCCTTGCGGGTCAGGTTCCGTCTCATACTGTGTACAGTGCCATTTAACTACAAAGGCTGGAAAAATTTGCCGGTTAAAGCAGGTTTACGCCTTGAACAGGTTTCGGTTTAAACATATTTTACTGTATTAATGAGAAAGTATGGCCATAAATGGCATGCTTACTATGGATTTATCTACATCTTCTACTGTATATAAATTTTAATTTTGTTATTGTAATATCGTATAATGTCTTTGTGATATTATTCCTGAATGATCCTCCGTTAACTATATTCTTCCACAGTTCCCGATGAACACAACAAATATATTCACTGTTTTATTTCTAGGTAATATATACAGTACATAACATGAAATTTCAAACGTCACGTACAATTGTTACTAGTTTTACTCCAAGCGAATAAATATAAATTGGTAAGGATTATACACTTTATTCTTCTAAAATATGTTCACATTAATTTTCTCAGGGAAGATAATCAAATACCAAAAATCTCTTGGCAGGACGGCTTGGTGTGAATTGGAAACAAAACCATGAGTCTGCGTTACTTGTGATTTCCTACGTATAGTAGGAAATGGCATGTCACATCGAAATCACGAACGGGCGCATTAATAACGTCGAAACAGCCCCGGACAGGATCCGAGGTCGAAGCGGGCGTAGGTGTCAGTTTGCAAGGCAGCCCTCGCATAGGCGACGCGGCTCCGTCGTTGCGCCCGAGTAGCGCGACACGACTCTAGTTCCGGCAACTTTTCTCGTTAGCTTCCGGGGCTGCGCTGCCAAGTCGCGAAGCAACCGCCGCCACCACCGCCTCCGCCCACATCACCATCTCCTTCCTCTCTTTATCTCCACTGCCGCCGCTACAATGTCCACCGCCTCCCACATACAGACGTTTCCGACGTCACCATCAATGACTCTACTTCTGGAGTATGTCTCAGCCATTGCGACAATTACCAATCCCACCGCCTCCGTGTGTTCAACACCGTCACCCCACCAACGCGTCCACTTCCCCACTCCACCGCCATCGCATCGCCACATACCAACGCCACCGTCGTCCCCTTTGCGTGTCGTTGCCACCGCTGCAATCACCGCCGTCACCCCCTTCGTCGCCTCCGCCGCCGACACCACCACCTCCGCCCACTCCTGTCACTACTGCCGCCGCCACACTAGCCTCCTCCTACCACATTCTGTCTTCGTCGCCGCCATCACCACCACCTTCTTAATTTCTCCAGTTCGTCTCTGCCATGGCCACCATCGTCAAAACCAGCGCCTCCGTTCGACTTTTCGTCGCCGTCTCCGATACCATCTACTCCGCCACGCCCGCCATCACCAATGCTGCCGCCGCCCCCTCCTCTTCTCCTTTCCACCCGCCACCGCCACCGTCGTCCCCTCGCGCGCTACCGCCGTCGTCGTCGACGTCGTGTCCTCGCCTTTTCCGCCGTTCCAAGAAATTATCTGGCACAATCTCGGCGACGAGTTTGCAGCGAATCGAGGAGAGCACGCGGGAATGGAAGAAAACATGTAATTTTCACTCTTCTTTGTGGCCGAATAAAACGGTGCTTTACAAGATGATTGTGTTCATCCTCGCTCATTGCTTATGGCTGAGCGAACAAAACGCTCGGGTGGTAAGGAGGGTTGAATGTGCAGCCGGTTAATTCGTGTAACTTCGTGTAAATTAAAGATCACGGAGCGGAAATCGGAGTTTCCGGCTTGTGATATTCTTGTGTTCACTGCAGAAATTCAAACTGGAAATAGGATTTGTAAAAAGGTACATCATGTGTCCCGTGTTTCCTAGCGTTTTAAATATGAGTAAAATAAAATGAAATATTAATTACACATGTCAATCCTTTGTATTAACAAAATGAAAATAGTACAAAAATGTTTTAACCCCTTTATAGACATACATATTTCTGTCATTATGTTCTCGTTGAATGAACGTGAAAAAATTGGTTTTATACTGAAGCACTTTTATATTGTTCGCCTACATGCTTTAAAAACATATTGTTGACAAATTCTGAAGTTATAATTAATTACTTATTCATCCAGGGTCGTCAGAAGCTCACATCAAATTTCTAGGAAGCCACACAGTATAAAATTGACAAAAACACACATGCTCTACACTACAACACATATTGGTAGATCTTTTAGGAACTTGAGAGCTTGTCCCAGATAGTGTGGAGCTTCTCTGGGGGAAACACCTGGAGGTAAAATCCCCTGTGTGGTATTTCACTTCTAGGAATATCTCGCAGGACGGAATATTAACATTGCCCCCTACAGTAGTCGGTATGAAAAGTTTCATAGTTTGTGCCGGAACACACGATTTTTTCTGCACAAAACGTAATTTTTTACGTCATAAAAACGCACGAAGCAGAGTGAACGCCCCAGCAGACGGGTGGACGAGACTTGGTGCACGTGTGCCCGTGACGTCGTCCGCGGGCGGGCGCGGCTGGCATGAATATTTGGTTAAACAAATGGGGCGCCTCCGATCCCTCCAGCGGATCCGCGAGCGAGTCTGAAGGATCTACCGACTTGCGCCAAAGTCGGGCGGCGTCAAGAAGTCACACGGCGGAGCGGCGAGGGGGAGGAGCGAGGCACTTCTGCCCTCCGCCCCCGCGTCAACCCTCGCGGGTCGCCTTTGGAGGTCACAGTGGGTGGCTGCTCCGTTGGTCGAAGAACGGGGCGGTAGGAGAAATCTAGGTTTCAGACTTTTTTGATTCGCAAATTGTGAAGACGTTTTTTTCGACTAGAAATTCCCAAAGGGGTCGATATCGACCCCTACGGGTAGATAACTTTTTAAAGGGGAACGATATTAACAAACGGATCCTTAGCCTAATCCGTTAACACCGGCAACTGATTGGTATAAATAAGATTCTATTGATCACAAAAATATTGCTGACGTTCCTAAAATATTGTTCTGTTATACGAGAAAAACTTCAAATGTTCTAATAATAATAATATTTGTTGACGTATGTAAAAAAATAAAATCGATAATGGTATAAAAACGGTACATTCGCTTTGAGCTAATGCTCGGCGGTAACCATGGTTACAATTAGAATTAGAACAATTTCAAAACTATTGCAAACATTTACAACTAGAATTAGAGATTGATATTCTAGTTGTAATTAATTTCTAGTTATCTCTAAATTAACTTCTAGTTTATCTAACACTTCATCTCTCTGTATAAGAAACACAACGACAATAATAATAATAATAATAATAATAATAATAATAATAATACAAGCAATAATAATAACTTACAAATTACACTAAGTTCAATAGCAATGTAAACAATGATCATTATGATATCAGTAATAATAATAATAATAATAATAATAATAATAATAATAATAATAATAAAGATAAATGTCTCAGTACTATTGATCTACAAGAAATTAAGCATATCTTGAAATTTGAATACATTAGAAGAAAGAACCTTTAGGGCTTTTGCGGGTAGTTTCTTCCAATCAACTATAGTGCGATTGACAAAAGAGAACTTGCCTATTTCAGGTGTTTGTTTTCTACATTGTATTTTCAAAAGATGGTCTCCTCTGCTTTTATAATCTGGTTTCTGTAATATTGTACCGATATCTGTCCATGCAGTGTTCCCTCTGTATGCTTTGTACATTACGGATAAAATCACCCGTTTCCTTCTCTTACATAAGAACTCCCATTCTTCTCGTCCATCAACAAAGCACCCATGATTTACAAACTTTCCGGCCTGTTTATGAATTTTATCTAACGCTTCGATTTGTCATTTCGTATACGGGATCGAGCATTTCAGCTATTTTTTAGAGTACGCATTACAAAGTGCAGCGCCCTATGAATTTCGGCCGTATTTTAATATGAAACGACCAACCCAACTATTTATGTTATGATTACGTTGTATGCTTTATATTATAGAATACATTGAAAATACACTATACATAGAATACATACGATACTTTAAGCAACCCATTCTTGTAAAAGGCTCGATGTAAGAAAATATTTGGAATCCCTAAACTATAGTGTCAAGGTAATGTTTTTTTTTCTTAGATATTACAGCACAATGGGATCTTAGAAAGGGTTCTTAGGAAGGAATGGAGGAATAATGTAGAGATATTATTTTAATAAAATCTGTTCTTCAAAGTTCGGTCTTTAAATAAGGTCAGGTACAATATTTGAAAAGTCAGATGGTTTTATGATTTCCTAGTAATTATGCATGTAGTACAGGCTACTTTAAAACACGATTTTCTCAGGGCTTTTTTAGAACCACTAATAGTTATTTTTCAGTATCATCAATGTGATGAATACGTACGTTAACATCGGTCTCCAGACCTTCATTACATCATTTTCATATCTTTCAATTACAAAATAGTACACTTAACGTGGTGACTTGCGTGTTCTAAGATAGGACACTTGACGATAATATATCTATCGCTAATCCAATCACTCCTAACTTACACGCTTATTACTTAGCATACGTATATTAAATAAAACAATTAATCAATTAAATGCGTTACTCGTAACCTACTGCCCTGAATTTTCTAAGACGATTTTCTTTCTTCTCACTGTGACATCTATACACTGGGTAACAAACGTCGTGGGATAACAATATGCAAATAAACAGATGGTTTTAGTGTCATGTTCAAATGGTATAAAAGGACAGTGCATTGGCAAAGATTTCATTTGTACTCAAGTGATTCATCTGACATGATTATGTCCGCACGATGGGAATTAACAGACTTTGCATGTGGAATGGTAGTTGGAGTTAATCGTTTAGGACAATCCATTTCGTAAACCATAATGGAATTCAATATTCTGAGATCTTTTTCAATAGTATGCCAAGAATACCTAATTTCATGCGTTATTTCACACAACGGAAAACTCAATGGCCGAAGATCATCACTTAATGATCGAGAGCAGAAGCGTTTGCTTAGAGTTGTCAAAGCTAACAGACAAGACCAGAAATTATCACAGAAATCAGTGTGGGACGTACGATGAATTAATCCAGTGCGGATAAATTTGGCTTCATCCACATCGCCATCGCAAAACATCGCCTGCAGCGCCTCTCCTGGGCTCGTGAGCCTTTCGATTGAACCCTACACGACTGGAACCCATAGCTTAGTCAGGTGAGTCTCCATTTCATTTGGTAAGAGCTGATAGGGTTTGAGGGTGGCGTTGACCTCACGAATCCTTGGCTCCAAGTTGTCAACCAGGCACTATGCAAGCTGGTGGTGATTCCTTAATTGTGTGGGTCTGTTTTTTCATGGGTCCTCTGGTCCAATTGAAACGATCATTGGCTAGAAATTGTTAGAGACCATTGCCAGCATTCATGAACTTCATGCCCCGAACAACGATCAAATGTTTATAGATGGCAATGCGCCACGTCACTGGGCGACAATTGGTCGCAATTTGTTTGAAGAATGTTCTGCAAACTTTCAGCAAATGATTTGACCACCCAAATCTCCCGACATGAATCCCATAGAACATTTATGGGGCACAATCGAGAGATCAGTTCGTGTACAAAATACTGCACCGCCAACACTTTCTCAATAATGGATGGTTATAGAACAAGGCTGAATATTTCTCCAAAGACTTACTGAGTCCATGCCACATCGAGTTGCTGCACTTCGTCGGTGAAGAGGACGTCTGACAAGATATTATTCCATGACTTTTGTCGCCCTTTTCTCTCCTATCTGGATTTTTGATAGTTTCTTTATGTTTGTGCTCTTCTGTACTCCTCCATTCCCTCTAGCAGTAACAACGACAAAAAAATACCACAATGTGCAACACACTGGCGTACTCTGTATAGATAAATAGAATGTACAGCTCAGATTACAATATGCGAACGTATTATTTTTTTATGTTCTTACTTTGAAACTTTCTGCATAACATTAAAATATATTAAAAGGTTCTCAAAAATGTTAATGTGAACAAAACGCATATATAACATTACAATTACAGAAATCCCTCGACCTCCGCGAATTCGCTATTCGCGAGATCCAAACATTCGAGATTAAACAATTGCTAAATGAAAATTGTTTTTAACATTCGCGAGTCCATATTTTGGTCGCACTATATTTCTTTTGAAAGCGAGCACATTTTATGAAACTGTAATGAAACAAACAATAACCAAATCCTATATCCAATAACTTTCAACTTTGAAATAAATTTCAAATATTGTTTTATTTCTTCTCTTTGGAATGTTAATCGTGAATCGTGTTTGTAGTAGCGCTTACTTCATTCTGCTTCAATTGTGTCAGTTTTTTTAACAGTTTTTCGATATCCATGAACCAATCATTAAAAGATGGAAATAACATTCGCGGATTTTTACATTCGCGATGCTTTTTGGGAACCTAACTCACGCTAATTTTGAGAGGTTACAATATATTTTATTGTATCGTAAAAGAAATAATATTATAAAAATTGTAAAAAAAACTGCAATAATTTCGTACCCTTCTCAAATATCCTTATGCATTGAATCCGTTACACAGGTTCTTCTTTAGGTGTGCCACCTCTGATTCACTGAATCTGTTTATCTGGGATTTTAATTATAACACACTCAAGAAGTAATGTTTTAAGAGCTAATCACAGAAGGTAACTTGTTACATCGGTCTTACACAATTGCTATTTGTATACGAGAAGCAGAATGGATGCTTCCGCCAGAATGGAAACACCACTATGACCGACAAGTATTAAATACCTAAGTAAAATTAGTTACCTTTGAGAAATACCAAAAGCTAATGAATATCTATTTTGGTAAAAATTCTGTGTATGGTAGAGTCAGAGAAAAAAAAGAGAGAGAATGAGAGAGATTGAGATAACTATTTTTCCGAATCAAGACCCACAAAACATGATTATGACTACACTGTGCTTTGATAAAGTAATTTACTATATATAGGAGTAAGAAAATCAACTTTTCCAAAATAAAGAATACATAAAACGTGTTTCTCAGTCAAAACATCGGTGCCTTTTCCTGCAAAATTACATAACTTTCTATTCGTAACGATCGTAACTGCTGCAGAAAGTGAGTCTCTGGCGTCTAAATGGAAGGTTGTTGGACCAGGCTCCGTCCGGCATTTTTAAATGTGCACGCCATTCTCTCGTACGACTTCTGTACATAATTACGTTTTCGTCTTACTACGTGAAAGTAGTAAAGAGAAAGTATTGTAATACTTCTGCTAATAATAAAATCTTAGATTTTTAGACAGAAAAACTCGTATTGTTGGCCCCTAACAACGAAAAAGTGGATAAATATTGTTCATACTTACAATAAATTACTTTCTCTAACACGTTGTGAAGTTAGCACTCACCACATGTTAGCCATTCGGCTTGTGGTGTAGGGGTTACGTTCCTGACGTGATAACTCGCTGGACCTTACTCGTATTCGGATCGAAAAAGAATTTGCAAGTTGCAAACACTTTTGAATGTTTATGTTTTATAAAATTACATAGCCGTTTCTAATAATGCGAGAGAGTACTAGTTTTTTTAGCATGAATTCATGGAAACTTACAAGTACTATTTTAACTTTTCTCACTTTGAGATCATTCTCAATATACAAGGCAGCAGTTATGTTGATTCAAGACGCCCCAGTGTTTTGTTTACTTTGCAGTAACCAGTTCTTTTATGCGGCTTTGACTTCTTTGCCGCAAGCGTACGATGTCTACTTTGCTGAATGCGTTCTGCAAAGTAACACTTCGTAATTAATAAACCGTGAAGGTAAAGAACTATTTTCCATGCACGAGTGCTGAGAAAAGATTTTTTGTCACTTTACATCGCCCCCAAACCCCACTGTGGGGAGCAACTCGCCCCCGCACAGGTCCCGTTCCTCCGCGGCGCGTATTATTATTGCGGGGGCGGGCCACGGGGCGGGCGAGCAAATGGGCGGGATTTGCTTGGAGCCCCGCGCCATGAATATTCACACTGCTGGGTAACTAGAGCACCTGCGTCTGAAAAGTCCACCGTCCCCTCCCCCTTTTTCTCCTCCCTGCCGCCCTCGCCTCCCCTCCAGCCACCCTGCCCTGCGCGAGTCTCCTTCTTCCCTGGCGCTCTCTTCTGTTTAAACTCTTGGCGTGGTTTTAAAAGAATAACGCAAGTTTCACTCCTCTTACTGCCTCTACTTCTTCTTGCGCTTCAAAGTAATTTATATTTTGGTAGCAGATTTTCATCTCAAAATAAGAACTTTCAACTTCTCTGTCGCTGTGTGCGCGTGTGTTTTTCTTCCCTTTCTCCCCCTCCACTACAACTACTACGCGCTTTTAGCGAAAACTTTTGTTTGAACAAAATGTTATACGGCTTAACACAAAGAAACATCAAAGCAATTCAGCAATTTCCGACGTCTTATTAATGCACAAGTACGTCCTTTTACTGCCGACGCGTATCGCATCTTAAATGTCAAGAATTCTCATCTACATTCTTGGGCGGTAATATGCAAACTCTTCCGACTGTTTGGAAACCGACACTTCGCTACAAAGAAATGAGGTGTTCTTCCACAAAACTTCGTTCTATGGAGTGGCGGGAATGCAGCGAGTTTCGGTTAATAAGAAAATATATTTTCTCAACGTAATGCAGAATATATTTCAAACAGAGTTATGGAAGCTATGTACTCGTATTCCAAAAAATAATGAACGATTATAATCTGTTGAACTAAATCCACTTATTGCTTTTATAATTATTCACATCCAGAACTCGTATCAGTATTTACAGTAATAAATTAATAAACGAAGACGTAAAGACAAGACGGAATGAATGTAGGGCAAGGAAAACTTGTAAAAAGGGGGGGGGGATAAAATATTGGGATCAACTGAAGGAATATAATGATAAGGAATGATATAGATTACGTATAGCATATTCAAAATTGACATGAGAAGAATAATGATAAATCCAGAACTACAGAAAGTAATGAATAAAACTGTTGGTAATAACAAAGAACTACCGAAGTAATTCGATGCTGACCAGGTAAAAATACAAAGATAATATCAAAATCAAACGGCGAGACGAACAAAATAGAGAGAGTGATACAAGTCTCCAATTGTAATGTCCGAACAATTTATTTATACACGATATAATTGTACATGCAAACAGACTATATAATAAATTATAAATAAATAAAGCAGGATAAAAAGTAGTGAACAAATACTAGGTAGCCAGCCACAGCAGGTGTTTTGTCCTTTCGGCCAGATTAAATGATACAAGACCTTGCAATGTTGATCTTGGTGAAAACAGGCGAAGACCAAGCTTACGAGCATCTCCATTAGTTAGGACATGAAAGAACGTGTTTGATCTAATCGGCCAGCAAAAAGGAATTTAATCTCATATTGAAAACATGAAGGAAGATCATATGGTTGGAATACAGACTAGCTATTAACGTCCCATCTTGATTAAAAGCAAATAACAAACGCGGTGGACGTTTGTAAACTCAAGCGATAGCCGCTAGGATTTTAACCAAACTTTTTTGCGTCTTATCAGCTGTATGTCATTCAATCCTTTTTTCTATCTAAAAAGTTCAAATAAGCAAGAAATTCCGTTTCTTGTAATAAGTGTATTCACTTATCATTTTTTGTTGCAACCTAGTAGTTTCAATTATTCTTATCAGCCGACAGGCTGTTAAAACTATATCGGACGCCGGCTTGATTGCTTTTCGTTTTTGTTTACTTGCGTTAAGTCGATATAACAGTAGTGTTACGGAAATACAAACGCTGTGTTCGGTTGAAAGATTTGCAATAGTAGAGCGGCATTATTCAAATCTCCCCCAAACGGGCGTCGGCGTGGCGAGGCGAGACAGCGCGCAGGGCGGGCGGAGCGTGCACAGGTGCGTCTGTTTACCGGCGGGCGTTGTTTTGAGCGCGTACGCGGGCGCCAGGAACTTCAATTAGTCCTTCCAATTAGAGAATGCTAGCTAAACACGCCTGCCACTTCCCCACGCGCGCGACCCCTCCTCGTGCTCCATCACCATCATCATCACAATCACCATCACTAACGCCATCACCTCCGCTGCTGCTGCTGCCGCCGCCGCCGCCCTTGCGCGCTCTCTGAGCACACAGCGCGTTCGCACGCCTCGCCGCCCCGCCCCCACAGCCCGGCACTGCCCAACCCGCTCCGTACCACACCGTCCAGATCCACACTGCCCCGTCCTAGAGGTCCACTCCGCCCGACCCCACCCCGCACACCACCACCACGCTCCTCTCCTTCCGCCCGCTCCATTCAACAGCCCCCGCCCCGCCCCGACCTTTGCCTTATTCCCTCCCCATTCACATCCTCATCTCCCTTTACCGCGAACCTTCCCTCCGCTCCCCACACTCGCCCGTACCCCCTCAAAGCCCTGCACCACGCCCGTCCCAACCCCTCCGCACCTGACCTCCCCGAATCGCAACGCCCCGCCCCTCCCCTCTGCCCTTCCGTGCGTGTCCATTATTAGCCTGATCGATAGCTCTGGGTATTGTTACAATAAGCGACACGCGGGCGGGGCGCAAACAGGTGCTCGGTAGTGCGCGGGCGGCGGCGGCGGCGGAGGGTGGGTTGGTGGGGACAACGGGAGGGGGCGCCTGGGGACGGCCAGGTGGCGGCGCGTTGGACGGCAGGCGACGAGGGACGCGGCCCGGCCGGGCCCACTCGGCAGACACGATGACGCACGCCCGCAGGAATACACCCCATCGACCCACAGGCCGGGGGGGGGGAGCTTTTACAAATATGAATCAGGTGCCAAGAAATGCGTAGAAGAGACAGCAATAATCGGGACTGATTGATATTATTACTTTTTTCATGTTTCTTTCGAGTCCATCTGAACACGCTGCTCTGATTGCCTCATTTTGGGCTATTAAACAGACTTTTTCATTAGACAATTATGAAACAATCATTTATTAATTTAATAATTACATTATAAATTTAGATCTTCGACCTTCTGTTTCTTAGGTCGTCTTCGAGTAAACAATATCATTTACAGGCTTGGAAAATAAACAACTTAAGTCACACTAGGCACAGCAAGCCTCCTGTTATTCGTAATGTTCAATTCTCGATTTTATTCGAAATTGCTCATTTTGTTACTACATACATATGTCTTGTTCATATTTATGTAGGGCGTGGGGAAGTAATAAGATGAGGCAAACTTCGACCACAACTATTATATTAACATTAACGAATAGCGAGAAGCTTGTTTTGGCTTTTGTGGCATATCTCGTTATTGCCCCAGACTCATGAACTATATAATGTACGTGATATTTAATTTGAAATATGAAGTTGATCTGTCACAGCGTAGCGTAAGTGAAGTCGTTTTAATCCCGTAAATAAGTTGAATGCATCTTACTGCTTTGTTATGATTTGACACTGATCAGCAATTCAAATATAGATAGTTATGTTAAAATATGTGATTTCGCCGTCAATTAATATAAATAATAACAAAAACTCCCGATGCGTTCCAATCCTGATGTCTTTGGAGGAAATAGACCAAACTGAACTTGGAAATACTCACTATTATAATTGGAACTACATTAACGAAATTCAAAATGAATTACCCTGAATCTTCAATGGAATGGCTCTAAAGTCTTAGAATATTGGTGGACGAGTTTTCGGAGGTCTAAAACCATACACCACAGTAATGAAGAAGCATTTTTATCAATGTCTGTAACAACAGCATCACACATTGCCATGGTTGCCGGCGCGAGAGTTGTGTTCGACATAGTGGGATAAATACAGATCTGTTCGCACAACGTAAAAGCAAGGTATTAGTATTGTGTGAGGTTTTTCAGATATGGCCGCTGTGGACGTTTCGGTTCAAAATTAAAGAACCGGCGGGTCTTCAGCCTTTCCCCTGGGAGGTTAGAGACGCTTCCATCGCATTGGAAGGTCTTCTTTAATTCCGGTCTCCGAGTGGACTTCAAAAGTAAATCCTCGGTCTGTGCTGCTCTCCTTTGATGGAGGTAACGATTTTGATTCTGACTTACGATTTCTATTCATGGACGTCGTCCAGGAGGGTACTTCATTTCATTCTGCTTGTTCTAATCAGAATAGAGCTACTGTCTCTGCGCTCATTAAGGCGAACACGATTAAAATAATTAAGCACAAAACATTCGTACGTTTGTTTTTTAATTACTGTAATCTATTAACAGGTATAAATTTAAAGATACACATTCTGTACTGCATTGGAATTTAAAAAAATATTAAATTTTAAAAGTTTCAACTTTTTGATACAAACACTACACACAAACCAACAAAACATTATATTCTCGTGTATCATGTTCAGTACTTCGTGTATGCACCAGAGGTAGCAATGAAAAGCAGTTTTCCTTTCATTTTGGAAATCATTTTTTACAAATATAGAAATACATAAAAGTATGAAAAATGCAGTTTCTGGTGTGGTAAAAGGGGCAGTCTGCGCATCCAATGTCTATTGTCTAGTATTTTTATTTTAAATAATCTTCAATTATTTCTTGCCCAACGTCAATTAAATTTTAGAAATTAAAAGTCCATAATTGCATGTGTTTGTAGAGTTGCAATATTCTGGAAGCTCATCTCCAGGAATCTATTATCGCACTTCTGAGATTATTTTATTCAAATGAAACCAAATGACATACCAACATATCTAACAAGATTTATATACTTATAAGAAGATAAAATGTGGAGTTAAGAGTGATCACTTAACATGTCAAACAGAAAATTACACAAATTTCGTCCTCAAATACCCTGCCCTGTTATGTTACGTACGTCTAACGCATTATATAGCTGGCGTTTTTTATACACTTATTTTCATTATAATATACTCGATCCCCGCGTGTTTCGCATGATTACAAATTCGTCAAATTTGTATCATGCGAAGACGGCAAACTTTACACAGAGCCGAAGCGGTGACACTACCATGTCTACCATATCACCCTGGATTTTGCCCACAACTTCAACAGAGAGTTGATAGGCCCAGACATCCACTACGACGGACGAAAGCTCGGCGGACTCTCCACCCCCTTTCCCCTGCTCGGGCGGGCTTTGAGGCGACTTCCGGGCGGTCGCAGCTGCTCGGCGGCGAACAAGGGCGCAGCGCGAGGCGGCACGGGGCGGCGCGGAGTTGGCGAGGGTCGCGCGTCGACCCCCGGCGGCGCTCCGCTTCTTGCGGCCGCGAGAGGTCGTTATTCGAACATTAGGCGACCACGAAAGAAGCCCCCCACCCCCACCCGACTCCCGTTAATTAGCGAGTGGCCGCTGGGGGGGAGGGGGCAGCGAAGCCAGAGGGACCAGGGGAGGCAAATTAGGAGGTGGAGGAAGAGAGGTGGAAATGGCAGAGACGGAGGTGGAGATTGAATTCGTCTTCGCGGGGGCGGAGACGGGGGCGGAGACCGGCGGGCTGGAGACGGGGCGGAGACGGGGGCGGAGACGGGGGCGGAGACGGGGGCGGAGACGGGGGGCGGAGACGGGGCGCGGAGGACGGGGCGGAGACGGGGGCGGAGAACGGGGGCGGTGACGGGGCGGAGACGGGGGCGAGACGGGGGCGTGACGGAAGAAACATTCAAGAAACAATTTTTACATATGTATTTGTATTTAAAATTATATATATTTAAATGTGCTTATTCGACTATCTTATACGTTAAAAAATGGAACTTTAATTCATTGTATTAAAATGTTATGAGAGTTATTAGACCTGCACTAATTTGAAATGTGTGAAATTTTTTAAAATGTAATTAATATCCTCATATGCTTAACATTGTGGTTTAAGAAATGTGCCGAACCAGTGACCCAGCATTTTTTAAAAATAAGATTAAAAAATAAAGGAAACGTCAATTTGTATTTTCGTTTAGTATTTCTCTTAAACATTTTGTAAACTTACGAACCGCGCGAGTCAATATGATACGGTGTACATTATAATTCGTCACTTGCAATTGATAAAATATTAACCAGGAATGAAAAGTAAAATGAAACTAATTTACTAGATGACTTGTAGTAGCCGTTTATTTCCTAAATCACAGAGAAGCGTTAAGCGAAGCGCGTATTCGATCTCACTCCCGCAGGCGAGCCTCTGGGCGCAGTGTGTTACACTTACAAGCTGCGAACATTGTCAACGCCGGATGACACGCGGCGGGCGGGGGGGGGCGGAGCGTCCATCGCTTGTCTTTCTCCGGGGCTGAAACAGAGCCGGCTTCGGGGCGAACGAGCTGTCGGGGCGCGCGCCGCGCGGCGGGCGGCACCGGCTTTTGAACACGGTGTCCGCGGATGTGGCGACATCGTTCCCCACTCGCGGTCCAATCGGAACTGTCAAGAGGGCGCGCCTCACCTGGCGTCGGCGTTCACGCCGGCCGCATTCGCCCCGCCCCCTCGCTCCGCCATGCGACCCGCTCTGCATTCCGACCTCGCTGCTCGACACCCCCGCCCTGCTCGCACCCCTCTCCAGCCTCGCATCCCGCCCCACACTCTGGCTCATTGCACGGCGTCCCGCCCTTTTCCCTGACAGCTCACCTAGCCCGCGCCCCGCCCCCCGCCCCGCCCCGCCCCGCCCCCGCCCCGCCCCCGCCCCGTCCCGTCCCGTGTTGCCCCGCCCTTCCCCGCCTCGCCCCGCTATCGCCCCCTCCAGCCCTACGATTCGGTCAGGGCTGGAGGGCCCTCGACCCCAATCGCTTCGATGGCCGGCCTACGCACACACACGATGCGCCGCCGCCTTTATTCCTCCGCATTGCTCCTCCCTCCTCCCTCCCCCGCCAACCGCTGTCGGAGCAGCTCCTCTGTGCGCGTCGCCTCGCCTCGTCCTCATCCACGCTCCCACGTTCCCACGATACACACGTTATCTTCCGAAGTACAACGATACTAGGTTCAGTAAATCCCTTTTGCAATACATTTTTCCAACAGCAATCCGACTGATACTGAAATCACGTATCTCCTTCTTTGACAGCGATACACAAACCAGTGTGTAGGTTAGTCTCCAGAAGCCCCTAGCGCCTTCTTCTGAGACTTACTCTGAGCACGTATACTAGGTAGTTTGCCATTGCTTTCCCAAGGAGTGATAGTGCGCCAATTTTGTCGTTTGATAACCAGACAGCGCAGGGCCGCAATACAATATCCGCAATCTTATCTAGTAATTCAAATCGAAACTCTTAATTAGTGCTAAATTGCTAGACGATTTAAGTTTGCTAGTATCTGCCAAGTGCCAACTAATTGTTAAACATTACTTTTCGGGATTCCAAAAACTTTAAAACTGGTTAATTTTAAACAGGACATTCTGCTTACATTAGTTTTAACTTTCAAATGTTCCAAAATTGTTTCTCCGGATTTACTTTAAGTGCACGAGGTCCCTATAGCTTGAGATGAATCAACTGATTGTTTAGGGCCTGCCCATAGGAAACTACGCATTGTCAAGGCCACATTCTCGCTAGGTCGCTTCTTCACCACGGAATTGCTTTGTGCTAAACTCATTGTATCCACAGACGACCTTTGAGCCGGTACGCAAAAACCTTGTCCCCCCC
>BOPP01000001.1:5087181-5140825 GCA_017312745.1 Gryllus bimaculatus
CCCCCCGCTTGACAAAGACGAAGCGCTCGGAGCGACGCCGTGAAGCAGGTACGATGCCGCGCACAACTTCCCATCCTCGTTCTTGCCCTAACGCGAGCGGCAAAGAGAAATTCCCGGAGAAAGAGCGTTCCGTGCGCGCTCTAGCTGCACGCGTCGCAACCATCTCGCCCCGGAGGCGAGGCCCCGGCGGGCGGCGCGTCGCGGCGCGCAAAAGGGGTGAGCGGGCGAGCGCGCCGCATACTCCGGGCGCGTCGGGAGGCACGCGCGCTCAAAGCGCCCAGCGGCAATGAAGTCGACCGCCGCCACCGCTATGCCGCGCGCGCGCGGTTAGCGACAAAGCCCGGGCCACCAGGCGCGGCGCCCGCGGCGTCACCGCCCGCCACGACCCGCTGGCCTACCGACCCCGGCGCTCGCACAGCCCCCTTGCGCATGGCTCACGCTGTTAGCTCTCAACTCACTCACTTCAATTATCTCTGCTGCTCGCTCACGCGCCCCCGGCCCCTCCAGTTCCCTACACTAGTTACATAGCTAGGACGAATTATGCCGCTGCCTGGATGACAATTCTAGCGGCCGGCTGCACTGATCGGAAGTTTCCCGTGGTTTCTCCAATCAACACCAGGGGAATGCAGGGGCAGTACCCCTACCAACGAGCCGTGGACTGCGCGCGATCTTTCCTTTCTCTTCCTTGTCCGGACCTCACCCCTCACTTTGACTCACTTTGTCTATCATTCACTACACTACCTCACATGCCGGGAGACCGGTCGGAAGCTTAAAACTGGCTACCACGAGGTAGGGCCCTGGCTTGGGCGGTACCACGCTGGTGGGAGACACATGATTGGGGAAAATTCCCGCGAGCCGACGCGTAGACCGGCGCCGGATCTCACAAGCCTGGGGGAAGGTCCGCCACTTCGTTCAATAAAAACATGCACGACACTTTAGGGAGTAATGACCTTAGCATTTTACGCGCCCGGAATCAATACAATATTGAATGTACCACTCCAACAATCTCGCATCACACCCTCTCCGATTCCCACTAACTCACATTTCACTTCTTTTACACTTCAATCCTTTTTTGTCCTATCTTACTCACCCACCCTTTCCTTCTGTCGTCCACTCATTCCACTGACAATCCCGCTCTCTCGAACCCTTTTCTCTTCAATTACCGACCGTCTTATATCTTTACTCTTTCTCACTCCAAGTTCTTTTTCCGCTCCCTTCTTCTTGCGCCACTTCCCTCCGCTGTCCTCTGGTTTCCACAACCCTTAACTTCCCCGCACCCTTGTGCCCCCTCCCACACACCTTGCAACTCGTCGCTCTCGCGCCTCCTTCATTCTCTCGACATTTCATTTCTCTGCATCTTTCCTTTTCTTATCTTTGCGTGTGCGCATCTCTTTTCTCATCGCTCAACAATGATCGCTTATAAATCCTCTTCTTTCCATTCACCCAAAATTCCTCCCGCGCCCACTGACTTGATCATATACAACCCACTTGCTCACGCAGTCCTCGCGCCAGCCACCTCGCCCTCTCCACCCACCTTCCCCACACTGTGAATCTACCTCCCCCCTATCCGTGCTGCACTCGGCTTCTGCGTGGCGCGCCCGCGGCGCCGCGCGCTGCTCTTAACTCACCCCGCACCCCCACCCCTGCGGAGGCGGGAGGGCGGGCGAACTCCGCGTGGACAACAAACCGCGAGACGGGATGATGACGCTGCTGCCGTCGCGACGCCAAAGGCACCACCACCAACAACAACAGCACCGCTCCACCCCGGCAGCGCCCACCGACGCTGAACATCGCCAGGCAACAACGGCCTAACCGCCGGCGCTCATTTCGATCTGTCTCCGGCTCCGATGGTTGCGTATGAAAGGCCTTCTCGCACCCGGAAGAGGGGCGGATGTGAGGTCACGCACACGATAACTAAACTCAACCACATCGAATCCGGAATCAATGGCTAATTTTGGGCTAACTAACTGCACTATTTCCTAATTTTAGGCTGTTGTGGATTTTCCCAAATCATGGGGGTTGGTAGCTTTAAACTAAAGCCTAGAAAATTCAACTTCCCGTCGTAGTAAGTCAACGAAAATGCATCCAAAATTGAAGTTTAAGAAAATTTTCTAGGAAAAAACTGTTCCAGCTCGTATTTTCAACAACAAAAAAAGAGAGCTGTACAAAGAGAAGCATGTAACATGTGTTTTAATGGACTTAATATTCCCAAAAAATTCCAAATTACAGATAAATATGAAAGACTACCATAAATCAAAAGCTTACTATAGGCTGAAAGAAAAATTGTTCCAGTCCGTATTTCCCAAAAATCTGAGCTGACCAGAGAGAAACAAGTATCATACATTCTAATGGTGAAATATATCCGAAAAAGGAAAAAAGGCTGATAGCGCCAACGTCACGTCAACTGTCAACACCCTCAATATTTTCTAAGCGGATCGCATCATCAATACGCAGTTTTCTCGCAACGATGCTGAACCAAGCGACAAATATTTATATTTCCTTGACGTCCTGTTATACCATGTTAGTGTCTTCATAAAACGTCATTTATAATCTCTATCGATCGATTGGAAATTTACAAACGAGACACACAGTATTATGTTGGCCTTCAACTAAATGTTAAAGGTGTAACAAACACTGAAAGTTGGCATAGAAAAAAATTTCATTATACTTCCAAATGACGCACTGTCAATACCTCTCACATCTATAGCAGGGTTTTTTAACTCTCGACTCATGAAGCTATTTTGTGTGTACCGCGAAAGCTGTTTAAATATCTTTTTTTTCAATAAAAGTACGGAAATATTTGTAGTTCACTCAAAAAAAAATATTTATTTTAATACTGCACAAATGAGCAGTCGAGGTTGATAAAGTCAAAAAAAGTAAGAGTATTTTTGAGAAACATGAATGCTGTGCAATTTATAAAGTGATACATTCCTAAAGATCAAACAAAATCATCAAAGAATATATTTATGTCGGTCAGACGGTTTATTTTCAAAATATATCAGATGAGGAAATAGAAAGTAGAATTGCCATGGTCTGGAATCAATTTTGATCTCTTTCATTCTTTTAGACAAAACATAGAAAGTTGAAACGGAAAAATCTGTAATGGATAGGGCCCTGCCGAAGACATTGATATTTTGGTCGAAACGTCGGATCCTAAGCCTTGGACGCGACGTTAGTCGGACAGCCCAGATCATAACAAGAATTTTAGTTTGTCACAAAACGATATAATATGAAAATACAAACGATAAAATCATAATCACTGGTAGACAAGTAGTCATGAGGTAAAGCGATACATTTCGAAACTGTAATTAGAAAGACCTCGGATTGAAATACGGATTTTGCGAAATGTATTGATAAAGAATGGGAGTTTAGGCAACTGGGGAGAATCGCTTAGGCAATGGAGTAAAGTTTAGAAGGCACGAATAGAAAATTAACAGTCGATATAGCCATTTCCATCCACGATATGATATCATCGTCGCTATGCATACAACCCACACGAGTGAAACTATTGAGCCTAAGGTTTTACAAGTCCAATTTGTATCGTCATATAAGGCAAAAGAACTGCAACCTCTGGATCTGTATTTTTCGTATGTACTACGATATTATTTGTGAGCTGCCGCATAATATAATTGTAAGAGATGAAGACATAATTTTGCAATAGTACAACAATATCATCAAACTATTTTCTCTTGGGTTTCAACAATTCCTCTCTCCTAGATACGAAGCATCAATCCGTTCGGAAGGGTTCCAACTGAACTCTCATCATGTGAAGCTTTACATTTTGAACATACGATGGACTTTTGTTTCAGAAAGATACGTTCCGTACATGTAATGGATGAGAAAAATCACTATTCTTTGGGAATGGTGCGCCAAACATTTTGTTTTCTCTGCACAAGTTCTGTTGCTAACTTTCATTTAAAAAAATAAAACTTATTGGAATAAATTCCGTAGGAAAACTTTTCGACTATTTAAACAGCAATAATTTACTAATTTTCATAGTAAGTAACATATAATTTGTTTTCTTGCTTACCCATTTCCTCTTTGCAGTGCGTTTGTTAATAGCTAACCTAGCAACTATACGTAATTTTATATTATAGCACACACAACTATTAATAAAATATTCGTTTTAAAAACATATTTTTTATAATGCATATATGGAAAATAAATGTGAATTATCGTTTATTTGTTTTCTGTAAATAAAGAATAAAAAGGAATATCCAATAAAGAATTTACAAACTATGAATTTTTAAAAATATTCATATCATTATTTGATAACCTTTTTTCCATTGAAATCCTCTTCTCTGCGTCCTCTTGCATGTGACACTCTGGGACACAACCTTCATATTTCTCAAATGTAAAATAACAGGCACTGACAAAGAAAGGCATTTTGTCATCACTGCTCCCTCAGGTCTGAACGCTACGCGCGTGGTCGTTTTACCTTGGTCGAAGGAACGTGGACTCACGAGTGGTGAAATTTTCTAATCAATATATATTTTTGCAACGAAATCAATAATTTGTGTCCCCCATTTTGACACGGGTGAACGTTTGCAACCATTGTGCTTCGCATATACTGGCAATATAGGTAATCGCAGTAATAGGCAAGAGCAAGGCCTGTGATAGAGATGGCTGCGAGTGATAGAGATGGCGAAAAAGATGAGAAGGGAAAGGGCAGTGAAGGAGTCGTGCTGAGGTCGTGGTGGATAAGAAGACGGAGAAGACGGTGAGGAAAGGGGTGACAGCAAAGGACGAGGCATCAGCAGGAGTTGAGGTAACGGCGAATATATTAGGTAATGGCAGAACCGGTGTCGACGGCGAGGGTGAAAACACAGAGAACAGTGACAACGACTGTGACATGCGATGTTGTCCCATAGGTCGCCACGGGACGCAGTGAATGGCAGTGCCGACGAGATCATCGAGCCAAGGAGATATCGACGAAGGCGGTGGTGGTGGTGGTGGTGGTGGTGGTGACGGGGAAAGAGCCTTAGGCAGTAGGGGCGGGGAGGAGCAGGGGCAGCAGGGAGGCTTCGCGGTCAAGATGAAACGGGAGCGTCGCAGGCCGCGGGCGTTTCGGCTGAGAGGGAGGGGGGTGCCGCTGCTCCGAGGTACTTCCGTCTTCGGCAACAAGCGGGAAGCGAGCCTAGTGCCCGCCCGCCCGCCCGGGGCTTCTCAAGTTTAGTCGCTCGACGCGGCGTGTGCAGAGGCAGCTTCAAGAGGTTGGCTCATATGGCTCTCCTCACGGCGTTCCTTATATTCACGAAAAGAACTACGGAACGCAGCTAGGTCGAAATCAACAGTCTGGAGGACAAATCCAGCAATCGGCTGATCGGTAAATTGCCGTCGCTTCTTACAGCAGTACCAGACGAATGCTGGAGCAGTACCTTAACAAACGGGTCACGGACCGAGCGCGATCTTTCCTTCCTCATCCTAATACCACCCTCTCTCTCTCTCTCTCTCTCTCTCTCTCTCTCTCTCTCTCTCTCTCTCTCTCTCTCTCTTCCAAACACTCACATGCATTACTTTCGCACACGTGGCGAGAGTCCAGTCAGAAAGGCGTTGGCGTTGGCGTTGGCGTTGTGCCGGATGAGGCGGTGTCCCGCTGGGGGCGGGGGGATATTTGGAGAGTGAAATCATCAGCAATCTGGCATGTAGGTCGGCGCCAGATATCATCAAGGACCTTCAGCCGGGATGAAATATTCACTAAAAAGGGGGTCTAGTGACTAAAGCAGTTGATGTGCCTCGAAGACACGAAATAACTGTAGCTCACACACTCTTCATTTTCAACAGACCATTCTGATTGAAGGAGAGCGAATTTTTGAAACAAGTAAAACATTTTTCAAATACTCGATTCGTGGGACATTCCACACGTTATCAATTCTATTTTAAATGCGAAAATAGCATCGAATACAATTTCGAGGTCCGTTACGGTCATTCTGGCACCTGTAGGTCCCAAAACAAAAAGGATATCTGATATTTCTATCTCTTCCCCTACTGGAAGCTAAAACCAGAATTGCGAAGACTTCTAGTCAAGTTGTTCTTAGATTTGCACAGTGGTTAATGTCGTAACTGATGAAAGTTCACTGATGTTCTGTTGAAAAAATGTTGCAATAAAAGAGCGGATAAAACTTGTGTTATATTCATTTTTTACTTTTTTATAAAGATTTGTATTATATTTTTAAAAGGTGTTAGATCTCGTTTGTAGGAACTATATCCGTCTTTTAATTTATTTACATACAACAGTTTGCTAATAAATGGAAAGCGCACAGATTCTTATGACATTAGCAGCTTCGAAATTAAATATGTGTTCTTATGGATATATAACCACTCTTTTTAGCCAGAAATCTACGAAAAAGATAATGGAATTTTTAAACACTACAGCAAAAAATATAATTATTAACTCTTCACAATAGTACGATGTTTGATAAAAGAAATTATAAAGACAATTAGAAACATTTATTGTGAAACTCAACATTTTTATAAAGTTTCATAATAACGCCAAATCAATAAAAAAAGAAATTCTAGCCCCTTGTGGTGAAATAGTGATGCTCGTTTCGTTATGATGTCCATATGAAACTCGTTACATTATTAACTATTATCGTGAAGGTACACCCACGTGCTTTATTGTCACCTGAAACATTACAGAGGTAATATAATAGTGGCTATGTTTTTTAATATTTGTTTTTTACGGTTTCTCTTACACCTCATTTCTACGAACCGCAAACGTTTTTTTATTTATTCCATTTCGGTCCTCTTGGTCGTAACCGCTGTGAGTCCTTTGCGCATCCAGATAGCAGCACTCGCTCCCCTATTGTGTGCCCTTCCCGCCGCCAGGGGCGCGCCTCGTTTTATTTCCGCGCGGAGCAAGCGATATCCAATATATCGACTGCGTTTCGGCGGTCCGAGAGGCGACATTATGGAATTCCGGCCGTCGCCGAAGACTACGCTTTCCACCCCCTCCCCCCTTGCCTTCCACGTTCCCACGCGCGAGGCTTCGCGCCCCCGGCCCTCGCAAATGCATTCCGAATACTTATTTTATTGCGCGCCGCTCCTAAGAGGTGGGTGTAGGCGTGATCGGGAGGTCGGGCGATGTGGTTCGAGTTGGCGTGAGTAGATTGAAGGTAGTGGGAGTAAGTTCGAGGGTTTTTTTTATTTATTTATTTATGGTCGCTTTATAACATCGCTTCATAACATTCATAATTCGAGGTTGTTCATGGAGTTTGCAGGTCTTTTGAGGTGGTTGGATTCATTAATTGATTAGTAATTGCGAATACGCCGACGGTTAATGTCATTATTCTCGTAAGTGTAGTGCATGTTCTTATAGCGGCAGTTGGTGGTGGAGGTGGTGATCTTCTCCCGCTGGATGGCGAGATCCGGCGCCGACCTACGTCGGCTAGCGGGAATTCTCCCTAAAGAGGTATCTCCCACCAGCAGTGCACCGCCTCAACCGAAACAAGCTCTAAGCTCACGACTGTTCTCCCTACATGTGTAGTAATGTAGTGCATGTGAGTGTAAGGGGTCTAAGGGTAAGAATGGGACAAAGAAAAGAAAGGAAAGATTGCGCGCGCGGTCCGCGGCCTTTTTGTTAGGGTACTGCTCAGGCATTCGTCTGATATTGATGGGAGAAACCACGTAAAACTACCAATCAGAGAAGCCGACCGCTGGAATTCTCCAGATACTGGTGTGTTCGACCTAACTATGATGCTAGAGTCGGAAAACCGAGCACCGCCAGGATTCGAACCTCAGGACCTCTCGGTCACAGGCACTGTCATTTCTTCAAAATATCTTTCCCCCAAACTAGTATATTCGAAATGTATAATTTAACGATACTTCATACTTGCATTAAACTTAAGGAAATAAAGAAGACGAGACAAACAACAAAATAAATGGCTGATTATTTAATCTATTGGATCAATTGTTTTCTTGTAGACTTTAGAATTTAATTGTTTGTTGTATTTTTTTTGATTTCCGAACACCAGCAATTTTTTACAGGGATTGTTTAAAGCTATAAGACTATAGTACATTACGAAACGATGATGTTAAGATGGGTATTGTGATACGAGCGAGTAACGTACATCATAAACTTCACACGAGTGTATTAATTACATTGAGTTTTATATGATTCTCTTTCTACGACTTATTGCAACTTTTATAAGTTAAACTTTTGCTTTGAATCATTACGTGACAGTTAAAATGCAAGATTCAGGCAAGGCCACATAACGGTCAACATCCTATACCCTACCTGCTTGTATGCTTTTGTTTTATTAGACCACTTGCGAGGGAGCACGAAAGTAGCGGCAATAATTCCGACGTCTCCATTATCGCTTTTTCTCTTATTTATGGAGATGTCAACTTCATCCTTGAAAATATACTTTTTAATCTATAGAACTAGCCGGTTTTAAAAACAACAACATGGTAGGAACATTAACACAATATGACTTGCGTTCAGATCTTAACGTCAGATAAATGTTCTTTCTAATAACTACCACTGCGCCATTCAAATAGGATTGAAGTCAAACTAAATCCAATTTATTTTTAAATAATATTTCATGAAAAAAATATTAATATAAAAATAAATTAAAACTAGAAGCTTATAATATTAAATGCAATTTTAATCTACACAATCGAACGAAACATTTACTATATCGATTCTTAGTGATTAATTGTCAGTACTTGGTTCGTAAGCTTCTCTGTGATTGGTCAAAAACTTGAATCATAATTAAATATATATCGTAAGGAGTATTATTATGCAATGTGTTGCAGCCTTAAAGGACACCGTTATACAATGTGAGTATAAAAAATTAATACACGATGTATTATTGAGTTAAGAAAAGAACAGTCAAATGCTGAAAGCCTTGTTTACGATTGCAATGAACCTGTTTTCGTAAAAAATTGCTTTTCATTTGTCTCAGGGAAGAAGTGTTATTAAGAAACAAGTAATTCCCAACATTTTACAATGATTTTTATTAAATACATTTTTACGTATGCATTATTTGAAATTAAGCGCACACACATACAAAATAGTATTTTAGTTCTGTCAGATATTTGTAAGTGTATTAAACGATAATCTTATTGCCATGAAAATTTTGATTGACATGTAGTTGCAGTATGTGAACTGAACCCTCGCTAATACAGGATGCCATTTAGACACAACGTGATGCCCATACATTAAGAGGGATTTTCCAAAAGCCTCGTGGAGTGAAACAGGCGTTAACGCTAATGCGTCCTGTTCGTCAAGTGATTTATCGATTCGCCAGAGGAACGCACAGGGGAGAGGTGCGCCGCGGTGAGATCGAGACGAAATTAATCACAACAGGTGTCTCGAGACGCGAGGTAAAATATCGCCCCGGATTTGAGCATCCGCGGGTGACGTGACGAAGAATTATTCGTTTGAATGCAGCGCAGCGCCATTCTAGTTTCACTTAAGCCGCTCCTTTATTAATGATCGTGTTTCTGGTGAAAAAATAGGTCAAATGTAATATAAATAATCGGGTTAAATAATTCGTATGATAAATAATTTATATAATTCGATAAATATACGAAAAATCGGTGTCACGCCACTTTTTAAAGTAAGGAAATCGAAGAATAATGGGTGGCAGCTTTTGATTATAATCGTGGACCCCGTTAGTTCGAAAGATTTCCACATGAAATTTTATTGACCCAATGTTGCGTTATCAATGATGTATTATCACACAGAACATTTCGAGTGTGAGACTGTCATCGTTGGGACTAAAAATGGAAAAGACAATTTACAAATTAGTATGTTTCTAAATAAATTATTTTTGATATTTATAGAAAGATTCACTTCAAAACCAGCAATAACAACTGTACTGCGGAGAGAGAGTTGTGTGCCTGGGGAATTGTAAAACTAAGTGAGGGAGGTCGAGGGTACGTCTGTCGAGTACTGCAGCCACCAGAGGCAGCACCGACGCACAGGCACAGCGCTGTCCAATCAACTATTTACGCAGCAGCGAACAGACATCTTTGGGACCACCCCAGACACCACAGCCGCCGCCACCACCCCAACCTGGCCACCTCCTCTCCACCGCCCGCGCAACTCCCACCATCGTCGAAGCCTCCATCTACCCGCCGCCGCGCGCGCCGCCCCGTCGCTGTCTCTTTCCTCGCCACAGTCACCAACCCTCACTTCCTCCGCTGCGTCTCCCCCCATATTCACACCCCCGCCTTCACTATCACGCCGCCCAGCCATCGTCCATTCTCCCGCCACCGCCACTGGCCCCTCCCCCCCTCCCCGCGGCGACTCGTACTTCCCCAGTCGCCGCCACTGCCCATCGCTGGCTTTGCATGTTGCGCGGATAAAATTACGGGAAACACAAAAACCTTAAGTGCACGCGGGCGAGCGGGCGCATCGCCGCATCGATCTATTTGGAGGATCAAAGGGCGAACACGCGCGGGCCCTTGGGAGCCCTCCGGGGCGGCTCAGCCCGGCCCCACGCCCCCACGCGCGCCCTACAGTTGGGCGGAAGGGCGAATCCGCGCGGGCCGAAAGTCCGATCGACAGGACGTGAACAGCCACGAAAGAACGGCGATTGCCGAATAAAGCTGAGCGCGGTGAATACACGTGCGGTGACCACGGATTAACAACCAGCAAACACACCATGGCTGATCTGGGCTGTCCGGGTGATGTCGCGTCGAAGGCTGAGTTGCCGACGTTTCGACCATCCTGTCGTGGTCTTCCTCAGGGCTGGTATGCGGCCAGCCATCCCTGCCAGGCATCCCTGCCAGCCTACGACTTCACACCATGGCTGGCGAACATTCATGGATCACGACGAGGCACGATCATAGCTACCAACAAACCACGACCTTCTAAGAAAAATATAATAATCTGCAGCTAAGAAAAAAATACATTTTATATTAAATGTTTACTTCTTTATTATAATTGTGTGAACACAGTTATCAAGAAGATTCTATATTCTAATCAGAATGCTTAGAGATTAAAATTTTCGATTAAGAGGGATCATTGTTTGGCGGAAAATAAATTTAAATACATTATTTCCCCTATTAAAATTGTTTGCGTACTTCAACCACGTGTTGAAGTTGTAGATACGCGTTTATTCATTTATTTTCATCACCATGCCTCCAAGCTGTCATTTAAGAGTGACACTCATCTGTCAGTTTTCAGAACTCCACTTTCCCATCAGGCTGTATCCCCTGCAATCTTCAAAATTCTATATTCAATATCATGAGGTTATTTCATGACTGTTGTTTGCATTGTTTCCATATATGGTAATGCTTACACAATTCATTTTTGTGATGAATAAAATTCCTCAACTAGAAGTAATATTGAGTTTAAAAGTAACTTCCGGGCGCAAAATTCAAACGGGCTGCCGCGTCCCCGGCGCAGCGTTAGCAACGGGACTGAGCGTGGCTTCGTTTCTCCGCGTCTGTCGAGGGAGAAAAATTTTGCTTGCTTCACACTACAGTAATTTAATAGTATCAAATGTTTTATATGTAATATTCATTCAAACTACTTAAAATGCATATTTGTTACAAATTACGTATAACTATTGTATGCAGAGGCATAACACTAAACACTGAAAAGAAACTAAGCCGTTTTGAAATGAATAAAATTCTTGGAATGCTCGAAATAGTGGCGTCACCAAAGTATTATTTTTAGCGTATCTTCAGGTACCTAGACTTTAGTTACCGCAAACGTCAAATAAAAGTCCTCTGCACATTTCTTAATATCATGACACACACTAACAACATTTTGTATTTAAAATATTATTTTACAAAAATATTGCGTTTATTGATTATTTCTAGTACCTAGAATAGTTTCAACTGATACTTTCACATGTTTTTGTTTGGTCGGCTTCAGGCAAAAGTTAGCTTGCATTAGATTATTTAGCATATAGATTTTCATATAGATTTTCATATAGATTTTCATATAGATTTTCTTCCACATGGATGTAGTAATGTATAGAAGACCCCATTTCCCCTCAAGAATGATAACTCGTTCCCCAAATAAAAGTATTTGAGGGAAAAGTGGGTATTCATCGAGTTCCCATGAAACAATATATCAAAACATCTTTGCTAATGGATAATACTGTGGGCTGATTCACTTCCTGCCCACGCATTGAATGCATTTTGAAATCTCTGTTATTTGAAAACACTCTATACGATGCTCTAGAAAACATAGTGTCGTGACAGGTGGTACCCGTTTCTCCAAGTTCGTGAATCCATTTCGTGATGAAGTTGGCGGCAGTCCGGGAAACTTCGGGTTTGTGCAGCTTTTTCTCGTGCGTTGCACGTAGCGGATAGAAGCAGGTAACAGATTAGATAATAAGCGGCGGTAGCGTGTTCACATGTCAGTTTGCGCCAAAATACATTCCAGGACCCGACGGAGCACAAACTAAGTGGCAAAAAGCAACGGCGAGCGGCAATGACAAAGAATTTGCATATTGCATGTGAATACGGCACTGTCTCGTGAAAGTAGTGTGCACCAGAGCACTCTAGTTCTTGCATATTTTTACTTTCTCGCACTAGTTCTTGCATATTTTCTTTTGCACCCACACCAAAGAAGAACAGAATTTTCTTGTTTAATTGATTGGTGTTTCCGAGCGCGTCATCTGCTAAGATCATTAGTTCCGTAAGTGAAGTGCAGATTTTTATTATGGGAGGGGGCGGTGATCTTCCCACGCTTGATGGCGAGATACGGCGCCGACTTACAAGTCGGCTTGCGAGGTTTTTTTTCCCCAAGAGATATCTTCCACCAGAGGTACACCGCCTAAGTCGAGACAAGCTCTAAGCGCCCAACTGGTCTCCCGGCATATGTGGTAGTGTACGTGAAAATGTGTATACGTAAGGGGTAAAGGTAGGACAAGGAAGAGGAAGGAAATATAGTGCGGGGTACGTAGTCCTGTTTCTTAGGATACTTCTCCGGCATGCGCTTGGTGTCGATAGCAGAAAACACGGAAAACTACCGTTGAGAGCACCAGGTCGCTATAATTCTCCTCCACACATCGGCTGAATTTGATACAGCAGTGGCTAGAGTCAAAAATCTTGCCATTGTCGGGACTAAACCCTAGGACTTCCATGTCAGAGACACTCCAGTGATGCCCTGATCCACCTAGGTCGGTCTCTTTTTTGCGCGTGTGAGTCTCCGTAGTCACATGGTGCATATGGTAATAACATTTTCTCACGGTTAATCACGGATACCGTGTAAGACTGACTGAACTCCCCGATTTGTCTCCTACAAAGATTTCCTAATTCACCGGTCGGCCTGTAGCTTCGCAAAATGAAACTGGTGAAAGCATCCGTTCGAACCGCGCGATCAAAGTAATGAATAGACAGTATTTTAATGAGAAAAAATTTTAGCTTAATATTGCTATAAATATGACATGATATTAAGGACAGAATCTGCATCCCACGGGACAAGTTCTTCCTCAATGCCTATGAGCACCGTCAGGGCGAAGGAAGAGCCAACTGGGAGCCCCAGCTCCGCCTCGTCCCCGATGTCACTTATTCTCACAATACCCTCCGAGAAAATGACCATCCGGGTGGCCAGTTTCCAATATCGTCGCCAGGTCTTTTTATACGTGAGGTCAGAGTCCAGTCCAAGTCATACGGGGTATGAGGTATAGCGTAGTTCAACAGGTCCAAAGTTGTTGATCGGTCCGTAAAGCCAGCGGAAGAGGAAGCAGTCCGGCGGTTGCAATACAAAAACGCATACTGGACTGCATCGCCTCCCAGCTGACACAGCTCAGGGAAACAACTGTACTTAGACTGAGAGATTCTTGGGTTCGAGTCCCGACGGTGGAGGATTTTCTACAGTAGCTACATACCTAGGTCGAATTCAGCAGCTGTCTGGAACAGAATTCTAGCGGTTGGGTGGTCTGACCGGTAATTTTTCGAGATATCCCTAACCCTCGCCAGGAAATTGTCCGAGGAGTACCCTATTACATGAACGTCGGAACGCGTGCAATCCTTCCTCACCCCTGACCCCTTCTCCCCCCTTTCTCACACACACAATTATACTCTTCCACTTCCACAGATGTCTAGAAACCAGATGATATATTAAATGTTCTCTCGGCTAAAGAGGTATCCTTCTGGAGGAGGTAACTGGAGGGGGAAACCCCGCAAATTCACATGTAGGTCGACGCCGGTCCTCACGTTTCAGCGGGAGGACGCCACCTCTGGAATAAAATACGTGCATGACCTAAGCAATTGACGCGGCCGGAAACACCAATAAATCAATCAAACCTCCAAAAATCAAAGTAGCTTCAAGCCGTCCGCTCGGTTGGTTAATTGGTTAGTGATTTCGGGCGTATGCACCTGCTCTACCTTAACCTAAAAATTGGAAGGGAACCGAAGATTACGTACTTGACACGATTTTTTTGAAATACTCGTAAGCATACACAATCGTAGCATGCCTCGCGATTGAGGAAGGGCTATAGTGGTTCCAATATTTAAAACCGGAAGTCGTTCTTGCATTTCCAATTACAGGCCAGTAAGCCGGTGTGATTTGCAAAGCAAAGGGAATATCTAGCAGCTGAGTTCTTGCGGGGATTGGAACAAAATAGGGTGCAAAATGGGTTTCGAACATTTTTCTCCTGTGAAAAAAAAATTTCGACGTACCAAGATATCACTGAAGTATTATATTCTAAAATGATAATAGACGCAATGGTTACCCATTTTTCAAAAGCATTCGATCTTGTTTCGCAAGATATACTACTTACGTAAATTGGATCTACTGGAGTTGACCATCGCGTAGTAGCGTGGATACAGAAATTCCCGACAAATCGGGTGCAGCAAGTTCGAGTTGGACATGCTCGGGAAAAGAGAAGTGTCTTAGGACCACTGTTATTTTTGGCTTTCATCAATGACCTGCCACCTTATATTAAGTCACTAATGCTTTTATATGCGGTCTATTGCACCTTATATCGGCGAATATATTCGAATGAAGATATTTTCATACTTCAAAACGATGTAAATAGAATTCATTCTTGAGCTATCATAAATAAAATGAAAATAAATTCCGTAAAAAGTAAACCACTAAGCTTAGTAAGTAAATCAGCAAAGAAGGTTTACGTGGAATATCACATGGGAGGCATAGCCATACCACAAGTATCATTTTGTAAGTATCTAGGTGTAATATTAAGCCAGAACCTGGGTTAGCGAGAACACGTTACATCTATTGGCCGAAAAGCGTGGAAGTCACTACACTTGGAAGTCACACGTGGAAGCATAGACTCGAAAAATAGAATACACATCGATAGTTAAGTCGATACTAAAATATGCAACTGCTGGATGGAACCCGTATAGATCAAGTCAGATTGAAGTGCTATAAAGAATTTAGAAGGCAATCAAATTCATAAATAAAGGATCTTCAGGTAGTTCAAATCTTCCAAAACCTACAGAGGTCTTCAGTGTGCGAAGAAAAAAGCCAAGTCACATGAAGGCGCACAATAAGTCACTTGCGTGGCAGAAGTAACGAAAAGAATAGACACCCCTTTGAGAATTGGAAGAAACAATCAAAACTACAAATTAAAAAGTAGAGGTCAAAAATCCGACGCAGAGGAATATTCATTATAAATTGTACGATTGGAATGGAATTCCTGCAGCAGTCGTAGAGTCTTTGCCTGGATCTGTTGATGTTTTCAAGGAGACTGAATAAGTATATGTAGTGGTAATGTAGGTACTTTAGTATAGATAAAGTGTAGTGAAGGGCAGTGCTGTGCAAAGCTACATCAATTAGCTATATGACAAAACCTATGAAAGATAATGTGAAAGTGGAGAGGAGTGAAGTGAAGTGAAGTGAAGTGACAGAGTGGGTGGGATCTAATTCGGATGTTTAAAGAACTAACTTTAAAAAGACACATTGCGATTCTAAATTTAAAAGGAACAGGAATTATATTGCTGTGTATCTAAGTGTATGAATGTTCATGATAATGTATATGTGTATATATGCATATGTATCCAAGTGTTAGTTTAAGTATATGTAGGCATGAATACTATGTACAAGAGTTGTTCGTGTTTTTCGTGAACGTATGACTGAGCATTAATGTAAAAGATTGTGAGAGTATATGTATTTATTTGTATGTAGTAGATGTAGTTGTAACATTAAAAAGGTGTTGTATTGTAAATTGTTTCTATACAGTAAAGGTCTGTATTGTAAATTGTTTGTATACTGTAAAGGTCTGTACTGTAAATGTAGATTATGTAAATCTGCTTAGTAAGCTTAGGGTTACCACGCGGCGATCAGACAATTGTAGCCAAGTAAATGTAACAACTAGAAGAATAAGAAGAAGAAGAAGAAGAAGAAGAACAAGGAGGAGGAGGAGGAGGAGGTCATTAATCCCGTGCGTGTAGTGCATTTTTCTTCGGTGGTGGTGGCGGTGACCTTGGCCCGCTATTCTCCACCAGCAGGACCCCGCTACATCCAGGACAATTTCTTAACTCCCGACCGATCTCCCGGCATGTGTGGAAGTGTAGTGCATGTTAGTGTAAGTGTGTAAAAGTAAAGGGGGGATAGGACAAGGAACGGGAAGGAAATATCGCAGGCGGTCCGTTTGTTAAGGTACTGCTCAGGCATTCGCCTGGTATTCATTGAAGAAACCTCGTAAACCTACAGATCAGAGCAGCCGGGCTCTAGAATGCTCTTCCAGACAGCGGCTGAATTCGACCAAGCTATGTAATCGTTGTCAAACATCTAGTGTCGAATTAATTCTAACAAGCTAGTGACGGAAACCGGGTCACCGTCGAGACTCAAACCTAGAACCTTCCTGTAAAAAAGGCACCACAATGACATCAGTTGATGTCCTGAGCGACCTCTCTTGTTCTGGCCGGTCGGTTGAGAGTACGCACAAGAACCACTGCGCGCGCCGCGCGTGCCGCTGCTACCGAAACTCGACACGCCGCCCGTCCCTCCCGGCCCGCCTCGCCGCACAACTCGCGAGCCAGCCCCCACAGCGTCCTGTGGAATGGCGCGGCGAAGGGGCGTGGCCCTCGCGCAGTCCCTGTAGCGGTACCCGGTCCCCGGCGGCGCCGCCCCCACCGCCCCTCCACACCCCTCGCAGGGCGAGGGGAAAAAGGAGAAAGCAGCGGCATCTCCTTCAACGCATAGGCAAAAGGTATTGGGCCTCTGATGCGACAACACAAGAAACTAAATTATACTAATTGCAGTGGTTGAATTAGACTTCTGATCGCTCAAGAAAGTGAAGATGCCAAGAAATGATATCTTAGTTAGCCCTTCTCTAAATATTAATTCCGAAATTACATTCGGTTCAATGCCTGAACAAACTCCGAAAATTCACAATACCCTTCACGGCGTGAAAAATTGGGAAACAAATAATTTCGTCCTATCTTTCTGAAAACTAGTATAAAGGGAGAACAATTTACGAGAAATGGAATGGAGCAAACCGGACTTAAGTCAAATTATTAGTTTCGAAGTTACACGCGGATTAAAGCGTAGACAAACTCCGAAAATTCACAATCCCCATCGGGAAAAAATGTAAAAAAATAATTAGTTTTGTCGTATCTTTGTGAAAACTAGTATGTAGGTAGAACAGACTTAAGACAAAATATTAGTTTCGAAGTTACATTCAGATCAATGCGTGGACATACTTCGAAAATTCACAATACTCACCTAGTGCGCGAAAAAATGGAGGAAAAAATTAATATCGTCGTATATTTTTTAAAACTAGTATATAGGTAGAACAATTTACGAAAAATGGAATGGAGCAAACCAGACTCCAGTGAAAATATTTGTTTAGAATTTACACACGGATTAATGCGTGGACAAACTCCGAAAATTCACAATACCCCCTATTTAAAAAGATTGAAAAAAATATTTGTGTCTTTTGGAAAAGTCAATATTTACGCCGATATCTGCGCCCTTACGCATGCTAGATGTCATGTCCTAAGTTGGCACATTCTATTGCCGCAGAAAGTATGGCAAATATTACAATTTCTCCGCTGTTACACTCCCTGAGATACGACCACAGAATAAGGTACATTTGGTACTAGGGCGCTAGGAAACAACTTAAATATAAACATATTCAAAATAATTATTGTATTATAATACTATGTTATTGTGTAGAATAATATTGTGTATAACACTATGTTATTGTACTTTAATTAAATAAAATGTTACACAAGTTTAATGGTTATTATACGATTTGTTTGTCTGTAATAAATTTCTGATTTACAAGTTCAGTTGAAAGTTCTTTTCTTTTCTCTAAAATGTAGTTAACATGAGTTAACAGCTTATTCACAAGAATAAAAGCTACATTTCAATAGAGAAATACCAGTTTGTAGCCTGGGGACATTTTGGCAAGGACGTGCATTCGAGTGCATGGAATGTTTTATCCCCCCTCCATTTTAAACAATTTATTTCAAAGAGGAAAGGAGTGACGATCATACTCCGGTTTTCTCAGATATTTGTAGTTCTTTGGGAACAGCTTTGGTCTATGTCAAATGCGAAGCATATCCAAGTATCATATAATCAGTTTGAATGAGGATGTAGTGTTTGCGCGCTTCAACTACTATTGTCATTAATCTCGAACGTTTACTATATGTTATAGTCGGTCGGTGGCGCTTTTTCCTACAGTTCTCTCTCCTGCAATGATCCACTCCAGCCTGGTGAAGCTCTAAACTCTTGACCGGTGACTCGATATGTTTGGTAATGCAGTATGTGTAAGCGTGAACTTGTATACATGCGTGTGTGAAGGGAGAGGAAGGCACATCGATGAGGCCTACGAGTCCACATAGGAAAACGGCCCGTGACTAGTCTATTAAGAGTTATGCTCCGGAATTCGCCTGATATTGATCAGAGAAACAACAGAAAACTATCGATTAGATCAGCCAGTCACAACAATTCTCCTCCAGTCAGTGAGTGAATTCGATCTAGGTATATACGTACAGTCACAAAATTTATCATCGCGGGGACTTGATCCCTAGGACATCCCGGTAAAAGATGCTAGAAAGGCAACAAATGTTGTCATTATGCGATCTTAGTTGTTTATTCAGTTCGAAATTTCCGTAGGACACGTCGAGTACGTACATACACCGAGTACGTACATACACAGCTTTTAAGATATCTTTATATTGCACACTGAACAAGCTCTCGATCGGGTTTTAAATACATAGACTCTTTCCAAACCTCATGTTAGAAACGCCACGTGCATGTTACGCTTCGAACAAGCGTTGTTTTAGGAGTTCGTTCTCCCATTCCCATACCCCAATTTCTCGATGGCCTATATCTTGCACAGTGAACTCTTGATCGGGTTCTCAACATATGTTTCCAAACCGTACGTTCGAAACAGTTTGGACAAACTTGAGTCTTTCACACATTGGTCAAACGCCGATTCGAATGTCCTTCCCCCTCTTTGGGCACGTCCGGCGTCTGCCCCAGTGGCGAGCGCCGGATCGGAGCGGCTCCGCGAGGTCGCGCGTTCGAGGACCGCACGGGCCACGAGGCCAATGAATGACGCGCGCAGATTGGTCGCCGCGACGGCGGCGGTGGAGGTGGAGGCGGAGGCGTTGGCGGAGGCCGAGGCGGCGGGCTGCGCGGAGCATGGCGGCGGAGACGGGCGGCGGAGGCGAACGGATGAGGCGTGCGATGCGGACGCTGCTGCTACGGGGCGGAGCGCGAGCCGTTCGGGACGCGACGACTGCGCGCGCGTGCGCGGCCGCGGCCGTGCGGCGCCCGCCGGTGCCGCGGTGGACAGCCTGGCCGAACTCTGACGCCGAGCACCAATGGCCCGCGAGCTGGTGCCGGCGTTGGCCGGGTGCCCCCATCGCCCGCCTCTTACCGCCCCCCCTCGCCACGCTGGCCCGCCGCCTGGCCCACTCGCCGCCCGGTCCCGCGCGCGCGGTCGAGGTGGCGCCCCGGGTCCGCGCGTGCCACCCACTGACCGGCCCCGCCCGCCGCTGAAACCGCCGCCGCCACCGCCGCCCGCCGCAGAAGTCCCGTTATTGTACAGCTTACAGGCGGCATGTCGCGCCCAAGGCACGTGCCGCCCTGCGCGCCGCCCCGCTTCACGAGTATCCACCACGCAATTTCTCCTTACCCGAATGAGCACCGTGTCCTGCGTATTTTATATTACCGCCTCCGCCTCGCGCCGTCCTCAAGCGTGGGCACCCTGGCCCGCCCGCAGCCGCCGCTCGCCTCGGCGGCCTGCGCCAGTTACGCCTCCGCTCGCGCCCTCTCGCTCACCCCGCGGCGGTGCGGCCGTCCTCGGGGCCGCCCCTCGGCCGCGGCTTAACCCGCCACCGCCGGCCCGGCGGTGCGCGGGCGGCCCACCGCGCGCGGACGAGCTCTGTCGCATCGCGCGACCGCGGGCGCAGCGCTCGCGGCAGAGTGCGTCGCAGGCGCGCAGGCCGCGCGGCGGCGGGGCCCCAAACCCCCCCACCGCGCTCGCCAGCACAACGACTGCGCGCGGGCGGCGTGGCGGCGGGTAGCGGCGGCGGCGGCCAGTGGAGGCGGCGGCGGTGGAGGCGGCGGCGGTTGGAGGGGTGGCGGTAGAGGGCGGCGATGGGCGGGGGCGACGCACGGCCAAGCGGACCTGCGAGCTCGGCTTCAGTGGCGGGACTGTGCGGGCGGCGGCGATGGCGCGCGACGTCCCGCTCCCCAAGCTGCTGCTCGGTAATGCACTCGGACCGCACTTCTCTGCTCAGCTGGTTTTAGCTATTAACTTCTTTAGGTAGAGTATGTTATTTGTTATAGTTGACTTCGCCTCCTTTTACTTTCTCGCTACAGCTTACGCAGTTAGAGAAAATTATGTAAAAACGGCGAATTTTCGACAGACAAACTTATTTCGGGGGCCTGGTAACGAAAAAGTCGATAAATCCAGTTGCTAAATTTAGAGAGAAAAAACCCTCTAGTAGTGTAGCCAGAATCCATTTTTTGCAGGTCATAAGGGCTAAACAGTTCAGCCAATTTTCTCCAAAACTGATATTCCGCAATCTATCTGGATGAAATAGCAGCCTCTTGAATTTCAAACAGATATCATCAGTTTTTGAGGTATTTTACATGAATGCTTTGGGACATTTTAAAATTGTTCTAAACTATGGCTACAACGCTTTTAAGAACAGGACGTTTAAGAACATTGTTCATGTCTTATGTTAGTTAAAAACCCCACTTTTTCGAAAATTGCACACGTTCAAAAGTTTTTCCAAGCGTTCCTACAACTAAAAATATTAAAGAGAGATATATTTCCATTAATGAAATCTATTTTTTAAAGATGTATTTTGAAATGAGTAAATTCGAATTGACATGAGTAACTTAAGACAATTAAATAAATTAAAAAATTAGTAAGGTTGTCACTTACGTGCTCTAACGTTTCTTACTTTTTAAAATGTTTGCTTTCAAATTCCAATCATCTGTTGAATTAAGTTTAATTTGATCGTCTATAGAAATCGCCTCGTAAGCTTTCTGATGTACGACGCAGGAACGGAACCGAGTTCCCTGCTCAAATGTAATATCACAAGATTTGATGGCTTTCGAATGCACAGTCAGTAATTCGGTTCGATTTCTCGAATACTTTTATTTTCCTTCACCTTGGTGCATATTTAGAATACTTCGACTAATCGAGATCTCCTAAACGGCTGAGACGTCACAGTGACAACCGTCGCCGCTCTCTTGCTAGGAGTTCCGAGGTGGGACATTTTCGACACAAGTCAAATTCAGGATGAGTATTCGATTGACTATAACTTCTCTATTAGTGGTTTCCCATCAAACCCAGGCGCATGCCGCAGCAGTACCCTAACGGTGGGGGGACGTAAAATAGCCACGTACCGCCACATTTCCTCCTTCTTGTTACTCCATTACACAAATTTATGAGCGCACACATTACTTCACACACATAACGAGAGCTCAGTGTTTGTACGGACTGAGCGGTGTTCCGCCGGGAGAACGAAAATCTTCGCAAACCAACATGTAGTTAGGCGTCAGAACTTACGTTCCCGCGAAGGAGAACCCCCCCCTTAATATCTAACATGCTCTACACTCACGGGACACATGACCAAAGTTGTTGATTTCCGAAAACACAAAACACTCGCCCATTCGAACTGTTCCCCCTCCAGCATAAGAGCGCTATTGCTGTTTCAATGATTTAGTGCATTGCGTGTGCTTGTCGGCGGTGTGTTTCAGGGTTGGCGGTGGCGGCGTGGGCGGCGCTGACGGCGTCGGGCGAGCCGGGGCTGTCGGGCTTCGGCGACGTCGACCCCACGTGCAGCACCACCTCGGCGCGCCTCGTGCTCAGCAGCGAGCGCAACGAGACGGGCGACTGGGTGGCGCGGGTGAGTCGCCTACACGGGCTACCTTTCTTCTCCTTCTTTCTTAGGTACGGCAAATACCGTGAGAGTAAGGCATATAAAGAAAACAATAATTATTAATACTCCATTGTTTCGGCTTTCCTCAGGGCACTATCATTGTAACGTATTGCTTGGCTTGCACTAAATATTCTCAGGTCCATGAAGTCGAGTTATTAAGAAATTCAATTATAAACGTTAATTCGAGAGATGGAGGTAGCGTTTTATCATTTCGTGTGTGTGGTGCGGTGGTGCGCAGGTGCGGCTGGTCCACGCGGACGCAGACCCCAACAGCTGGGAGCGGTGGCGCGTGGACGCCGAGCACTCGGTGCTGCGGTGCGCGGGCGCCGAAACGCGGGTGCTTGTCGAAGCCAACCTCACCATCCCGCGCTCCGCCCTGCGCCCAGGTGAGTAACAATGCAGCCCCCAGCCCTCGCCCCAGCCCTCGCCCCAGCCCTCGCCCCAGCCCTCGCCCCAGCCCTCGCCCCAGCCCTCGCCCCAGCCCTCGTCCCAGCCCTCGTCCCAGCCCTCGCCCATGAGACGACCCTTCAAATCATTCTCGGAGTCATTAGCGACATATACTGATAAGCAGAAGATAACGGTTGCGATTCAAATTGATAAAGCTATAATCACGGCAAACCGTTATTTGTGAAACCCCTCGTGTCTTGTACAATAACTCTCTTCTCTTATCATCGTCTTACCGCAAGTAGAGGACGAACTTAACGGCCGACGTTCGTTAACCATTTTACAGACCGCCGTCCGATAAGAACAATCGAAACACATGAGTTGTAACAACAGATGACTGATGAGTATTCCTACAACAATAACTTATAGTATTTTTTTTAAACGAAAGCGGTATTGCAAAAGTTTTGAACAAATTGTGTAGGCTATTTGCTCTTCATTGGCCAAAAATCATTAATTCCAAATACCATCATTTTAAAAAAATCATATAAATAATATTTGCAAAGAAGATGAGTATTCATACTCCATTCACAGCTATAACTTATTTTTTCGAATGATTTTACGGATCTAAGGGCAAAAATTATCGGAGGATATAATTTTGCCTGGCATTTGTCCAGGAATCCCTTACAAGCTACAAGAGAGACATGACACAATGAGAAATTTCTGCTCTCCGAAAATCCACCGGCCTCAGCCGAGAAGAAATACAACTGACAGGACAGAAAAGTATTGAAAGCACTGTCGTATTTCCCAGCCGTCATTTCACTCTCACCCATCGTCTTGAGATTTTTCTTTGAAATAAGTGGGAGTGTAATTGGTCATAGTGAAATGTTTTGAATCCAAAGTTTACTTTTGAAACGTTTCCGAATTAATCACATAACAGAAAACTAAACGAATTCGCACTTACGCTTACTTTCTTTACGACTTCCTGTAAACAATCGGTGTTTCTGCAACATGTACTTTCTCGTATTAGTAACCTTACGTTATTATTTAACACATTTTTTTTCGATATTAACACATTTCATAACACGTGCATCACATACGAGTGTGTGTATATATATATATATATATATATATATATATATATATATATATATATATCATATATCATATATAACACATTTCATATCACTTCAGATATCACTTTTGAACCATCGATATCAATCGTAGGACATTTGGCGCGAAATCATTCATCAACACAAAGTCGACAATCCAATGCAGCGAAAACATAATCGCCCAACAAATAATTGATGTTTCGTGGCATTACCATTGTAGCAACCTGATATTTCGTAATGACTCTTGATAAAAAACACCGAGAAACTCGAATTTGTCATTTCGAAGACAGCAAAATTACGCGAACCACTCATATTTTCAAAAAATGGACCAATAAGATCTATAAATATGGTTATAAGCTTATTTTCAAAAAAATATTTTATTAAGTAAAGAGTTTTTATCATCAATAACTTATGTTAATTTGCTATGTTAATTTTTTGCAATTTTTGAAAATACAGAGTTTACAGACTATGAGTTCCGAGTCTTTTTAGCGTATTTTTCTCTATTCCAGAAACAAATAAAAGAAATCGTTTGATGATGTTTTTGAGAAAACATTTTTACTTTTCCTTACTTCGTACTCACGTCATATTAAAGTCATTAGTGACGTTCCAAAGATGGTTAAGATTGGTGCGGGTGGAGAGAACATGCATGCAATTTTGTAGGCTGACATTCGCCAAGACGATAAAAATGTGATTACCTGAACATTAAATAAGTGTTATTCAGAATGATCACTTGCAGCCTTCTTCTAGTTATAGTAGTATGCGAGCAAGTAAAGACAGACGATGACCGACCTAATTCTTCATGCTCTATTGTTTATGATTTGTTCAAGATGAAAGAAAACTGACTGTATTGAAGGTATAGGCAGAATTCCGAATTCCTTCTTTAGATAAACATTGCACCAATCAATAAGAATAAATTTGGAGTAAAATTCAATGAACTTATTTTCCAGGAATGTCAAAAAAATTGACGTAATGAGAGTATCGCTGAACGGCTCAATTGACGCAGAGACGAAATGTTGCTTTTGGACTGCTTTTCCACGAGATATTCTGTTTCTACATGACTAACCTTCATGAAAATATAAATAGCATAGGTATTCTTACTCATGAAAAATTAGTTATACCACGACGTGTATAATAATGTTCTGAAACGATTATAAATAATGACAATTATGAAACAAATTGTAATTTACTTACAATGACTGTTGATTTGTCCTTTATAAATAGAGGCGGATTTTAATAATTTTTTTCTTTTCACTTTAAAAACTGACGTTTAGCATAGAAATTAATTTTAAGTTATAACAAAAGGAAATGAATAATTTTTATGTCAATTTTTTGCATTTTTCGTCAATTTCCACTAATAAGTCTTTTCTACATTTTCCGTCGTTTTTACTGTATTTTTCGCTGATATCATTGATTTTAATACAATTTTAATGTTTCTTGCTACAAATAATATTTACTCGATGCAACAAATATTCTCCACAGAATTTCTGAACAGAATTCGATTTCTTCGCTCAGAAATTGAAATGTCAGCCGTTGTATGTAATGCAAGGTTCCTGTGACGCTATCAGCGCCATTGTTGGTTCAGTCGATTTTGAGATAGCTAAAGACAGAGATTTCATGGTAAAGAACAGTCTAGTAGTCCAGTAGTCCTGTATGGGAGTGAAAATTTGATTATTTCTCAAAAAGAAAAAATGAACATTCAAGCTACAGAGATGATTTTTTTAAGAAGAGTAAAAAGACAAACAAAGAAATGAAGATATAAGAAAAAGATTTAATATATTTAGTGTAAATGATTGTATACAACTATACAAACAAGACTGGAAAAAACATTTAGAAAGAATGAAGCACAACAGGCTACCTAAACAAGTACTGCAGTACAACCCAACAGTAAGAAGGAGTGTAGGAAGACCAGGCAGAAGATGGTTTGTTATGTAAAGACGGAACATGCAGCCGCCTAATCCCTGAAGTACAGAATAAGAAGAAGAAGAAGTAGAAGAAGAAAAAGAAGAAGAAGTAGAATAAGAAGAAGAAGAATACTCTAAACCAAAAGTTTGAAAGCTGAGTTCACTTTAACGAATAGAATAAGCCTCGATTACATCAGTAACGTAAGCAACGACTTCACCTGATCATCCGAACTGGATTTGATCACATCACACGTCATTTTTCTTTGCTTTTAGGGCATTTTAAAAACCTTTAAGGTGCATTTTATAGATCATTTTTGGAGATGTTCTAGGTCATCAAAATCCGTCCCCTATTTATACGTATTACTGATGCTATAATTTCACTTAGCACATATTCTGAAATTGTGTCTCCAATATCCCAAAGTGCTAATTCTTACTCATAGTCGATAAAGTATAATTAATTAAATAGGAATGACATTACATGAACTACAATATTGTTAGAAAGATGTTGAAATGGTTTTGAATTTATAAACAGGGATAGTGAATATGTCACAAAATTTTGTGAAATTGTTATTTTTCCTGAAACATTTCTCTCGCTTCTCCCCCCTCCCCCGCCCTTCTGTTAATTTCACAAGCTTTGGGGTTCGACCCCCCCCCCCCGCTAAACTCCTCAAACACAACATAGCGAGTAGATTGAAAATTCATGACGGCTTTCAAGAAAGTTTCAAAACACCATTTTAAACAGTGTCAGTGGCCAAACGAAATATTCAACAAGAAACGAAACAAAACACCATAGATTTTCTTTGAACATACTCGAAGAGAAAATATCAATTGGAAATATTCTCATTTTCCTGTCACCAGGGACACAGAAAATGTCAAAACCAGAGATGTGGGTCTCTGACAAAAAGCTCTGATTTCAAAGGGCGAGGGGAAATTTCAGAAAAAAAATTGACGTCGAGCCATTCGAAGCCCAGTGGAGCTCGCAGTCTGTTTGTGTAGTCGCTCCGGAGACACAAACGATGTCAATTGTTGATTGACCTATCGATGAACGATTGACATCGATTCAAACTTCCAGAGCCTCGCTCTTGTTTATGATACGTTCGCTTCCCCTCCCACTTGGTCCCAACGAAGCCCCCCCCCCCACACACACACACACACGCACATATGGACGCACACTCAGACACAATCACTCTCACGCTCACACACGTCCGAAATAACTTGCAGCTCCTCGTGGTAAACACTGAAAAGCTAACTGATATTCAACTAAAATCACACTAAAAATAATTGATTTCAAATTCATTCGATTTTATTTTTCCATCGTAAATACCTAATAAGCAATGTGATTCCTGCAAGCTTCTATTCATTGAGAGTGGAATACTGCCATTGCCTTGCCCATTTATTTACGAATCAGTAGTTTTTGTCAAAACTGCATTACTTAAGTCTGTGTACATATTTGCATTCAAAACAGATTTTTGGAGGGGGGTTATTATAGTCACATCAATCGAAGGTTCTTAGCGACTCTTCAATATTTTACATATTCAATATTTGACTTAATATTGGTTAAATACATATTTAAAACATATATTAATAATAACAACACACGTTGTAGGAAGCATTTATCAGAGTTAGAGTGTCAATAGATCACTTCTAGAAATCTATTTCTACATATTTCATATGTATTACGTTACTTCGCTTACTCTTGTCAAAATGTGCCCACACAAGCTACTAGTCCATCTAGGAAACTCGAAGCTCCTGCGAGCACAGGCGACTTGCCGTGACCCTGCTCTCATTTCCCCTCCAAATCCAGAAAGGGGTGTACACGCGCAAGCTGTATCGGGGAAGGGAAGTACAAAATGCGCTCGAAATATCACGATGTAAAGGTGTATTCGCATGAAAATATATTTGCTGAATGTCTTTTTAGCAAAGAACCGATACTTGTTTACGCACTTTATTACTTAATACTTTATTTCAAGTATAGTTTCTTTTTAAATATTGTCTTGAAAATAATTTTTACCAAAGGGCAGAAATATGCTTGAACGGCAAATAATTTGAACGTATTCGTTTTCTGTTATTGTGTTAAGTTATTTCTTGAATAAAGCAATAATGTGTTATAAATTAACAAGTCTCTATGTAGTCTATCTCCTCCAGTAAACCCTTTTAGATTTGTTATGTCACTCTTACGGGCGGGCAGCTTTTTCACGGACAAAAATATTTGTGCCTAACGTGAGTGTCGGAGGTAAATATTATCGTTGCTCTCCTAAATATAAGCGATTACGAAATTAAAAATACTTTCGTTTCAAAAGTTTAATTTTACTCTCAATTGTTAGTTACAATATTACTGATGTATTTATTTTTAATGGATAATGTACTTGTTTTAGTAGAGGAAATTGGTATGAATACCGCTTAATTTAGAACAATAACTGGCAACTGACCTCTCCAAAGGTATGTATTGTGACAGATATTCGCCACCGTACCCCAATTCTGAAGAAATATGAACAAATGTGTAAATTTAAGCCTCGCAGCAGTTGCCTTAGATGCAATGTCCACGAACCCTAGTACACTAGTTACCTTGCCAGCGACCTTGTCACATCATCTTTACAATTCATTGCCAGATGGCCAAATCAATACACAACTTTAAATGCCTAAATTGTTTCTAAACAATTAGAGACTATTATATTAAAAACGAAAATAATATTTATTTTAACACTGATGTAAACGAATTTAATATAATTTGTACTGATTAATTCAAAAAGACGAAATGTGCCTTTAACCAATCTTTGATCAACTTGTAGATCAATGACACCCGTCTTGAACAGATTTTTCGTTCATTTTTCCTTCATCCACAGTGCAAATGCTGAGAATGCCCCTTGTTTTGCTTCTGAACGTAACTATAGGGTTTTTATCCCTTGTCGTAACTAACAAGACAGAATCGATTCAGTTTCGCGAGTACATGACCAATGACAACAACGCGCCACGCCATTGCGAGCGGAATGGCGTGTATAAAACATCACACTTCAAGGACGAAGTAACGCTTCGCTATGCCTGTCCAACGGCACGGCGCGGCACGGCAAGGCTCCGGTCTTCGGCTTAAGTGATTAAATTACAGCATTCCGTAGCATTCTGTCCAACACACCATTGCCAATGCATTTTATGCCAAAATACGTTTTTGCTGAACACCTTTAACTTGACATTTTGACGCTTCGCACTGTACATCGAAGTTGGGTGACGTGGATCCTGGCTTCGGCCTACGCGAGTAATATAAATCATCCTTGAGCCCGTGCAATGACCAGTGTCATTCGAACTACGTAATCAAAACGCCTCCTGCCCGACACTCGTTCTTCGCTTTTGTACATCGATCTCGCGATGTCGGAGCCGACTCGTTACGATAAGGGATAAGACTCAAATGTAGCTTCACTGTGCGCACGTTTTATTGACCTCTCCTTTTGCTACTTGTGATAAGATCAGGGTCATGTGGTGGGTTGTTATTTTGTTAGCAATGCTATAAAATCAAATCCATAATTCGTTTGCTAGTGAAATAAGTGTTTTATTGCTCTGAAGCGTTTCTAGTTTTGGAGTTTCTAACCATGCTTTGTTGGTATACTTATTTACCATTCAGCTATGAATCGTAAAAGACTACGATTGAGAACTACGTTCTAGAACTCAAGAAAACGCGCGAAGTTTATACTCTATTATATTCTAGATATTTTTGAACTAATTACTCAATGACTCCTTTATAAGTCCATTTGTGATATAAATTTTATGCAGCATCACAATTCAAAAATAGCGAAAATCATTATTTGTTTTCGTTGGGTAAGAAGTAATTTACTTCTCTCAAGAATTCGTTTTTGCTTTTCTCTGAACAGTATTGAAATAGATCGAGTAAGACTAAATTCAAATAAAAACTTGACTTAGAAAATAATTCTGGATAAATTCACCTAAAAATTGTAGTCATATTTCGTGACATTAACTATTACTACAAAACTGGCTGAAAAAACCCTTATAAAAATAAACTTTTGAAATTTACTGAATTTTGAGGGAGTATGCATGTACGATACGTGCATAACAAAAACTCACCTACGCTCCTCCATCTTGTTTTTCTCCTCTTCTTCGCTTCTCCCTCGCTTCAGGCCTTCAATCACATCACTAGCACACAAGCCACGTAGCACTAACCCCTCTCCCTTCCCTCGACGGAATGAAACACGGAAGCATCAAATTGTACAGCGCGCACTGCGACATCTAGTCAACAACAACATAACTAAGAACATTTTCATCAGCAATTCGCAGATTTCTTGAAAAGGGAATCGGGGAGGATAATAAAACTAATTGTAAGTTACTATTCTTTCTCTAATGACTGTCAAGTATACATCTATACAAAATCATTATAAAAATATGTCATCTGCGTATACCTAACAAGTTTAAATCAAGGAACCCTGAAAATGCAAGAGATATAAATTCCTTAAAAATTAAATTAAATTTTAAAAGTTATGAATTACATACGTTACGATGAGTAAATGAAATATAACACTGAGAGAGCATAGATTTAATAATAGGTCTTATTCCTTTTTGTGCCTCACGTGTAGGAATCGACTCACTACTGCGAGAGTATGGAAAACGACATTGCGTACCCGCAAACGAAATGGCGTCTTATAACTGTTAACCTTGGAACATTTTAGATAGCAGTTAATGATTACTGAATTCCATGCATTAACTATAATTCGCAGAGTTCAATCAGTATTGGTGCTTTGCCAACGTGGCGAATCTCCTGCATTCAGTCTACATGATCGTGTCTGTGCAGTGCATTTTATGTCGAAATACATCGTTGTCATATAGTTTGCTATGGGAAAATAACGAAATGAAAAGCGAATTCAAAGAATTTAATGTGAAATTGACTTGCAATGAAGCTATCGAGAAAGTATTGAGATATTTCTTCTAAAATAATTCGAAAAGATTTTGTATGCCTTTTGTAAATCGCTTACCTTTACAAATTCTTTTCATTCCAATATTCAGCGCATGGATATTCTCACATTTTATTCCTTTGAGTGGATGGGTTTACAATACTGTGTCATTGAAGAACTTTTGAGTGGCTGTTGACTACAACAAACTTCGCATAATCGCACCAAATTATAAGCGCCAATTCTGAAGATATTAAACATAAAGTTCAACCATGCATGTTAAAACGGCAAAACTATTTCCCGTGTTACCGTCAGTCGTCCTTCGTTTTCGTTCCGCGACCCCGTTGCGTCGAATCGATGCGATCGCAGAATAAGGAATTTTGTCAACGGGGGCACAGTAAAGAATGAGATTCTAACAACTTTTAAAATAATGCTTTTAACGACTCTTTTGTTAATTATTTATGAATGTAATGGTTGTTTATTAAAAAGAGTCTCCCAACAATCTGATGTTTACAACTTCCAGTGTGATTTCAAGTAAAAAATAGTTCAATAAAGTTATTCAGCATAACTTATTTATAAACATAACACGAGAGGCAGAAACGACACATTTACGTACGAGAAACAACACAGAGATTGCAAAATAGTTAGGAACTGATTATGAGATAACAAAGAATCTGAAAACTTAGTAAAAATACCACTTTCTAAAGATGCCACTTGGCAGATTTTATCCAGTTTACGGAATAAAATTTTAATAAAATGAACATTACTAAACCACTTTTGTTCATGATTAAATCGCCATCGTTTTTCGAAACAAGATTACTTCAATGTTTTTGTCAGAAAGCAAATTCCCGATAATACTCATTCTTGGAAACAAAATTTCTTGTCACAGCTTTACATTTCACTGTAAAAACCCAGTTGAAACAAAATGCATTACAATATGTTAACATTCCTTGGATACATTTTTAGACACACAATTCTTAAGTACCATTTCAGACTGCAAAATAATTGGAAAAAGAGGAAGATGGTGATCTAGAACAAACATTTCAGTACAACTTTAAAACGGACTACACTTCAGAAACTATACAACAGTGAAGATATAATAATAATAATAATAATAATAATAATAATAATAATAATAATAATAATATTTAATTGTTATTATTATTCGTATTAGTATTATTAATAATAATAATTATTGTAATGATTATTATTATTATTGTTATTATTATATATTGCATCATTTTGGCATTCGTCGACGTAACAAAAGTATTTTAGCAGAGGTGAAAATTTAAGAAACTCCGAGGGAGGTTTCACTTGGAATCGGCGTGAACCTTGTAATAATAAAGTGATTTTCGTAATTAGCTAACTGAACCTGAATCCAAACCCAGGTCTGGTCCTGATACAGAATCCGAGACTGCGCCCGAGCTCAAAGCTGTCGGATTCTGAGCTCGGACCCAATTTCCATAAGTGTGAGGCAGAACCCACACGAATCCCATCGGACACATATCCCGAACCCGAGCCACAGCGCAACCCCGACCTTGAACCCAATAGAAAGACCAAATTCAAGCCAATCCTAATGCTATCCCCACACCAGACTCCAGGCCATGACGGCCCGATTATGATCCCGCCCGCGTCCCCACGTTTGATCCTGAGCCCGACTTTAAGACTAATTGCAAGTGTGGTCTCACGCCCGACGGATATCAAGGTTGCCAGAGCCCGGCCACGAGACCCGGATCCCGACCTAAGAGCAATCGTATGTCCAAAGGCCAGCCCGATTAGAGGACAGATCCAAAGACTCTCGCCAGCCCGATCCAGAGCCCAACCCCAAGCCCAAGCGCAAGTCCAATCCCAAGTCCAACTCCTGGCTCGATTGCAAGCCAGATCCCAAGCCCCATTCGAAGGTAGGCCCCGAATATCTCGCCTGGTTGATCTTGAGTCCGACGCTGAACCCAAAGCCTTGCTCGACCAATAGCCCAACCGCAAGTTCGACCCCAATCCCGTCGCGTAGCGCGCCCTGAGCCAGCCCGCAAGCGCCTGGCCGGGGAGGCCTGAGTCCAGTTCCAGGCCTGTTCCCGAGCGCCTTCCCTGGCAGGCCCTGACTGCGCGCGCGCGTGTCCGCTGCGCAGTGAGCGCGCCGCCGCCGGTGGTGGTACGACGTCCGGCGTCGGGCAACGCGACGGACGACGAGGGCAGCGGCGGCGACGGCGGCGGCGACGCGCTGCCCGAGGGCTACGTCACCATCCCGCGCCTGGGCAGCGCCTACCGCTACCACGACGATTGGCTGATGTGGTCGGACGCGCGCGCCGCGTGCGAGGCGGAGGGCGGCCACTTGGCCGTGCCGGGCAGCGAGGAGGAGTACAACGCGCTCGCCAAGCTCAGCTCCAAGCACCCGTGGGTGGGACTCTTCTACGACAAGGAGCGCGGACGCTACATGACGGTCAACGGTGAGTGACGTTTGCCGCGGGTCGCATGAGCTAGCTCAGAGCCTGTCTCATCCGGTTGATTAATTAATTGTTAGATTCCGGGCGCGTCAACTACTAAGGTCATTAGTCCCGTAAGTGTACTGCATGTTTATCCTTGGTAAATGGCTGTGATCTTCTCCCCACCCTTCCCATCTGACACCGATCTACCGTCGGCTAGCGGGGTTTTCCTCAACCAGGTATCTCCCAACAGCGGGGCACCGCCACAGGAAGGGGCAAGCTTAAGCTCCCTACCGGTCTACCGGCAAGTGTGGTAGTGTAGTGCGTGTTAGTGTAAGAGGTGAGTATAGGACAAGGAAGAGAGAGGAATGATCGCGCGCGGTCCGTGGCCTGTTTGTTAGGGTACTGCTCCGGTATTCATCTGATGTTGATCGGAGAAACCACGGAAAACTACCGATCAGAACATCCGGCCGCCGAAATTCTCGTCCAGACGCGACTGAGTCCGACCTACCCGACAAGCTTGTGTCGAAAAGCCTGCCACCGTCGGGACTTGAACCTAGGATATCCCAGTTAGGGGAATTGCATTGTCATCAGTGGATTTCCTGAACCACCTTACTCAGAGGCTCACCAGAAGATCCTAGGCTTCGGGTCCCGACGTTAGCGGACTTGCGACATTAGCTGCACAGCTAAGTCGAATTTAACTGGTACTGCAGTAGATTTCGAGTGGCTGGCTGCTGTGATCGGTACTTTTCAGTTCTCCGGTCAATGTCACATGAATGATGGAGTATTACCCTAACATACACTTTGGTTCTCTCTCAACTTTTCCTTTCTCTCCCCATACCCACACACTTAAACTTTGGCCTTTCATGCAGTACACTACCACACAAGTCGGGAGACCAGTCGCAAGCTTAGAGCTCCTTGTTGGTGACCCACTAGCGGGGAGATACCTAAAGGTTCGAATCACCCGCAAGTTGACGTGAAGATCGGCGTCGGGTATCACCATCCGACAAGGGAAAACACCGCCACCTCATGCGATTAAACATTGTAAGATTGCGTACACGTAAGATTGCCCGGCTCGAGTTCATGACTTCTTGGCTCTCCGGGTGTCGCCGCGTCGTTGGCAGAGGCCACTCAGCCAATCATAATTGGCCTCTCAGCCAACGACGCGGCGTTACCCAGACAGCCAAGAAGTCGCGATAAAACATCCAGAACACTAACAGAACTCATGACCATAGCAGTTAACGTGCCCTAAAAGATCAATAAATCATTTGGCAGGTTGCCAACTGCACTCAGTTATTAATAATAGCCTCCTCTTCTATAAATATGAAATAAATTATACATATTTTCAATAACATTCCCAGAGGTTCATAAGTTCTCTGTTGCTATTGTTACGAAATTTATTTAACATCTTCAATATTAATTGCTATACGAAACACCTTTGTTGAAGCTAAGACTTTCCTGCACCCAAAATAATTCGTGTAAGTAAAAAAGGTAAATATAAGTTACTTAAGAGAGGGTGTAGGCTTTCGCGGTCAGAGTCAGTAAATACTTGGCTGTCCGGGAGACGTCACGTCCTAAGCACAGGTGCCAACGTTTCGGCCGCTATTTTGCGACCTATACCATATATTATAGTGTGGTGTGTGGGGAAAACAACGGGATCTCTCTATATATGGTATATGGTATCTCTCTCTCTCTCTCTCTCTCTCTCTCTCTCTCTGTATATGTATATATATATATATATATATATATATATTTTATTATATTATTATATATATGGAGAGAGAGAGAGAGAGAGTGAGTTTAAGTTATTTAGCTATAGGCTTCATGGACGATGTAAACTGCCCTCATTGTCTAATACATGGTACATTTTTAACGGATCCATGGTTCCTAAAAGTTCCGCTGGCATTTAAAAACCAACCATTCAAAGTGTCAAGACAAAATGTTGATATGCTTCTGTTCCAGACGAGCCCATCGAAGAGCTAAACTACGTGCGTTGGGGTCCGGGCGAGCCAGACAAGAGCGGCGACTGCATCTTCTTCCAGACGCTCACCAAGATGTTGTACGACGAGCCCTGCGGCTTCGTCGAGGTCTTTGTATGCGAGATGAATCTTTACGAAGAACCAGAGGACGGCGATGCCGCGCAGATGTGACGGTCATCTCAGTGAAGCGGAATGTCGATGCATACAACGTCACGCATCGGGTCGGGAAGTAACTCATTTATTTTGCATAACCGTAGATGAAGTTTTTACTGAACAATTAACTTAATAACTAACGACAATGAAAGAATTTGGGGCATTGTCTTCCAGTCTGATAGGTCGTGATTCAGTGAAAATTGGGTCACGACGTATCAGCCCAAAATACAATATTCAAATTTCATTGACGCCTGCTATGAAAGCCTACATGTCTTCAAAATTAAAGGTTTCAAATTCGCAAAGATTACGTTCGTTTGGCTATGATATTAGTTGTTATATACTGACAAGCGTTTGTATGGGAATTTTTTACATCAAACATCATCTACATTCAGAATCCTCTCCCGTTGCCCGGCGTATGAGCATCGCAAAACTGGTAAAAATGGCGGTGTAAATCTCTTTTAAGAATAAAAATATATGGTTATTTCCTTACACGAAATGTTTTGTTTTAAAATGTTCAAACAAAAATTTTAGGTAAGTGAAAACCAACACCCACACTCCTCTTTCTTCCTTGATTTTATCTTACTTCCAGGTAAATACTTCAAGAGAGATCGAAAGTTTTTTTAATGGAACCTTTTACGTTACCTCTGCAAAAATGTTAATAGATAAAAAAAAACTTTCTGGCGAGTATGGGTTTGTTCTGTGTCCTGGTTGGGACATGATATTAATAATAATAATAATAATAATAATAATAATAATAATAATATTTATTGAGTCACATATATACAATTACAATCGTGTATGACGAGTCAATATGATGCCTTGGGTGGAGAGAGCGAAGTTTATATTACTGTTCAGGAGCAAACAAGAGGCCATCTCAGCATTTGCTCAAAGGATCAGGCAAACTGAACAAAACCTGATCAAGATGGGGTCATTGGCCTGGAATACAATACTTGTTTACAGTTAGATTAAGATATTAATCAGTAGATAAATTATCTGCTAATAATTAACATTTCAATAATATTTTAATGCTACTACTTAATAATAATAATTACATTAATAATTACATCAATAATAATAATTACATTAATTATAATAATTACATTAGTTATAATAATTACATTATAATACATATCAATTATGTTTGCAACTACATCAAATTTAACAATAATAGTACATTCTATATTTATACTTGAAATGGTGAGGAGGCAAGTTTTGACGCAGTTTTTTTCTTCTTCTATTTCACAGGATGTGATATGGCAGCTCTTTTTTCTTTGCTTCAGCTTGAAACAGCCCACATGAAACAGAAAGTCTAAAGGAATAAGAAATTCTTATTTATTTATATTTTTTAAGGGAAATGTTGTAATTTGAAAATTCCTTTACACTGTAGAACATGTTGTTAAGTAGCAGGAAAGCTTTCAATTTACTTTTATGTATGAATTGTGTTTATGTCTTTGATATCATTGCCTAGTTTGTTGTAAAGTGTAATGCCCTCTATTAGGGTACTTTTTTGATAAAGTGTAGTTTCAGAGTGGGGAACGTTGTAGGTTATCCTTTTGACAGGTGTTTGTAGTTATGTACATCAGAATTTAAAGTAAAAGTGTCTTTGTTTTCCATGAGAATTTTCTTTGTGAAGACCACTATTTCAAATATGTACATGCATGGTAGGGAAGAATCCTTAGTTTATTAAACAAGGGCTTGCAAGACTCCAGCTTATGAGTGCTGGTCATTGTTCGCAGTATTCTTTTTTGGATAATTATGTGCGAGTGCTTTCAGGGGATTTCCCAAGAATATTATTCCATATTTTAGGTGTGAGTGCACATTTGCAAAATACATAGTTCGAAGTGTCTCAATGTTGGAGCTTGACCTGAGGGTGTTAGGGCATAGCAAGATTTGCTGAGCTTCTTGTTAAGATTTGAGATGTGAGTGTTCCATTTTAGTTTTTCTTGAATTGTTAGTCCGAGGAAGGTAGTTTCATGAGATATCGTTACAGGGTTATTGTTTGGTGTATCGTTACATGGTTATCAAGTGCCCTATTGTTAAAACGTCCTTCATGTTTGGGCATGCATTCGCTATGACAGTGTCTTGGAGAAATTTGTTTTACGTGGCCGATATATCGTTAAAAAAATCATTCCGGCCGATATTTCTCAATCGAAGGGGCAGAATATGCAGAGAAGACGCGCTGAATACTTAGGGTGCGGCGGGTTGCGTAGACCTTCTGTTCAGGGGCGCTGGAATCAGCCTGAACGCACGAAGTCAAAAAAGACATTTCCAATCGAATCCATTCAATTTAGAATTCCATTTCGGATAATTTTCTTATCTTCTTCCCCATACGTCACTTACAGTTTCTAATTGTTTTTTGACTAAATAAATCTAAATCTAAAATCGTTTATATGCGTCCTAACCGCTCTCCCTTGAGATCCCATTTGTAAGCGTAAGTAATTTATTACATCTAGAAACAAGAATTATGAACAATTTTGTTATCTGTGACCTACAAATCGATTTTTTCTGGCGAAAAACAGCTGTTTTCAGCTGCAGCATTACATAAGTTTCTCAATACTAAACATGCGTGTAGTATGCAGTAAATTAAAATTATGAAACAATGGTGAGTATTTTTTTTTCTTTCTTTCAGTAAAGGAGCAAAAGCATTAAAAAGTGCTTTTTATAACGACGATGTAATCGTACGATGTTCCTTCAGTCTCGTGTGTTCCAAATGTAAATAATAACTAACCTCTTCAAGGCAGTTTCATCCACAAAATATTTGCCATTATTTCTTTCCGGTCATTCGAATCTTGACTGTTTAGTTTCCGAATGGAATTGATTGTCAGATAAAAAACAAAAGAAATACGTGCCGATTTCTCCAAGACACTTGACTCTGTGATGGGAACTTTTGCTTTTGTAATAATGTTAATTCTGGCTGTCGTCACAGATGCATGTCATCGGCATTGGTAAGAAACAGCTTGTATATTTCCAGGTATTTGGGTGTTTTGGAAGTCAATATAGACCAATAGGTTTGTAAGTTGCAGACAGGAACATTATTCGCTGTTCTCTTTAGTAACATGCGAATTTGCAAATGTAGAATACAGCACGCCTGGTGTAATCTGTGGGCCAGAATCGAGGTCCAAGGCGACATATTCTTTGGAGTTTCACGAGGTGCATTATGCGCATATTTTGTTAAGATCTTCTTTTGCCAGTAGCGGTAGGAGTAATATCGTTTAATATTGGATGCACCAAATATTGTAAAAATATTATCTTCCTTTCTATTTTTAAAGAAGCAATTAGAAATGGATGTTAACCTTTTCACATTTGAAGGTCGAAAAAGAGTTAACACCCCTCCTAAACGGTCACATAAAAAACTGCAAAACGCAAAAAGCACACGTCTTTCAAAAGAAAACTTTTCGAAATTAGATTTGATAATATCATATACTCTTTGCTTTTTGGTGTGCTGAAACTGAAAGTCAAATCAGTTTTTCGCTATCACGTACAGATGTTTTTCAATTTCGAAAGACAGTATAACGACATAGGAAAACAAAATAGGCTGACAGTTTTTATTTATTTGCATGTTATTAAAAATACCAAATACTTTATTCCGTACCGGTATAAGCTTGCATACTTAATAGTCATGTTTCTGAAAAGTTATTTTCTCTTGGAATCTTCTTCACGTGCGCTTTCGGGTAAATGACACTTCAGGTGATGTACGCTGTAGCATCCAGCAATAGTCCGCCATCATGTTCACGTTCCACTTACACTGATACTACGTTTCATTCCCTTCATGTCCTCATGGAACCTTTGCTCTTGTTCTTCACTGACGTTCCCAAAGTTTTCCCAGAAAATATTCCACTTGCGAGTGTATGAAGTGAACCTTCAAACTCATGTGGCAACGTCGTATTTGAAAAACATTCAATATGCGTTCCAGTTAGGATCCTTTACGTAATCAAGGAACTTGTCAACAACGTCAATAAAAGAATTCCTGACTGCTCTCCTCATCCATGGAATGAGCAAGACGTGGATCTAAGGGGCCAAAAATGACGTAACGCTGACGAGTGTGGGAGGAGGTTTGAGGCAGAGTTACGCTGCGTTCCTTCGGGATAGGGGGTGCTAGTTTAGTTACGTAACATTAAGTTATTTTTAATTCGACATCTGGTGAAAAAATTAAACTTGTTTCTTCTTTATAAAAAAACATTAACATGTAACGTATATTAATTACTTTTTAAAAATCATAAATAATTTAAAGTTATTGTGTAATTTGTTACAATAAATGAAAGTATTTTTTCATGTTTTTACAGAATCTGTAAGATCGGGGAAAAAATTCAAAATTGATCTATTGTATATTTTAGAATCCTATTAAATTGGTGCAGTAGATTGTCACTCGTGTCATTCACGACATGTACACGGCTTATAAGAAATGTTCATGTCTATGTATCCTTCCTTCACATAGCACTTGTTCTCCATGTTATTGTTACATACAGTCAGCCTACCCAATTTATTCTAATTTTAAAATATATTAATCATCAATTTAATTATTAATAATTTTAATTATGAATAATTATAAATAATTAAAAATATAAATTATCAATAATTTTAAAATAGAACACAAATAAAATTAATTCAAATTGTTATTTCTGTGATTTTATTTATTTTTGTAATCGGGGAAGGTTACATTAATATTTAGAGGGGTTCAAGAGTGTGTAATGGATGCTTCACTGTGCAGGGGGTATCCAAAATACTCCAAATTTGCTTTATGTAATATATGGACAGCAACTAATGTCTGGGTCTACAATGATTCCTTCCTTTATCTTAATGTCACTTACAGCAGGAAATTTGAAGCATAAGTACTTGAAACATTCACCTTCTTTATTGAGAGACTTAATAGATTGCTTTATCAGCCCTATCTTTATGGGTAGAGGAGGTAATAGGATTTCCTCAGAAGAAACCTAACTTTTCCTAATTACATTTTTTTTTTTTTTTTTGCCTAGCAACAGAGCTTTTTGAGATGGTCAGTCTATTTTGTTCTAGTGAGAATTTCTGTCACAGCTCTCCAATAAATATAAAAAACAAGGAAACTTTGTGTATCCTGATTACTAACCTAAGAGCATGGTGAAGACATTCAAGCCTCCACAAATCAACCACTTATGCTCATTATAACTAATTTGTTTCAGAACTGAAATGAAATTGTCATATGTTTCCTTTAAATGTACCGAACGGCCAACTGGAACTGAAGTATGAGTATTTCCACTGGGTAACAAAACTTTTAGACTTTGTTTCAATGAGTCTATGAATACACACCAATGATTTGGGTCATATTGTACACCAAACTGACCCATCACTAATGTCATTACAATAAATAATAAATATCCCGTGAAACGTAAGGAACAAAAAGTGCTTTGCAATGTCAAGACCATGAAAAAGAAGTGCCTGGTTGTAATTTTTGTTCCGTTTTTTTTTTTTTTAAGCCAGAAGCCAAGTGACTGAGCTGCATTTTTCAGAAGTCCAAGATCTCTCACTAAGTCATCCGACTCCTGTTAGGAAAAATGCTCAGATCTGTTCTCTGAACTATCTGGTTCAAACTCACTGTTTCATAATTTTCTGCCACACAAGTTTCCATATCTCTTTCCCACTCATACTGTCCAAGTCACAAAAGGGTTGAGGAGCTTGCAATTCAGGTCTGAGAGGTACTGGACGAATGGCAAATTCAAGATTAGAATAGTTAACCATCTTATGATTTTTGGAATTGTAACCTTGTACATCACAAGTACAAAAGTAATAGTATTCCCCATGGGTTGTTTTGTTTCCTCCTTACCCCACATACTAAGAGAGACTATTACAAAAGCATAATAAATCTTTACAATGTTAGAAACTGTTTAAGAAAAAAAATTTTGATTACAAATGTCAATATGTGCATAAGCTACAGAACAGGAATTATGCTTTATGGATTTGAAAATAATCTGTACATAATAGAGAAGTATGAATGTCATTTTCAGGACACCAAAAAGCATAAAGATAAGCCAAAATTATCAAATCAAATTTTTGGTTCTAATCCTATGCCATTTAATAATAATATATCTTTATATATGGTCAAATAGGCAATTATGTATTATTGTGGCCAGATAATGACTTTTACCCACATCATCTCTTAGTGGAATTATCAAAAGTAGTTCGCATATATTAATCTATGTCTTATTATAACAATATGAAAACTTGAAAGCCGAAGAGTTGCACTCCATACTCCAAAAAACACAAGTTTCCTGTCCTTGGATTATATGGTTTGTCTGATGTGGACCATTTATCCAATACAAGGTGAACTTCAGCAAGTTCAATACAGGTTTCCATTTTAAATAAACAATTCTATTTTCCGCTAAATATTCAGCCAAATCTCAAAAGGAATATCCATATAAATGAATTGAATAAAATTGTGTTCATTATGCTAGCCGTTCAGAAGCTTCACTTTATTAAGCAAGGAATTCTACCATTACCTTGGCTTTAGATTTATGAATCAGTTTTTTGTCTGAAATTACTAATTCAAGGGTGGAAATATATAGTCAGCCAATGCCAATATCTAAAACATTTGATGTAATAATCTCATGAATCATCAGTTCACTACAAAAAGTTAACAAAAATGCATGTAAATTATTTTACAACATGTTGTGAGATGGTCTTAAACTATTAAAATCAATACTCAATACTTAACTGCCAAGTAAAATGTTTCTGCTTGTTCTCCATCTTCTTGCAGAAGTAAGTCAATTCCATCACAACGGGCATGAAGCGAAAACAGCCCAAATCTGTAACTCATTTTCTCTTGCAAATAATTTCTACTACATACCTATGAGTGAATAATTTCATACCAATCCTTGTCAAAAATGCTTGTTGCTACCTATATTCATAATTCAACTCAAAATGTACATAAGTTAGGGCAGAGATCTCAGAACTCAGAAATATGTGCACTTCTACCCATAGGATTTCCAGGGGCAGATCCAGAGACAAATTTTGGGAAGGGAAATTAAAAATGTTTTGCCCAAATCTGTTATATATTAGTAAAATGTCTCAGGTCATGCCGCAATGTGATTTTATTTGTAATAATGATTATTTTAAAATAATTCTGCTTGAAAGTTTTGTGACAAGTTAAAATTAATAGCTACTGAAAAATTTAAGGAGGGGGGAATTTCCCTGACTTCCATCCCCATGGATCCGCACCTGGTATATCACACGGTTTTAGACATTAAATATCTTACACTCTTGGCACTTCCTTTCACAAGCTAGTCAACCCTACATCACATCATATATTCATAAGGTCATACATTTTTTAAAAGGAGTCATGACAGTTAAACTATGACTAATTGAGAAACTAAGAGGGGCACGAGAAGCCATGCCCCCCCTGTACACACCCAAGCCAACTTCTTTTACATTTATTTAATTTCACTCAATTCAATGTAATTACCATGTATTGACTGCATCTCATTCAAAAAAGTATTCTCATAATGAATTCACATTGAAAAAATGTTAAAACTAATAGTTTTTAGAATTTTTTTATTGTTTTAAAAATATTTATAGGCCAGGAGGCAAGTCCATACTGAACACGGCCACACTATTTCTAGCCCTGAGAACTAAAGAGCATAAACCACCTCAATAGGCAAATTTATAAAGGTCGCTGATCCAAATCTTAATTGGGATTCATCCAGTTTCCCTTAATTGATTGAACAAATGCTGAGAAGCTACTTTGCAATGCTTCAGAACATATATTTTTTTGATGTAAGAACATATGAACAGTTTTTTTTATTTGAACTGAAACAGTCCTATTCATACAGTATATACTGTCTGTGTATATATACTGACCTCTTTTTCAAGTTGGTTTAGTGGTTAGTTGTCAATGGCATTTAAAATGAAACAATTATAGGCATTGTCAATGCCAACAATGTTGACAATGAACACACCTATAATTGCTTCGTCTCTTGAAATTATACTGTGATGTTATTCAAATATTAAAAGATTTCCTGCAACTGAATAGGCACAAAACATTGGGAGAATGTACTAAAAAGGAGGGGGGATAATATGAGAATAAAAACTAAAAATAGATTTTTCTTACATTCCCCCTACACCCCCCTTAAATCTGTTTAAAAAGAATTTTCGTATAATTCCCTATTAAATCATCAAGACATATTTACAAACATAATTTCTGGTTTTTAACATCCAAATAAAAAGCACATGTACTTCAATCATACATGAAAGCACAAGTAGCTCAATTGAAGAGGTTCATAAAATTGGAATTTTTAAAAAAGGTTGTCTGTTATATTTTATATTGGGGTGAAAAATTACTTAAATATGAACAACAATTTTTTTACAGGATGTGTCTGCAAACTTGTCACCAAGCCCATGTTATATGTGCAAAATATCCAAATACTAGCTATTGCATTGATGTACGCAAATCGTGTCGTCACTGTAGAACAGGAAAGGACACTTTATCTCCACGAATACGATTTGAAAGCCCATAAAAAAAATTGTATTATAATTTTTCTTTCATAAACCTAATGAACTGATTCTGAATAAACACATTTTAAAACGAAACTCTACCTTATTTCTTTTCTTTCCATTTAAAACATTATTTTTAGCATAGAGAAGTATCAACCTTAGAAATCCAGACGGACGGCAACGACTATGTAAGACAACCAGAATCTGGCACAGTTGTTAGATCGGTTACTGCTACTACAATGGAAGGTAATCACGATTTAAGTGAGTTTGAACATGGTGTTATAGTCAATGGATGAGAGATGGGGCATAGCATTTCCGAGGTTGCGACGAAATTTGAATTTTCCCGTACGACCATTTTACGTGTATATCATTAATATCGGGAATCCGGTAAAACATGACAACCTCCGGCTGTGGCCGCAAAAAGATCGTGCAAGAACGGGACCGACGACGACTGAGGAGAATCTCTACACGTGACAGAAGTGCAACCCTGCTCTACTCTGCTCAAATCCTCCCTGCTCCTTGCCACAGTCCTCCTCTTGTATTGCCTTGCCAGACCCCTGATACCACGCGCTTTACCGAAAGGTTGTTCGTGATGTCAACATTTCAAAAAATATTTGTGCATATTATTAGTGTTTACACAGCATACATAAAACTGCAAATTGCAGCACACTTGCTGACCTCGCGGACTTCCAGCTTTCGAATGGCATCTTATTTGCTCCGATGGACGGAGCAGTTCATCCGCAAAAGGGATGTTTACAAAACACATTATAGCAATAATAAATATGATGATAATAAATTATGATGATGATTCCTGGTATGCTTGAATTATTTTTGCATACCCACAGAGTGAACTAATGTCTTATTTCTTTCTTCGATATTATGACACACGCTTACAGCGTTTTGAAACTAAAATGTTCTTTCAGTACAATATTGAGTTCATTGATTATTTCTGAGTCTGAACTGATGCTTTCACCAGTCATTTTGTGGAGACGTAGGTCGACAATTTCAGTGGCGAATGTTTGAGTACACATTTGGGTGCATACGCAATCAAACCTGTGCAGTTTCCGTGACTAACCGTGATAAAATGGATTATGCCCTAAATGACAACTACCCCGCAGGGGGAAATCACAACTGTGTAATAATAATAATAATAATAATAATAATAATAATATTTATTGAGTCACATATACAATTACAATAATGATAATAAATGTGCGAGTGCTTTCAGGGGCATTTCCCAAGAATATTATCCCATATTTTAGGTGTGAGTGCACATTTGCAAAATACATTGTTCGAAGTGTCTCAATGTTGGAGCTTGACCTGAGGGTGTATAGGGCATAGCAAGATTTGCTGAGCTTCTTGTTAAGATTTGAGATGTGAGTGTTCCATTTTAGGTTTTCTTGAATTGTTAGTCCGAGGAAGGTAGTTTCATGAGATATCGTTACAGGGTTATTGTTTATGAGCAAATGCTGTGAGAGTTTTTCTTTAGATCAAGGATTCACGAAATTTAGAGTGACTGTCTTGCTGGTGTTTATGATGAGTTTGTTGTCTTGAAACCAATTTACTAGTGCTTGCAAAGTTTTGTGAGTTTCTTTTTCTAATGATTGTTGTGTTTTTGCTTTGATGATGATGTTTGTGTCATCTGCAAACAAAATTATTTTGTTGTTCCTTAAAGCCAAAGGCATGTCATGTAGGTGGTCGTGATTTCTGCTGGAGACTTGAAAGCGACCACCCAGACCCCGAGCTTCACGACGGGACTCACGTCGTTAATCTTGAGTCCTTGGTGAGCAGGGGGCTTGCCATCGATCCTTAGCTGCGGGATACGTCAGCAGCATCCCCTGTGCAGTTTGGCAGCGAACCCCACACCCATCAAAGTACAGACGGGGAACGTGAACCTCCCTGTCGGAGTTGCCTAGGTACCGGCGGTACTCATGCCGACAGTCTCAAGGGAGGCAGTGAGGAGACTGGCTGGGGGCCCAGAGCCCATCGGGTCTTGATCCGGAGGCCCCCAGTTGGGGACTTGGCTTCGACGTGGCAGTGGCCCGACACGCTAGTCAAAGAGGATTTGTCCCGGTGCATGTGAGTGTGTGCGCTTTGATTTTATACCGGTACCGGCCTGGAAAGCCGGTAGCTCTGAGCTAGCAGAACTTGCCCGACCCAGGCATTCATTAAGGAGATTGCCGTGATGACAAACTGCGTTCTAGCGGGATCCAGATACATTCCTGTCGGCGTACTTGTGCAACGGCGGGAGTGAGAATAAAAGCGAAAAGCTTAGGTGACCACCCCGAGATTAATTCCCCAGGTAGAACACGTTATTGTGTGGTATAGTAGACCATGGACAGTCCTTACATATGACGACTAACAAAATAGTATACTAAAATGGTGGAGATATGGAGATAAAGAGTAACAAAAATTTAAAAAAAGGGAAAAAATATGTTTCATACCCATTAGTCAGTTGCGAAGTCGCGACAAAGCCTTGGCGCCCACAGACATTTGAGTCTACCATCGCCGCACACTGTACGATAAAAAAGACACGCATTTAATGCACGTAGCTGCTGCTTGCAACGTGAAATTCCGTTGAAATCTCGAAATCGATTTCCCACTGCATTACATAACTTTCTTTACACTATGTATACGAGAAAGTAAGCTGGTGGTGCTACAGAATTACACAGATTTTCTCGTATTATTTTTCTATTTTCTTTGGTCTGGGCTAGCTATTCCAAGCTCTTGTCACCTGCCATCTACCGCCGCCCGATTTTTTTTTTTTTTTTTTTAATTTTCCCATTTTTAGGTTTTCTAATAGTAGAACCGAAAAATTACTTTAAAAATATTAAACTAGTGGTGCTACAGAATGACACAGAGTTTCCCGTATTAGTTTTCTATTTCCTTTCGTCTCGGCTAGCTTTACGAACTTGCCACATTTTCTTGCTAGCTGCCATCTATCGCCGCCCAAACTACATATTTTTAAATTTCTGAATTCTTCGGTTTCCTAATAGTAAAACGGTAATATTATTTTTAAGAATAATAAAGAATAGTAAAATCCCGCTCAAAAAGTTTGAAGACAATAATTTGGAGCCGTTTTTGAGAAAATGGCGTTTGAGAGTTTCTGAAAATGCGGAGTTTTCAGCTAGTTTTCGAGAAACTTTATATGGGATTATTTCAAGCACACGTACTCGTAAATACAATAATGAGAATACATTGTCGTGAATATGAAAGTTAACATGAGAGAGTCAAGTCAAACAAATTACATGTTTGTAATTTTTGAAAAAACAAATAGAGCAATATGGCGCCTATATCATCCTTGAGTACATTTATCACTATCCATACCAAAAGTTTAAAGTAAAATTTTAAGAGCCATTTTTGAGAAAATCTTGTTTTTGTAATTTTCAAAAAAATGCACACGAGCTTGATGAAAGAACTCACTATGGAAATCAAATTTTAATTAAAGGAAAAATCTCTATCTTTAATTTTGTAGTTGTAGGAAGACGCCCAAAAACTTTTGAAATTTTCGAAAATTCAGTGTTAAACCTAGAAATCGGACCTATGCAATCTTTATAAGTCTATTTTACTCTATTAAATTTAAAGAAAAAAATTTGGAGCCTTTTGAGAAAATTTTGAAAATGTCTGAGGGGCTTCATGTAAAGTACCCCCATATTTTAAGTTTTTTTTCTTTCAAAATTTCAAAGATTCTATTCGAGCCAGATTGACAGAGGTTTCTACAATTTGAAAAACATCCTAAGCATGGTTTAGGAGCTAGTAGTGTTCAACACCGGACGGACGTTTTGAAAAAAAATATTTTTCGGTATCAGGGTAACCCAAAACGTGCATTTCCTTTCAAATCTCGAAATCAATTTTTTCACAGCATTACATAACTTTTCGTACACTACGTATATTACTCCGTATATACGTACGTATACGGGAAAGTAAAATCTCGAAGTGTTGAGAAAAAAACTTGAGGAATTTTTCTGGAACAGGGCACTTTTGAGCACCAGGTGACTGGACTATTATAGTAAATAACTTCCTCTACCATATTGTCTAGTCACAATCAAAGTTTTGTTGGTCCTTGGTACCAAAAAAGTCGATTTAAGACAAAATGTCTGTCCCTCCATCTGTCGACAATGCTAGCAGCCATAGAAAGGATTTTCATAAAAACTGATATTCCTCTATCTGTGTGAGCTGATGTCGCGGATCTTTAAATTTGAAACAGAAAACATTATTTTCCAGTGTTTTTCATGTAGCCCTCAATGACATTTTCAAAATTTTTTCAAAAATTGCTTCAAATTTATGGTTAATTTTTTTACTTTAATAGTACCACGCTAGTAAAAATGGCACAAATCCAATGTTCGTTGAGCCCTAAATTTTCGAAAATTGCAAATGTTAAACTTTTTTTCAGCATCTCCCATCAGCTACATTATTGAAGAGATATTTTTTATTTATAAACTCTTGTATCCAAAATTAGATATTTAAATGCAGTCATGTACAAATTTTTCAGTACATGAGCAATTTTCATGTCATTTTGATTGAAATAAAGGCAGTTTTAAAAACAAGTTGATCAAAAACTGCTCAAAATATTTTTTTCTTGAATAGAGCAAAGGATTCTTTAAAATGGCACAGGTCTCATTTTTGTTAATCTCTCTGAATTTTCTCAAATTTTAAAAGTATCAAAGAATGCAAGAGTGTGTGTGCTATTGTAGCATCACTAGTTATCCTTTTAATCAACAAATAAGTTTGCAAGTTTTGTTTGTATAGAAATAGGCTGTTCAGTTTTTTTCATCTATGATCATCTATTTCTTCTTCAAACGGGAAACTTCAACAAACTAAATTAGAGGTGCTAAAAAGCATGTACTTTCTCATCTTTAGTAATAGTTACATAATACTATTTACATTACTTATGTTATACAATTGTTTTTGAATAAATTACAAAACTTTATGAATGTTTCATCATTTAAAATTTTAGCTATTCCTTTTCCTTTACATGAAACCCTACGGGCATTTTCAAAACAAAAAGTTCTACACTTTTGGTTAAATTTTGTTGTTTAATAGTATGAAGGGCGTTTATGCGAAAGGTGCAGGTCTCATTTTTGAAAAGTTGCAAAAACTCAAAACTTTTTCTACATTCTAATTTCTATCCAACATAATTTTCATTATATTCATTAAATTTCAGCTTTCCTGAAAATCTGGTTAATATCAAAGGTAAGATCTTCTAGGAGTGACAGTATTTCTATTGCTCCCATTACACTGAAGGAAGTGTAAGAACTCATGTTAAGAACTTGTTGCTCAATTCGAATGAAACACGCTACAGACACCGTGTCTTGCGTGTTTCGTTCCTGATCCTCTAAAAAATATGTGAACCTCTGACTTCTGGCCAACTATAGCTTGTTATTTTGTAGAGGAGTTTTTAGTTTACAATTTTTCAGCATTTAAGAATTTTTCCCAGGAAGTACATTGTACTAAAAACATTGTAAATAACAAATAATTTTGTATTGCAATACTAAACTTATATTGTCAATTGCAGTAAATTAGTAATTGGCAGTCATACAAATTTCTGAACAATAACTATTGTAAGGTATTGTAACCACATGTAAAAACATTTTCAAATATAAAATATTAAAAATATTATATGATATTAAAAAATAAATGGAATTATCATTTAAAACAACTGATTTTTCAAAACAATCAGAGAATATTCTAGTTGGCAAATGTAAAAAACCTGCAAATGAAAACAATCGTTCAACTGGCCTGGATGAAAATAAACTTGTGTTATAACGAATAAAGGTTTTTTTGTTGTCTGACAATGGTCCAGCATTCTTAATGATTTAGATTTATCATTTAAAAATGAAGAGAATCCAAATTCAACAGCTGAAAGTTCTAATTCTTGTTTCAATGATTGCATTCACTAGTGAAATCAATCAAAAAGAAACTACCCTGGTTTTAAACCATCTTCATTTCAAATGTAAGAAATGAACGCAGAAATAAGAAATAATATACAAATTCTAACTCACGAAGCATCCAAATGTCCAGACCTACGTCCATAAAGTACAGTAAATTCAGATCAACCATTATTTTTGTTTCCAAATTACTCTCAAAATACTCATATTTTCAAAAAATTGAACATTACCTTATTTGAAGACCTATTTTTGATACTTTTAAAAATATTTGGAAAATTTTCAATTTTCAAAAAAACAGGGTTGTCAACCAACATGAGACCTACACCACTCTCTTAAACATCCTTCAAACTATTCACCAACACAATTTCATAAAAAACAATGGAGCTGTTTTTGAGGGAAAGAAATGAAATAATGAATTGTCTACTTCAAGCAAAAAATACTGAAATTTTCAAAAAATTGCCCAAGACCTATTTCAAAACCTATCTTTGAGGAACATATTTTATTAAGGTAAAAGATCCCTATCTTTAATATTTTAGTTGTAGGAAGACACCGAAATTTTTTTTGGATATTTGCAATTTTCGAAAAATCAGGTTTTTAATGAAAATGAGACCTGCAGCATTCTCTTAAATGCTATTTACACTATCTAACAACAATTTAATCAAAATCGATGGTGCCACCGTTTTGAAAAAGTCTGAGGGGCTTAACATAAATGACTCCAAAATTAAACTATCGGTTGTAAATCCAAGGGGCTGAGACATCAGCCAGACCAATAGCAAAATATCACTTTTGGAGAAAATAGGCTGAACGGTTTAGCCACTAGCATTCTTCAGACTAACAGACAGTTTGCCGTCAATTGACTTTTCGGTATCAAGGACCTATAAAACATGGATTCCGGCTACACATGTTAGAGGATTCTTTTTCCTAAATTTAGCAACGGGATGTATACACATCTTCTTTACCAGGGCCCTGTAATGAGTTTTTTGGTCGAAAATACACCACTTTTTTGTGCAGCATTACATAACTTTCTCTTCTAAAGAAGTTCCTTCTTAAGTATGAGAAAGTAAAATCACATTAGTACAATTTTTTTCACTCTAAACTATTTTTTCAAATACCACTGAAAACACATTGTTCAAATACATGATATACTATTCCATCCAGTAAGTACTTCTACTAGAAGCCAACATTAATAAAATTCTGACACAAATGAAGTACATTTCCCACATGGTGTGTAAATTGCTCCAAGGCCTCGATGACCTTGGCCTCTGAAATACTTTTCTAAAGAAGTCTATTAGGCTTAAGTTGTGGAATCTACTAAAAGTAAAATTGCATGACAGTGTGTGGCCACACGACACAAATCCAATCTGACCTTCACACAATTCATTTTTCATAATAATGTGAGTAGAGCCTGGATGTTCAGGCATTTATTTTACCCATAATAGGCAGACAAAATGGCATTTAGGCATTCAAAAGACATTTATTGTAGCTTAAGCATGGGAATAAATAGTCGTGCAAATAATTAAAAATCTCATTTAAAAGGAATTATTGTAAAAAATTAATAATTAAAATTACAATTTTACACTAAATCTAAAGAGTATGTTAGCACTTACTGTGTAAGGAAATATTTTCTTTGTACCTAATCTTGATTCCACTTGTCTCTCTGGCATGATGGCTACAAATCTGTTTTACTTGCAATGCTCTCTTCAAAAATCTATTATTATCTCCCTTTTGAATCTTGAAATCGTCTCAGTGAAAATGGAATTATATTTTTCACTCTTTCCACTTGTGTCACAGCCAGAACTGATAAGGAGACATATATGGAGAGCTGTACTCAAATGAGATCAGAAGCCATACTGAAAAGTACGATGGGATTCCTTGTGAGTAAACAGGGAGGAGGGAGGGGAGGGGGAGGGGCAAAATGAAAAAAATAAAAAATCTGGACTGGTATTATCTTTCTATTTTATCTAGATTTTTACGCATCGTCTACTTCCATAGAAAGACAAAACACAACTTTCGTGTTGTCCAGGCTGGGCAGGTTTGTATCTAGTTTGATTGAGATCGGGGCCAAAAGAAGAAAAAAAGCAAAATAATGACATAAAAGGCATGAAGAGGCATCAGGAGCTACAAGAAGCAAAAAAAGGAAAGATAAAAATCTATTTAATTAACCCCAGAAGTACAATTAAGTGATTCCCATAGTTAAAAGTCACAAAATGGTGCTCATAAACAAAAGTCTCTCTAGTGATGAGAATTTTTTTAAAAATAAAATAACCTTGAGAGGTGGAGGATGAGAGATAGAGAAATTAAACTTTTTTACAAAAGTTTGGACTATTCTAGGAAAGACCCAGCCTATGCCTATCCTGCAAAACTGCTGTTGATGTATCCATAGGCATAATTGATACTTGGACACATAAAAATATACACATAATTACACGTAACTTGTTTTATTTATCAACATTTATTTACAAAGAACACCATATAATCATCTGTTCATTATATTTCATTTTACCAGAAATAGTAACCAGGATAACTTTCAATAGAGATTTCAGTTCCATAAAAATGAGCAACACACCATCTCATAAACATTTCATTACATGAAATATCATGTTAGTAAGATAGGAAATAACATATTACATTTTATTTAACTGAAACAAATAATTTCAAAATTTAAAAACAATTATTTTCATTGCCCCCAAAACCAATATTTGCAGCACAAAATCATTTTTATGAAGAAAGAATTAAAATACAGAGTAATTTAACACAAGAAAATACAAATATGTACATGAAAATATGTTTTTAATTGTGTTACATTACTTGCTGCTAATAACACTTTACAATGGTTATATTAACCATCAAATAAAGAGTACTTAATTCAATTAGAATTAATTATTCAAAAAGCATGCAAAATCAATGTAAGAAAGATTCTTCTGCATAAGACAGAAAGTACAACAAAGGCCTCTTGATACTTGTCAATAAATGGTTTTCTAAAAATCAAAAAGCAAACAAATTGAGTATGTGCTTTTCAGGGATTTGCCCAATTTTGCAGTACTCCTCTCAAAAATTTAAGAAATTACCATTGTTTAATCATATGAGAATTACTTTTTTAAACATTATTTTAAATGAACATCAGTTTTTCATTGTTGAGCACTTTTCACTTGAAACATATTTGATACATTGAGATACGAGAATGACAAAAAAAAGAAGAAAAAAAAAAATGAATTGGACAAGGTTGATGTAAGGCAACATTGGTTTAATTTACATAAGTTGTGAACAAACAACCCCAAGTATTTGTCAAATGGATCTACTGAGACAACAGGTACAGTCATACTACAATCATGGAACCCAACATTTAAAACTTCAATGTAAATGCAGTAAAACCTGTCTAAGCCAGAATAGTTTGGGTCCAACATTTTCTTTCATCTTGTTCAGGTTTCCCACTTATTCAAGTTTGCAATAAAAATTGTCAAATCTGAAAACACAATCATTCAAAGATGGAATAGGTTGAATGAGTAGTGTATTTCACTTAAAAAGTACATTTGAAAGAAAGGAAGACAACCCTGGAGAGGCCTTTAAAATTACATACACAAAAACAATACAAAGTCTAATGAAATAAAGAACTCCATAAAAAGAAAGAGAAATATTTGCATAGGTCTTCATGAATATTGTGTTAACTACTTATAAAATATTCCTTTTAATCACTCATTCTTGATTTTGTCTTTGTTTTCAAGGTGACATTAACTTGAGTTTTATCAACTTTAAATTTCTTTACCAATACTTTAACACAAGTGATGCTTTGTTTGTGCTCTTCAATTAGTCAATGTTTAGAACCACTGAACCCAAAACACAAATTATAACTACTGTGGAAGGATTGCTCTTCACGTCTCCTTTCTTTACTTAGGCTTATGAAAGAAGCAATTACAAATAAACAATGTCTTTCACAAGAGTAGTATAGGAAAGATGATGTTCAGATGAGGGTAACTGAGAAAGCGAACGGACAAGTGACCTCTGACTAGGTCACAGTATGATGTTTAATTTTAAAATAATATTTGTTTTCCATTTTATCCAGAATTATGCAAATCGTCGTATGAAAAATTTCTTTCCATTTCTGCGTTAGCCAGGTTTTTGGCTTATCCAGTGTACTTTGCGTTGGAAAATAACACGTTCTGAGATTGGGGGG
>BOPP01000001.1:5140849-5200230 GCA_017312745.1 Gryllus bimaculatus
GGGAGGCAGGTTTCTGGCTGAGACAGGTTTTATAGCATGAACAAAGGATCAATGCGTGCATTTAAAAACATTTTTTATACGGCAAAAACAAAAGTTTTGTTCAAACATTTCACATTTTGAAATCAAATTTTGAAGTATTCAAATCAATGTTAAATTTTCACTTTCATGATATTAAAGTGAAATATAGAAACAACCAGTAATAGATGAAAGATTACATAATACTATTACCAAAAACTGAGTAAAATAACAACACTGGTTGTTGAAAACACATGGGATTTAAATACCTTAGTAGAAAAAATCTCTCTCTGAATGTCAAGATATCTCCAGTACCTCTAGCCTTACTTCACAACTACTAAGTAAAAGAAAAATTATTTTTCTGCCAGAAAATTGCAAACAACTTCTGAAGATGATTGCATCATGGTCAAAAGATTTCAAAAATAAAAAATTATTAATTTATGATTATCAGTTTCATTTATTAAAAAAATGAGCATTTGACACTTTTGAAAGTCATTATTAGATAAATATAAAATTCAACGCTGACGTTTGAAATGTTACCCCAAAAGGGCTCAAGTAATCAAAGTCATCTTTGTCAACATAAATTTAGCTTGGAGCCCGATTTTAACTGAACATCATCAGTCTAAAAACATACAAAAACAATTTTTTGAAAGAGATAATACAAATAATGAAATTAAATTAAAATAAGTATTATTTTAACAGTATCAAATTAAATTTCAAAAAATAAAACAGAATAAGATGAGCTACTATTCTACAGTGGCAAATGCCAAAGAGAAGTTTCGATCGAAGTTTAAATATGCTTTTGGATTGTGATTGAGGGGTTGGAGGTCCACTCCCTTTTATCTTGGAAAAATCTCAGAAGGTAGGGGAGGAGTGTGAGAGACCTACCACAGAGGACATGGAAGTTGGTTTGATTATTGAGGAGAATTTGAGATTTGTTGGATTGAAAAATGAGAAAAATTCTACAACATTCCTGTCCGGAAATTTATATTCTATTTCAAAACTTTTAATGTCTTGATGCAACCAAGTGTTGTCTGTGTTTTTGAGATATTAGCAAAGCGTGACCTGTTGTGAAATATTTCCAGGTAGGTGCATTTCGAGGTAGTCGACTACCTCGTTTTGTGGCTTCCATCCAGCAGACAACTAATGATGATGGCTAAGCAATCGCAAGCTGTTCTTATATTAAATACTATTGTTGGCAATGACAACGTCTATAATTATTTCATGAAAAATGCCAACGATAATGCACCACAACACCTATACCAATATGCAATGCAATCTTCAGATGTATCTCAATACATTTTGAATAGTACTGTAAATGTCACATCCATATTAATGGGTTATTCCCTACATTTACTTCAGAATTTGTCGATTCAAAAGCAAAAAATTCAAACCTATTCATGAAGATTCTCTTCAACTTATTGTAACATGAATTGTTTAAATTTTACTGTCCCATAATTGTAGAATGACTCTGTAATTTAATACAATACTTAAATATATTATAACATAATGTTAGGAAGAAAAATGAGATAAATGAACGGATTCTTCATAATTACAAACACATCGAAATCCATTATCAAATAGTATCATTGTATTAGTAATAATCATTTTAATTTCAATAAAATAACCGTGTTCAAAGTATATTCTTTATAAAATGTGATTCATAAAACATAATAAAAGGTTATTCTAAAAATAATGATTTTTTAAAAACTTTCTGTAGCTTAGAGTCTCATTTATGATTTCTTTTATACAAGTATTTTGAGAAAATATTTTAAAAAGTAGCTGCATAAAATGTTTCCAAAATGATTTAATTGTTCTCCAACAGGAATACCAGGAGTCTACGATATAAAATCTCTTAGCGGATCAATATACCCTGTTTTTAATTTTCTAGTGTCATACAAGACTTTCTGAAAATGGAATCACTTAATATTGAAATATATAGAAATATGCTCACAGCCCTTTCACACAAATATTGTCAATCTCTTATTCTTGTCATACACTTTTGATTAATACTTCACCATTTAGAACACTCAAGTACTACATATATATAAATTACACTGAATCAAGAAGTCTGAAATAAAAAAAAAAAGAATACAATAACATTATGGAAGACTGAGTCAGATTAGTATCAAATTATTCCATAAACTGATATAAGTACAAAGAACAATTTAAAACTACATATGAAGAATAATATATTTTTTTGTCACAGTCTAAAGAGCTCCTTCCATTACTTTTTTAGGAATTTTTTATATAATTAACATAATTATATTTTAATGTTGGTTCCTAATGCAGTCCTATGATTGCATTTCAGTGTTTTGAAATATCAAACAGTATCATAATGTAACAAAAATAAGTAATGAAAATAGAAAATACCACAACTAAATAAAGGTAAGAAAAATCAAACAATTATTGGAAATACATGCTTTGACATTCTTTTAACGTTAAATAGTAAGTATTTTAAAACGTTGATTCTAATACTAGAATACTTTCATTTCCATTCATTAATTCTCTGAACATTTACGACATAAATGGTCCTTTCTTAGCCACAATAATGTGCGATTATATCAGTCTTTGAAAAGTAAATTACTGTAACAAATAAACAGTTTTCTGGAGCAACAAAGACTATAATTACATGAGCAATAAAGACAAGGCAGGTAAATTTCATTCTGAAAAGAATTTCAAATACAGCTCTTTTAGTAATCAGTTGTCTTAGGCACTGAGCTCTCTAAGATTTAAGCACGTTTAAACACAGTTGATGTTGCTATGAAACACCAATTTCATTCTACTTTCTTGTTTTACACTATTGTACTGAAATGTAATAACTTTATTATCATGAAAAACCTTTTCCAGTTATTCCATATCAGTAAATGTGCTTCTTCAATCACTTCAAAATTACACTATCACAATTTGAGAAGCTTTGAGCAGTTTTCTTGTTTGTGCACTTTTTTCTCACATTTTTTACAACAGTGTTAAAAATGCAAGACAGTAAATATTTTTTTAATGTGCTTTCCACATTTTTTTTTTTTTGTTCTTTTAATGCACTAAACTGCAAGACCAATGTTACTCTTTATAAATACAACTTAATTAGAACCATAATAATGAAATGTTTCAAGGTGAACACAACAAAGAAGGTATATAGAGCGCAATCAAAAACCTGCCAGAAAAAGCATTGACATAGCTATTATTCACAGATATCAAGAATTAAACCACATGTACTATTATCACACTCCAAAGATTTCTAAACTTGTGTCTCTTATAATCAATAAAATGAATGTGAGAACACAACACACATTAAACAGATATTACATTACATACATAGCTTATGCATTCTCTATATTATCATAATATACTTATCTATTTTGAATTAACTTCTATTACCTAGATATATTCTATTTATATAAAAAGACTGAGTTTCTAAGTGGAAGGAAGCCACCCCACAAGTAAAGAAAAGTTTGTCACTACATGTTCGATTTGACTCTCCACTTGTTTATTAGTAAAGAGATAACATGACAACACACAATTACTTTAACTTCCTCAAAATAGAAGGAATCAAGAAAAGAAATTAAATGAAATGCATGTATTCAATTTCTTCTAAGAGAGCTATTATTGGGTTATAATTCTATACCAAAAAATGATTATTTTCCAAATGTGGAACACAATCTTGGCTACATGACAAAAGTAGCTGCAACAGAAGTTGAAAATAGTTGGCAACCAAGACATAGGAGTGAGCATGATACAGGAAAAGGTGTAGAGATTTCTTTAGTTTAATATTATACATGTAGTGTTTACATATATTACATACATGTATTTCTTTTAGACAGTGTTCATGTCGATCAGACATCTCATACTCAGGGTATATGCTGCACATGCAGTCCTAGTCAAATGGAGACAACCATCTGTCCAAATCTGAAGCTGAAAGAGTGCATCAGAAAATTGAGGAATCACTGAAAATCTGGACATGCCATATCATAAGCAGCAATGTACTGAATGTGAGTATTCAGTTAGAATGTGCAATGTGTAGAAACACAAGCCACCTGAAGTTTTAATTTAATATAAAAAAACAACTATATGATGATTTCGGATGTTACTTAATGGGGGGGGGGGGCAAAATATCAGACCGTATAGAAGTATAGGGAGTGAAACAGGGCTGTGTCCTGTCACCTCTTCTAATTACTGCAGTGCTGGATGATGTGATGGAAAGCGTAACAACAGAAGAAAGAAGAGATATTAGATGGGGTTTGACAGCAACTCTGGAAGACCTCTCAGGTGCAGTATGAGTAGGTGGAATAGCACAATGAAATATTTGCATTTTTCAGTCAACAACAAAACTGTTTCATTGCTTTTGGATGTTCCTCAAGTTCTTGGGTATCTACCAAAATCATTGACACCTCTTTTTCTACATGAATTGGAAATTAGTAATATGGATTTTATAATGGTGGTTATAGGTTCTACCGATAGCACCAAAAGTGATGATTACACACTTTTTGACAACTTTCAGGCAGTAGGTGATTTTGATTTCCAAATGACTACTTAAATGCATTATGTATGTGTCATCCAGTTCAATATTGACATTCAAAAAAAAAGTTCAGGAAATAGGAAGGTGTGCCTTTATTCAATGAACACAGTGGGCAACTTTTGCTTTCCAAACTTCTGATATGTGTTAAATCTAAATAATACTGTGTTAAATCAAAAACAATTATTTTCTCTTGATTTCTTACTTATTCAAACCCATAATAGTTTAATAGAAATCAAAGTATTAAAATAACATAGCACCAACTCATGAAGACGTTTTAGGAAAATAATTGAACTTGTATTAGAGGAAATGTCAATTATAAAAGCTTCTGAGATCAAGAAACTTCACAAAAAATTATTTGAAGCTATTCTGTTAATGCATTAAATCATGCATTAAATCATGAATTACACCTGCAATGTAAATATTAACTATGCTCAAGAATTTTCAAAAAGTTACTTAACTATTCAAACAAATGTCCAGAAAAAAAATTTAAGCAAACTGTTTTTAACGAATACTGTACATTTAAACAGTAATAAATAAGTAATAGTAAGTAAAGAAAAAATTAACAACATTTTATTCAAAACAAAGCACAGACCATTAATATATTTTAAAACCTGTACATGAAATCAAGTGCTAATATTGCAGCATCATATATAATTTTTTTTTATTATAAAAAGCTCTTTCTTTGGCATCCAAAAACACAACTCTGTTAAAAACAGATTTTGGATTTTGTAGCATTACAGAATTTTTCTCTGTGCTATATATTTGGGGAAGTAAAAAGAAACACTTCCTGCTTGCCAAACTTATTTTCATCTGATTATCAGATCTCAAAAGAAAAGAAAACAATTTTCTGTATGATCACATCACCAATTTTTTGATAATCATGTAACTTTAGGGATCAATGTCTCAAAATTAGTGACAATGAAGTTGCACCACTATTAAAATAAGGCCTTCATTTTATAATATGGATTACTCATAAGTAAATGATAATTTAACTTACTGTACAGGAACAATTACCTAATTTTACACCACCTTTAACTATTTTTATGATTACCTACAAGTAATTTAAAGTTAGTTCTAGCAGTCTAAAGTACAGAACAATTTTCCCATATAATTACAATCTAAAAAATATTTAATTTAATACAAACATACATAAACACTGTAACATGTTTACAATCAGTGTTTAACCTTATGAACTAAATCACCAAAGACCTTTTATTATATGTACAACATATTTATTAACTATTTCTGAATCGCATTACATGTCAATAATTTCACACCTTACTAGACTGCAAGATTTTGATATCTCTAATGCAAGGACTTCAATTTGAATTGGAATTTTGTAAAAAGAAATTATTTTAAGATAATCCTACTCAAACCTAAACTGCACAATTGATTTCGATGTCCCCTATTAAAATACACACAAATTAAGAAATCATGGATGAAAATAAGATAATTATTAGAATTTTCTCCACCAACATAATATTTATTATTATAATATACCACCATTATAATATTTATTATAATATTATTTCAAATATTAATGCAGGAAACAATTTTTCTAAGACACTAAGCTGGAATTAAAAACTAAAAACTGCACATGAAAGAGCTTCGCAACAAAAAGTGCAAGAAGACAGCGAGAGGGGGGGAAAAAAAATAATAATAATTTAACTTTACCATTCATCATAAGCCAGTTATCTTCAGTTCTTTGTGCTTTACAGCTAGGCCTTGACAGAAGCAGAGTTGCCGCTCTTTACTGCTCTTGACATATGCACATTGAACGTGCTTTTGTGGCCAATCTAAAGTGAACACCAGATTTTGGTCCCCTTCTTTTTATATTTTTCAGTCAGATAGCTATCCCATATGAATAATTTTAATGTGGTCAAATTTTAATTTTGGAGATGTTAAAGTCATGGCAGAAGTGAACAACCTGTACAATACTCTATCCCGTTCATTTATTCATTCTGAGTTGATGACAAGAGTAGATTACACTGGAAAAGCTGCTCATCTTGTGTGTCCCTAGGAAACCAATGACTGTGACGTCATGTGACTCTCAAACTTCAAACACCAAAAAGTTTGGCACAATGATTATCAATTTTCAGACATCCTTCTAACTTCCTGAACATAAAATGTTGCATACAAATAATGCCAGTAGATATGAAAATCCTAGATATCAATTCAAATTCATCATACATTTTCTTATTGACTTCAGATATAATATATTTAAAATGTAATTTAAAACTAAATACTTTGACATTTAATTTAATTCAATTCAGCTTTTAATAAAAGACCAAGTGAAAGTCAAAAACATTAATAACAAACAAACATTTTTAACACAAAAAGTGCATAATGATTGCCTTTCAACATTCACGAGTTTGTCTAGTAATTGGAAATTGAAAAGAAATATTTATCATAAGAAAAGGTTTGAAAATTTTCTGAACAATTGAAAATGTATGAGATACAAAAAATTGTACCTCTATAACCTTGCGCAGTAAATAATTCGAGGTAAAAAGTTATTTCCTTCCACTTTTCTCTATCAGTCTTCATGTCAAAGAAATGTATGCACGACATATGACAATGGTTTCTCAACAAATATAATTCATAGAACAAATGTACAGATATGTTATCCTACAAGGAAAGATAATTTGTCAATAGATATGTAAACAATTAACATCTTTGGTATAATATACATCAAATTCACAAATAACTGTCTCCACACCAGTAACTCTCCAAACCCCAATAGTGAAGAATAGCAATCAGCAAAATATTACTGACTTTTTGAGGTTTTCATCAACTGCAAACAGAAAAATGAACAAGATATCCAAAGCTTAAAATCACACAGTGAAAACAAATTAATTATATTTCTCGTTTCATTCTTTCCCTACTAAAAATTTTATAATTTAATTAATTAATTAGTTCAAATAAAATATTTCTGTGAACAAATCACAAGATTTTTTACCTCCATTCTCCTTCTCAAGTTTTCAATGTACCCTTTGCTTGAAAATTAATTACGATCATTACACAACTCTTAACTTTTCAGGAGACCTACCTGTGATGTTTTGCAATGTTGTTTTTGGAAAATTTTTTGGCGATGTTTAATTTTGCCCTGAATAATAAAATTACCAATTAGTACACATAATCACATTCATATGATAGATCTAATCACACATGACAGAATGTACTTGATATCAAAAGTAATTAGGTGCCAATTCCAGAATGTTATTTTGAAGGAAAAAAGTAAAGAGTGAAGGAGAAAGAAAGAATAATGAAGAAGGGGAAAAAAAAGAAAAATAATTCAAATTAAGAGATCTGTCTCCCAAAATGTGGTGGAGTTGTGGAAACGGTTTTAATCATTTAAATGGGCCTTCGATGTAAGTAATCTGAGCTTGCCCAATTTTTTTAATTGAAGCTTCAGCAGTTACAGTAACAAATTCTGAAATTATTTTAAATTTTTGCAAGTTTTCTCAACAATCCTCTGAATGTATGCTTTCAATTGAAAAGTTTATTATTAACAAAAAGAGAAGTATTTAATTCTTTGGCGATTGAGTATCAATACTTTGCAATTTGACAAATCTGGTAGAAATGCTTGTAGCAAAAACACCATTTTTTCACATTTTTCCAAATATATAGTAATTTCCTCTCCCTAAAATGTGCAATAGCTGTGAATATCAAGAACTGAATCACAAATATTACAGAATCAAAGTTAAAGCATTAAAATCTGTTTTCAGAAGTCCAAGATGCTAAAAAAATAATTAGAAAATAAATATATTTTAACATGTTTGAAGGATAATGATTCCAATAAGGTAAACTTCAAATCTTCCATTTTTCCCTTATTCAAATTATCATCAAGATCGCTTCTTTTTTCTTCCATGATGTCATCATAATCAACATCCCAGAGATCAATATCCAAAATCAGTATTTCAGTTAGAGCATTGGTATAGGACTGACCTTCACATTTTTGCAAATGGTGTGCATTTCATAATATTTTTCCTGCAGGAACAACTACCATGGCACTTTAGAACATGTTTAGCATATCGAGTTCACAAGTCCTCCAGACGCTGATTTTATAGTAGGGTGAATAGGCAGGAGGCTGGGTTTTGAATTTTTCTAGTTCCATTGCAGTGTGTTGAGTTGCTTGTTTTTCCTTGCTTGCACCTGCAAAAATATGTCCTCAGGGAATAATGTCAAGCACCTACTCCTGTAGAAAGTAAAGATGCAAGGTTGAAGGAAGTCTTTCTTATAAATTTTCCGAAGATTTCATGACATAGCAGTTTTTAATGGCTTTCTTTCACCCTCTGAACAGAGGGCTACTATGATCTTCTGTCCTACCCAATCAACCTTTTCAAAAATCAAATTGGTTTTTAAGGGTAAAGCACAGGATTTTGTGTTCTTCTTCCAAACCTATGTCATCAAATATAGTTAAGAGGCTTCGAGGTGAACTCATATAGAAAATATTAATTAAGTTGGAAATATTCAGTCCGTCATGAGTTGAAAGATCATACCTTTTTCAGTAGTGGTTGCCAAACTAATGATTGTGAGCAACCATACAGTTTTCAATTCTACTGTAAGATACCAGAAAAAGCAATACAGACCATTTTTTTTCTTCTTCTTCAAATCTTAACTTTTGTTTATTGTCTGTAAGCATACACCTCTATTAAACATGAAACAAATGTTAATAAAACATATGCAAGAAAAATAAACTGAAATGGGGTTGCACATTACAAAAAAATTGAAATTTAGTAACTAACAAATTATGAATTGAATAACAGATTTTTCATCAGACTAGTTAATGAGAAGGATGGCACCTTTATCATCATATTCTAGTTTTTTTATGTTACAAGAGTTGGTCATGACTAGGCCATTTGAATACATTTGTCCAAATATTAATTAGTGAGTGTGTTTGTGTACTTGTTTGTGTACTTGTTTGTGCTCGGTAGAACAAGTCCAGGTTAGCCAACCTTGAGCATGACCACAATCTACCAAAAATTTTCCCCACGAGTTAGAAGTAGCTTGCGATCGATGGTTTTTCCAATCACTGTTTTAGAGGCAAGATTCAATGAGACGTTTCTTTTGAACTTCAAAAGTTGCCATCCTCAATTGTGTTCAAAACAAAATCTTTTATGTAAAGAGCAACCATTATGCACCCATCGAGAAAGTATTAAAAAATGGTGATTGGAATGGTTCGGTCATGATTGTCGAATGAGCACCACCCAACTACAGCACCAACTCCTCTGGCAACAATGACCAACCCATTGGAAGATCCAGTGAACAGCCTCAAAGAACACAAGAACATCAAGGAAGATCTGCAGAGCCAGCACCTCAACATTAACGATGCCAGGGATCTGGCCACAAACAGCCAGAACTGGAAGAATGTACTGCTCAATGACCCTATAGCTGCAGAGGCAGCTCCCTATACCAGCTGCCCACTTAAGACCAAAGAAGAAGAACAAGAATGTTGCCACAAATGATCTTTGAAAAGCACAAACTGTCAATTTTATAAGCTTTGTGGTAATTTGTGTTTTCATCACCTACTAACCTAGTGCAAATTAATCTTGCAGCTTCTCAATCAGAAAAAGGATCATGTGACAAAAACCAGGCATACAATTTTTTGGCATACACAATGTCTTTGTATTGCGTTTCTTGCACCCACATACTGCTCAGTAGTTGCAAATGAATCACCCCAAAACCGCTCGACTTGTTCCATGATGCCAATTGCTGTTCTCATCGTAGCAATACTCTTGCAAGAATGCTATCTGTTAACCCTCTGTTGTGCGTTAAGCTACCAGCACTCTTCACATCAGGGTTTGTTGAAATACCACATCAGTCCAAATTCTGACTAAACATTTTTCAGAGCTTTGAACATGCATGCACCTGGAGGCCTACGCCCCCAAACATGCATGTACACATTCAAAAACCTTTTTGTTTCCAATTCAGTCATGTCTTGTAAGTATAAATAGAATGATTTTGCATCAAAGTTGTCAACATTGACATGAAAACACAGCAGCACATCATCAAAACATTGCAAAGGCAACAGCCAATCTTCCCTCCCCTCAGCTTACACAAATATCTTCACAATAATTTCAGTTATAAAATACTCAATTATTCTGAATCTCCATTTGTAAAACTGTGAACATTTATGTTGTAAATAAATGAAAGGAAACCTTGTGTAACTGGAACATCATAACTGCTCAATCTCCACTTGAGTGGGACAAACCTAGATTATAAGCAAACTACAAGATGGATTAAAACACTTTTCACAATTCGGTCAATTTTTTGGTTGGCAGACCTTAATTTCTTCCTAATTTCACTGGCCTAACATTAATATACACACTGCACAATTATTGAAAACTAGTGGCCTGCAGCTTCAAAAGTTTGTTAAACAAAAACATACAAAGCAGTTTTCCTAAAAGATAATGCAACATGCACAAAGCAAACAATTAATGACATGGAGCCTCCTCTTTGGAGCATTGCTGCTGCATGACATCAGATTCATGGGAAGCAAAGATGCACTAAGTACGAGTCTTCACTCGGTACAGTCAGTTTGAGAATAGGCAGAATAACACAATCAAATATTTGTGTTTTGCTGTCTAAATCAAAACTGTTTAATTATATAATTTTAACTGTTTCTGTTCACATTGGAAACTGGTAATATACATATTTTTATATTTTTCCTCAGTTCCAGGGCATATAATGAAACCACAGAAACCTCTCACTTGCCTGAAGAATGAACAGTTTTCTTTCAATTTCTGTGCACATTTGAAACTAGTAATATAGATATTTTTACATTTTTCCCAAACTCCTGGATATTTATAACTTCAGACACGTGGCTGGAGGCAGAATAGTTTGGTTTTAATTTCAGAAAGCATCATGGATGTTTTTTAATTCCTGGGTATCTAATGAAACCATAGACACCTTTCACATGGCCAGAGGCAGTATAGTTTTCTTTCAATTTCTGTGCACATTGTAAATTAGCAATAAAGGTGACGTGATTTTCAAGGTATTGAGAAACGTTTCTACAAAAAACAATTACTAACACATTACACCAATAGTACATGAATATAATTTACTGTACTGATGAAGCAAAGCTGACATATATGTTTTGAAACAATTTCTACGTTCTCAACATGTTTCAATAACAACTATACAACACAATAAAACAATCTTTATTATATGTTTTCATTATTAAATGTACTATATCACTAATGGTTATGCTAAATGAACTACTTGGTGGTTAAAGTAATTAAATATGAGGAAATGGATGAAGTGTAATCTGTAATAGTTATACAAAATTATTCCTTGAGACACAAACAACTATTTTATACAACAATTATTGTACTAAAAAATGAAAAATTAAAAGCATTTACTGTACATACATTTTTTTCCAATACGTCTTCTACTACCAACAGTACAGTAAATGCAAAGAATGTGAAATAATGACGTCCTACATAAAAGAAAATATGATGCAAATATTTTTCTAAAGACTTTCTTAACAACAAATTTACTTACTTGAATTTTTTTCCTTTTCATTCCATAGGTGCCCCTTGCAACACGATATCTTTCATATCGCTTCCATAAGTTCAGAAGAGCTAACTGTTGTCTCACTCGTCTCTTCTGAATACGCTTCAAAATAGCTGCCTCTTTTTTCTCCAGCTCCCCTTTGAGAAATTCTTTCTCTGATTGAGAAGCCTAAGATGTTAAAAATCTTATCAATCTGATTTCTCCTCCTTCAATATATATATATATATATATATATATATATATATATATATATATATATATATATATATATATATTGTTAACTTGCTTAAAATGTATTATTATTATTTAATTTATATTAAGAGTTTTCAAAATACATTAGAAGGGAAAAGAGTTCTTTTGAAATAATGTTCTTTTAAACTTTCTCAAATATACTGCAAAGACAAAATATTATAATCATGTAGAAAATCGATATCAAGATTTTAAAGTTAATATACACATTTGACACAGAAAGGATACTGGATGTCTAAAAAATGTGTGTTCTCAACTCTCTAACCACCCACATCAAAATTTCTCTTGAGAAATTTAGAGGATCATTTTCTCATGATTAAAATGTATAGGATATCCTGCCTCCACCTACTAGCCCCTACTAGCATGGTTAGAATATCCTTCGAGCTCTTTTGTAGTGGTTTCACATGAACCACATTCTACATTTTCAATTAACGTAACTAAAATTATTTTGGTATATTGTTATGCAATACATTGTATTATACTTTGCATTTTTGTACATATTCTTATACACCATATGAAATTGTTTCAATCGGCACAATAAAGTTCGTAAAAGATGGCACATTAGGGTTTTTCAAATCTAAATACTTTTCACTTACATCTGAACCAAATGTAACAATTTTTAAAAAGGGTATCTTTAAATTTTTATAAAATACAAATCAAACTTTAACTATAGTACAGTGTGTATGGAACATGTGGATTAAATAGAGTGCATTTAATGTTCAAAGAATTTCCAATCAACTTCTTAATTTCTGTAAAGAACAAATTAAGTGCCTTTTTTTCAACCTACTTGCGCTTCTTTAAAATTAGAAATGTTAATAACAATAAAAAGATTTAAATTATTCTTTTGAATTTAACATTTTAATAAAAAGTTAGTTTTCAAAAACATATGAAAAAAAATTTCCCTTTTCTAAAAATTCTCAAACTATGTGTGTTTTAAATGGTTCTTATTTTTTTCTCTCTATAAGACACACTGAGTATTGGAGAAACAAAATAAGAGAAAAAGGTAAAAAATCAGTTTCATGGTAATGAAAATGTAAATACTTTTTGATTTAAAAATGTCTGTAAGTATTGCATCCTACATGTTTGATTCACATTAAAAAGTACAGACAGCAATGGGTGACCCGTATTGGAAATATGCTGCAAGGAAGACTTCAAGTGCAAGCCCTGAATTATAAACTGCCACAAACAAGATGGAAAGAGACTGGAATGCAATATGCCTAATCCATAAAGGAACATAATGTTTGATAGAGATAGAAAGAGAAAAAGAGAGAGAGAGAGAGGGATAAAGAGAGGGAAAGAGAGAGAGAAAGAGAGAGAAAAAAATAATTTTAATAGCATAATATAATTATCATGATTCTTAATTATCTGACATGATTATAAGATTCATGTCACGAAAGTGTACTACATATCAGCATCAGTAGTTGACAGCTAACATACCAAGTGCATTCATGTGAATATGAGCCATGCACAACTGGCATACAGCATTCTCATTGCTATTTCAGCATCATGAAAGCTTTACATGCCTAATAAGGCAAACAATCTATCAACAACTACTGTATTAAAGCACCAGTGAATTATGTGAAAGCAATGTGAACTTCAATTTACTAGCTAATATTTTAAGCAGTGTATTTCACGCTTTCTTGATACAAAAATTGATTTTGAAGAGAAATACTTCTACCACATGCTAATGTTTGAAAATAATCATATCAATAAATCAAGAACAAACTATCAAAAAACTTTCTAAATAATTTGAAAACCAATGCTAATAAACTAGAAGAAGCAATGTATATGCACTAGAATGAGCAATACATTTTGGAGAACGTATGTCCACAAATAGATATTTAAATATTGCTAATAATAGGAAATATTCTTCAATAACAGTACAGTTCATTCTTTAAACTGAACAGCAAGCTTGATATTTTTAACTTCCTTGTATATGTAGTAGAGATAAATGCTACAAAAAATTAACACCAAGATTTTGATAAAAATACACATTTTAGAGTCCTTCTTTAGAGTCCTCTTTTCTTTTTTTTTTCTTCGACAGCCTCTCATAAAAGCAGTATGTCATCCATAATGTGCTAGAAGTTAGATGATGCTTAAATGTTCAGTTAAATTTATGAACGCAACAAAAACAAAATATTTAACTATAAAAATATAAGACGGTTATGATTGTTACTAAAATATTAAAAATTAAACACAATTATCCTTTTGTTTTTTGACAATCAAGAAGAATGTTTTTCACCAAAAATATTTTCAATTGATTGCATCAGTTGCTATTAACCTTAATAAATCATTAAGTGATTTGTATACTTGAATTAAAATAAAATGACTGTCAGTAAGGCTGCCTATCGGCTTCAGTGCATAACCTTTCCTACTCGCAAAATAAAATGTTACTTATACCATTCATATCATAAATAACTATCTTATTCAAAACACCTGCCTGTATGTGTTTGTCTATCTGTCCACTATCTGTGATCAATACTAACACCTCAACTGTAAAGAGGAATTGATAAACCTCAATTGATCTGACTGATGTAGGAGCCCCTCAAAATTTGAAACACAGTCTTTTAATTTTTGGGGGGATAATTATTTAAAGTTCTTAGGATGTTTTCAAAACATTCTCAAAAATTGCTCCAAAATAATGGTTTTTAAAAATTATTTTGCTGAAATAAAGGAAAATATACTTCTAATTACCTATAATTCATATTATTTGTAACAGCTTTGCAATGTTTTACACTTTAATATGTACCTGAAAATTGAATTCAACCAGTAAGAATTATTTATCTGTGATAACATTCAAACTAATTTCTTCTAAGTAAAAACACCACACACATTACTGCTACAACACCAGGCTGTACTCAACATTCCCGACACCTAAAAAACTTTTGAAATGCACTTTTGGACTTTGCACTTTTGAAATGTTTATTTTTTGTAATTTTTAAAAATACAGAGAGTTTATTAAAATGGGGCCAACACTAATTTTTTAACCATCCTTTGCTATTATTACTTAAAACTAATTTAAAGAAACACATTGGAGCCTTTTTTGAGAAAATAACTGTTGAAAAATTGCCTACATTTCACATAAAATTACACGACAACTACTAAAACTTTCAAAAAATGGTATAAGACTGTGTCTCATGATTTGTTGAACAGATTTCATTAAGAAAAAGTTTCTTTCTTCAATATTCTAGTTGTAGGTATACACCACAAAGTTTTGAACTTTTTCAATTTTCAAAAATACAGAGATTTTAAAATGAGACTTGCACCATTACTTTAAGTTTTTTTTACGCTATCCCAGGACAAAGTTTATTCAAAAAATTTGGAACCATTTTGGAGAAAATTTTCAAAATGTTATTGAGGCCTCAAAAAGCACAATATCAGTTTTATACTCGCAGGGTCTCGAGTTCGTTCACATTAATCAGAGAATATCAATTTCGAAGAAAATTGTTTGAACGGTTTAGGCACTAGCACTGACCACAGACGGAAGGACGAACGTTTTGCTGTCAACTGATTTTTTAGTATACAGGATCCATAATATGTATATTTTAACTACGAAAAGTGTTAGAGGAAGTAATTTACTATATAAATACTATATTAAATATGAAGATTAATACACTTTTTCTTCACTGGGGCCCAACAATAAGTTTTTCTGTCAGAAAATGACAGAAATACACTTTTCCTTTAATACATAAATGTAGTAAGACGAGAAAGTAAAAATAGTGCAGTGCAATATATGCAGTCCAAAATATGTGTAGTATTCATTATTTTACAAGAGAATTTTCTGAAGAGTATTATAAAATGTAATATTGAGAATACATTCCAAATGCCATATGTTTGTGGGGGTAGTAGTCTAGTAAAAAGTATATAACTCAGGAAAAAATCCCGGAAGTTTATTCCCAATGGTTCTATATGTTGTTGAGGGTGCTGAATCCGAATTTGATTTTGGCCACCTCAAAAATGCTTGGCATCACAGAGAAAATTGCAAATGATCCTAAGCATTTTTTGTTTTTTGCATGAATCTTCAAAACTTATTTATGTGGTCAATAATTGTTATTTACAAAAATATAGGGTCATATTTGCTTGCACAAAGTATCTGTAAATCCAAACTTTAGGTAACCAAAATAAGAGGGATAAAAGAAAATGATTACAAAACGTTCTGTACCATACAATATATTAATAAAAAAATTTGTACCAACTTTGTTTTGCAAATAAGTGCAAAATTATGAGTAAAAGTAAAAATAACCCTAACGAGGAAATTTTAGGCGATAAACAAAGTACTGAACCACATAATTTCATAGATGTTTGGAAATGCAAACTTCAGGTTAAAAAAGAGAGTATCACTGTAGAATAAAACGAGCGTAAGCAATTAGCTGACAACTCCAATTAATTCCAATTTTTGTTTTCTCAATTATGAATATTAGTTGTCTCATTATTAGCCCATCACTGATGTGTTACCAAGATATTCTATTGATTCTGTGAGTATTGGAGTGTTAATAATTTAACAATGCCACTTATTTGTCCACAATAGCTGTTTTCAAGCTTGATAGAGTGAAACTAGGCATCGCCGCAAGAAAGGGTGGCTAGAAAGAGCTTTGGCTAGAGGCTAAAAAAGTAACTGTTTATCAGCATGCTCTGGCACATAAAGCGTTTTTCAGCAAGTTAAAGTTAAAGTATGCCTTTCTAGGAAATTTTATCTACTTTATTTTGGTAAATAACAATTGTTTCAATAACATGCATAGTTTTGAAAATGTAAGCAAAAAACTAATAAATAAGAGCTTTTGTTTTGTTTTGTTTCTTTGTTCGTTTGCTTTTTTTTTTTTTTTTTTTTTTTTTTTTTTTTTTTTTTTTTTTTTTTTTTTTTTTTTTTTTTTCCCTTCCTTTCTTTTCTTCTACTTCGCACCTTCAAAAACCGCTGAGAAAAAAAATTATGGATTTTTTTTCAGGATCGGGCCCTTTTGAGCTCCAATTGACTTTTTGATGAATATTTATGATGTAGAATACTTTGCTATATTTACCAAGTCTTTCTTAAAACAGTGAGAACAAGTTATGCAGAAACACTTATAATAATGAATTTTTAAGCATATAATAAATTAAGTGACATCTCTAAACAAACCATGCTATTAGAAAAGTAATAGGTATAAAATGTTCCGTAAGTCAAAAATACTGTGTCATTTTTGTTAGAATTATTATAAACTATGACTTCAAGAGAAAAAAATTGTATGCAAAATGTAATCAAGTAAACTAAACATGCTAGTTGGACATCACATAGAATCAACTAGACATTTTGACTTTTCAACAAACTCACTTACTGAGATGACTTCATGTTCAAGTTATGTAGTGGCTCAATAAGGTGTAAATTTTGAAGAAGAAGAAAAAAAAAAGTCATATTTATCAACATACAACTAAATACCTTTTGGGTTTTTGAAGTTGAAAACTTTTGTGATGTCCCAGCTGAAGTTTAAAATCACATATCCTGTGTAAACAACAATCTGAGGATTCTATGGGTCACACAGGAAAATGTAGAGGCTGGATGACATCATGCTGCTTGGGTAGCTCCTTTACACAATTCATAAATAAAACAAAACACACAAATACACAAAACACACAACTACAGAGGTTAGGGATGTTAACAAAGGCAATGGTGTTAAGAGTCATCAGCCAGTAAATGCATTATCAAAATAATTGCATTATGAATTTTGATTCAAAATAACTCTTAGTAATTTGGAAAGTGCGATAAAAGCTTCATGATTTTGGGCAGCTCCTTTCTCTATGAAAGCATACCAAACTATATGGAAAGTCTAATAACAACTTATTAATAAATAGAAACCATATCATAGATTGGCAAGGAATAGAAACCTACATAATTATGCAAGGAATGAGATAGAAGAAATCATTACCATTCATGAAAGCATCAAAAGTACTTGTTATTAAAAATTTTGTTAGATGCTGCCTTCAAAGTGCAATTGATGGAAAGTAAAATAAAATGCAAAAACAAGACATACTATGCGCTTCTGCCCGTCAACAGCTTGGGGAGCACTTGCTGACTGTTGAGAAGAATTCACAGATTGCTGGAGAACACCTGACTGTTGCTGGGTCACACCTGTTACTTTTTGTTGGGCACCAGCATCTTGTGGTTCCTCCTCTCTCCTTGGAAGTATTTGTTGTTTCTCTTCAACCTCTAATCGCTGAAGTCGTTCGTATCGAGGAGCTGCTGTCTTTTGATACCTTTCACCAAGGTGAAGAACACTTCCAGTGGTTCTCATCTGTGGTACATTTGTAGCTTGGGGGAGATTCATGAGCAATTCAGGGATACCTATTTGTGGGGCAGATGGTCTCACGTTTGGTTGCAAATTCAGGTGCGATACATTAGAAGCGGATTGATGAATGTTTATTTGTGTCAAATTTGACATTCCTGCCCGCAATCCTAAATTTGGAACACTAGTTGGTGGAAGTGGGATTCCCAAACGTGGTCCACTTGATTGCTGGGATAATGTCAATGGAGGAACATTTGTTGTCAGCAGGGGCACATTGAAACTTGATAGGTTTGAAGCTGGACTTTGAGGCGCACACAATGATGAAATGTTTCCAGAAAGTTGTCGCATATGTAACTGCGAAGTATTTGTAGCTTGTTGCTGAAGACATAGCTGTTGCACATTTCTCAGAATTTGTGGTATGTTTGTTCCTAGTGATGGAATATTCAGACGAGGCACATTTGATACTACTTGAGGTATTCCAACTGTGGGTACATTAGATGAAAGCTGTGATGTGCCAACCTGTAGCATGTTTGCAGCTGGTCTTGGAGGATTTAACTGTGCTACATTCCTAGCAAGTTGTTGAGCTTTAGCAACTAATTGTTGCATCTGTAAATGTGGCATGCTTCCAGGCTGGGGTGCTCTCAGTTGCAAAATATTTGATGGTATTTGGGGCACCCTTACCTGCAGCCTATTTCCAATCAGCTGTGTTGTACTTTTAGCACTGTGTGCAGTATTAACACTTAACTGAGAGATATCTGGGACCAATGGATTCACATTCATTCTCTGCTGAACATTTAAAACATTTGGTTGAAGTTTTGCTGGTTGCACAGTGACTGCAGGCAGCTGACGTTGCTGAGACGAAGTTGAACATCCAGATGATGTCCTCCCTTGGGCTACATTCTGAGAAATGTTTATTGGTGATGCATTTACACCTTGTGGCACACCTAGGGGCATTGTATTTGCTGTCAAAGACTGAGCTCTGATGTTTCTCAATATATTTAATTGAGCTTGTAAGGCTTGTCCTTGCTGCATTAATGGCTGCTGCTGTTGATGTTGTAGCTGTAGCTGATTCTGTTGCTGCTGAAGTTGCAATTGTAATTGTTGCTGCTGCTTTTGAAGTTGCTGCTGTTGTAGTTCCAGTTGCAATAGCTTTTGTTGCTGTTGCTGCTGCAGCTGTTGTTGCTTATTTAAAGTAGATGTTTGGGTATGTATTGGGGGAATGCTTCTTGCACCTTGTAACATGCCTACACGTAACAAATCTGGTTGCGGAAATCTCAAATTGAGCTGTGACCTCTGTGCTTGTAAATGAACTCTGGGTGAACCCATTCTATTTTGTACCCATCCAACTGGCAGCCCACGCAGCCTTGGAACTCCTAACCGCAAGAAGTTCATTTGTTGTTGATTAAGAGATAACTGTGATGCTCCTGTTATGTTATGCATCATTCTCAGATTGGATGAGCCTAAGTTAGGCACATTCATTCTTTGCTGCAGAATACCCACTTGGCGCATATTCATCATTTTTTGCAACATGTACAACTGTCGCAAATTTGAAGTACTGTGTAGAGCATTAGCTGAAGTTGAGGCAGATCCTACCATTCCTTGACTTACACGACTAATATGAGCTGTCATCTTATAAGTGGGCTCTTTTGATACATTTGGAAGAGACGTTACAGGCACTGATTGTGTAGAACCAGGAACTGACTGCTGCACCTCAGTTTCTGATATAATCGCTTCTTGAGCTGTACTCCTTGCCTGCACGGCATTGTCTGATGGCACCTCTTGCTCTGAGAATAAAATTTTTTTGTGTTACTGCACTGTAAGAAACACTCCCCAGTCTCAAACTATTAATGAATAAGTCAATGTTATTTTAGAGCATAACTCAGATCTCATACTTCAGAATAATTTTAAATTAGAAACAGAAATAGTTTCAGACAGCATTTTTGTACATTTTTAACCCAAAAATTAACATACCTGAGACCTTAGAAGAGTGCATCTCAAGTGGTCTTATCTCTTCAGTGTAGTCCATTTCCTGTTTGAATATTGGCAATAACATAAGGTTATTCAGTAACTACTTTACCCAAAAAGTAACAACAGTCTCACTCAAATAAGGTATCTGAAATAGCCATAATACAACTTTGATATTTTGTCATCTTTTATATATAAATAACATTTTAATTCAGGAAAGTAACTAAAGTAATTTTTTTTATTCTAATTTACAGATGAACATAATTCAATGTTAGCTAATGTTAAAAACAATAGCAAAAAACACTACTGGAGGGGCAGACCTTGACATTCAATTTAGGAGTTAAGAGTCTGGTGAAATAAAAATATTTTATAACTTTCCACATATAAAATCAATTACAAACAAGATGTTCTTCAATTCATTTATTAAATTTTCACTCATGTTTTTTATTATTTAATACAAATTTTACTCTCTTAGATTTTTTCAACAAAGTTTATTTTTAGTTCTTAAAATTCTTTTTAGGGGTGTGAAAAAAAGAGACGAGGGCCAATGGGTACCAATGGCCTGGACCAACTAATCAGTTAGTGCTAGAAGGGTTTTCTTTAAAATTGAAACAAGATTTTTTTACTTTTTTTTCCTACAAAGAGAGTTTGAAGAAAGAACAATTTGTTTAAAAAACAATAGTGGCTGAAAACAACAATAAAACATGAGACAATGGGTGACTATTTTTAGGCAACCAAACCACAAAGAATATCAGACAAATGTGAAATAAAAACAATTGTCATTGAAGCCCTATTTGCCATTGCCAACTGCCATTGATATTTAAGCTACAAGAAAGGACAGATCTAGGAATGAAAAAAAAAAAAAAGAAAAAAGAAACATACATAACCATCTCATAGGACCCTACAATTTGTGGAAATTCATGTTGGTTAAACAGATGCAATTTGAGCATGTTCTACACAAGACAACACAAAATATGTACTCACAAATTCATTTTAAAAGTCAACTGTTAAAAGTTGGCCTCAATAGACATATGGTGAGACATTCCATTACCTTGGATCTTGACTGACTTTCAACATTTAATTCCATTACAAAAATGACTTGTTTTACAGAAATAAATTCTTATTTTCTGCACAGCAAAATCTAAGTTTTACAGTATAAAAATGATTTGCAGGCTTACATATTTTTCAGGATTATCTCCCTAACTGTTACACGCAATAGACCTTAGGAAAAGCCACACCAAGAATTATTTTGGGAACCATTTCCAGGCTAATGAAGAGTGGATGTGCAATGGTTTTCACACATGACAAGAAAATAAGTAATTTTTCTGTATTCAATATTTTTCCTGATAAATTTTTACATCACGAAAGGTAACACAAGTCTACATGAGACTGCCACTGCTGCAATTAAAACGTTTAAGATACATGTATTAAAGAAATTTGATTAAAATTAAAAGTATTTCTAATTACAATTTTCATGAGTGAAAACCAAGCATTTAAAATGATAATCTCACCTCTGCAAATTCTCCATGATCTATGTCCAATTTTTCCTCTGCAAACTCATAAGGTTCCTGCAAGAGGCAAAAGTATTTAATAGTACTTGAACAGAAAATACTGAAGAAGAAAAGTTTTTTTTCTAAGTGTAAAATACTCATTTATAAAGAATACTTGACAAAAGGAACCAGGATGTCATGTCACTCTCTCACAAAACATTACAAATAGTAAAAACAATTTAACTGAAGGATTATCCTTAAATAACTGTTCATAACTGATGGAGAAAGAGAAGTTATACAACATTCTTGAAACATTTACAGAATCAATGCAAATGTAATTTCAGTGTTCAGAAAAAAACAACAAACTAGTGGTGCAACTACAAAGCATACATTCTCACACTATTTGCAACAGTTATCATCATACGTGTGCACATAATGAGAGCCAAGGAAGGGGGAATGTCCCCCCTGAAAATTTCAAATGGGGCCCCATAGCCCTACCACACAAAATATTCATTTACATAAATATGATTAATTTCTTCTTGTTCACTTTTTAAGTTTTCAATCTGGGGAACTGATATACATTAGTAAAAGAGGCTCTCCAAAACATGGCAAAATTAATTGTATTAATCAATTGCATCATTACAAAAGTTTTAATTTCATTCTCCCAGTACGTTTTAATTATTTCCTAGTAAAACATGTTATATATAAAACAAAATTTTTAATAGAAAATAGGGGTAGGGGGCCCAGAAATTTAGTTGGGTCCCTCTTGCATTTGAAGCTGCTCACACCTATTGTTAATGTTATTCTTATTGTCATTTTTATTGTTATTGTTATACTTGTTATTATTATTACTATTATTATTATTATTATTATTATTATTATTATTATTATTATTATTATTATTATTATTATTATTATTATTATTATTATCATCCTGGTTTAGACCCATTAAGGGCAAAGGCCTACTGCATGAAGGATGGATGGTTCGTTTATTACTAATTTATACAATTATTGTAGTTGAATACTATTCACTAGTCACTTTCAGTTATTCTGCTTCTTTCTTTTCTAAGCTTTCTTAACACTGTACACTTCCTATCACTATTCATTTCTTACTCTTCCTAATTCACTAAACACTTTTACCATTTCCAAACACTTTCTTAACACTGGTGATAAACTAATTTGGACTGGGCCATTTTTTTTCTCAATATTAGTTTTTGATGTTTTTATCACTCTGTACCACTTAGTTCTTTCTTACCATTTTTATTTAATCTTTCTCTACACTTTTCTGATCTATAGTCTTATGTGAAAGTTCTTTCCACACTTCTTTCATACTTCTCTTGACTGTGCGTTCCAACTTCTAAGTTCTTACCAAACATAATATTATAATACTTCTTGAATACACACTATTTTTCTAATTTTTTTTTCAAAATTAAAAAATTTACAACAAAATAATGTTTAAGACATGTTATTCAGTGTAATTAGCTCTATCCTTTGAAAACATTTTTAAAAAGTTTGGAGACTTTGAGAAAATCTTGTTTCTAAAATTACCATAAACTGATCATATTATCGAAAAATTGCATATGACCTTACTTCAAGATACGTCTTTAAAGAATAGGAGGGAAAAAATCTCTATCTTCAATATTGTAGTTGTAGAGTGAACATTTTTACTTTTTCAATTTTCAAAAAATCTGCTACTTTAACAAAAAAGAGACCTATACCATTCTCTTAAGCATCTTTTATGCTATTTGAGGACAATGTTTAATCCTAGTTTTGGGACAATTTTTGAAAATGTTGTGGCTTAACTATACATCACATTCAAAATATCCATTTCAAACTCGGGAGGGGGGGCTTCGAATTCCTCTAAACTGAATATCATAAAATTAAATCACTGAAACTGAAAATCAATATAAGGAATATCAATTTTCGAGAAAATCGGCTTAACGGTTTTGGTGCTCTTTCGCCACGGACCGCCAGAGAGATTTTGACATCAATGGATTTTCCTCGGTGAAGGAACCCTAAACCTGAATTCTGGCTACACAACGTGTTAGAGAAAGTAATTTACTATACATAGGAACAAGATATCCACTTTTTAGTTATAAGGGCCCGACATATCTCTTTCTGTCCAAAATTTCCAGCAAACGGTTACAAGTTTTCCTGCAAACGGTTACAATACTTTTTCTTCTTGCCAAGGGCAAGAAAGTAAAAAAGGTGTCATTTTGAAGAAAATTTTGAAAATGTCATTGGGAACTTCATGTAAAGAACCCAAAAATATCAAAATATCCATTTCAAATTCAAGGTGCCTCAACATCAGCAGTTGGATCACGATAGATCAATTTTAATGAAAATCCTGCCTCTTAAGGTTATAGGGTTGGACCAATGGACCCGGATGGACCGGTTTCACTATACTACGTAGGGAGTATGCGAGAAAGTAACAAGCCACTGATAGTATGCAAATGAAGAATATGAGACATTAAAGGTACTTAAACTTTTAACTGCTCTGACCATCCAACAACATTAAGAGATATTGTTACCACATATTTATAATTTCTCATTAATAAAATTTCTAAAACTCATGACCATTTGACATCAGTCATAATTATTACCATCATAGGTGAACACGAAATTCTTATTCAACAAAAAGTAACGTACTTACATCAGATGTTCCAGGAAAATCCTCATTTATCATGTAAGATTCATCCACAAGAAAAGATTCATCCATCTGCAGACAAAAATTCAATCAATGCAGAGAGAAGATAAACTACTTCTATGCCCCAACATTTCATGCAGAGTAAGGAATGATTGACAGTAGAGACAGATTGAGTTCTTCTCCATAGTACAACACACACACTGTTTACCTGTTTTTCTGACATTGAATAAATAAATCCAGCTGAGAGGGGACAGGCACATCAAAGGGTCATTACCAAACTAAAAACTATTAAAATACGAGAAAAATTTACTGGATGTACACGCTGTACTGCTGCATAAAATTAAATATTCATGCCAAATGCAACCTGCAACAACTCGGCAGGATTTTTTAAAATATATATCCTTAAATAACTCCTAAACAAAGCATTCTAGGGCATTCAAAACTACAATTTTGAGGCCAGAGACCTCAAAAACCGTTTATCACACCATAATCCACAGGATGAGATCTTTTTTAACATTCTATTACATTTTTTCCTGGGGGGAGGGGTTAGAGAAGGGGAAACGAAGGGAGAGAAAGGGAGATGAAGGGCTGAATAATGTCTGTTGGTTCCAGAAGTACACTTATAAATTAGTATTAGGTGATCGCACAAAGAGTACTTCATGAGGGTTTACACTTTTACAATGAATATTGAGATTAACCCATTAACAAAGTCCCTTGATTAACAAAATTAATTGCTAATCCTCTTAGACACTCTCAAAAGGACCCTTTCTATTATTATCTGTGTATTAAAAACCATGATATCGAATTGAATATCTACATCTGCTCTATTACAGATTTATAATGTGAAAATTGTCAGTTTTAAATTAATGTCAGTGATTGAACTTAAGATCTTTCCGGCATATTAATTAATTTATTTATTTATTTATTTATTTATTTATTTATTTATTTTCAAAATTGCGGGCAGTCTGACTGATATAGTCTGTTTCATTCAACATTGTAGTATATAATGTTTTGTGTTTCTAAGTACTTCTTAAACAAACTAATAGCACTAATATTAATAACAGATCACCCTCACAATCACCCACTAAAAATTCTCACCTAACAACCATGTTCTACAAAACCTGTTGCGATAAACTTCTTTATGCTCTACTTCATTTGCATATTCAGTAAAAACTTTGTCCCAGAGGCTGAAAATAAGGTACCTCCTAAAAGTAAATAAGGTGTTTCAAATTTGCAGAACCACATCAGGTAGATCAATATGCAGGTTTGGGCAAATTACTTTAAATTTAGTATTCAAATACTTTGCCAAAATAGTTTGTAAATAACTATTTAACTACTACTCAAAATACATTAAATTTTGATTTCCAAAATATGTATTTAAAACGCTTGAAATACTCAAAATACAGTAAATACAATTGTATTATATATTTTTATTGCAAAAATTTATTGTAATTGTCAATTACAATAAATTAGTAATAGACCATCATACAAATTTCTGAACAATAACTAATTATAAAGATAATAATAACTACTATAAAAATAAAATCGATGAATTTTATTTTTATTAAAGTATTTTAAGTATTTCTTTTTTAAATACACCTATTTTATGAATTTAAATATATTTTCAGAATGTATGTCCAAAAATACAGTCTTCACATACAAAATGTATTTAAAATACAAGTATTTAACACTGCTCCTCCCTGTCAATGAGTTTGTGTCCCGACCAAATGTTTTTCTGACAAAATACTATACTACAGCAGCACTTATCCCAGCAGTATTACATAAACATAAGCTCTGTTAATAGCACTAAGTTAGTAATATTAAAGTCTATACCACAAGAGCCTCATATAAGATTGCATACAAATACATCGTCAACCTGTTGACATACAAGTCTACAAGTGAAAACACTTTTTTGTGCTGCATGAATTCATTTTGTGTTTATTAATACTATGATGAAACTATGAACTGGTTCAGGTCAAAAGTTTAATAAGGAAAGTCACAGATAGTACGATGACAGTTGTACTGCATAGAATTTGGAAAACTGAATTAATTTCAAAATATATTTGTTTATGATTGCTCATATTAGTACTTTGACGAAAGTGTAAAGAGATTACGTACTGAACAAGAAATTATATTCTAAGTCAGGGTGTCAAACTTATTTCATCAAAATGGCATGATTGTAACAAGTACAATGCATGATTTGCAATGATGTATCTCATTCTCTTTTTCAAATTGACACTTAATGAATAGTCACACTGAATTATAAGTTTCTATCTCAGTATTATAAGAATACCATTAACAAATAAATATATCAACAAATAATAGTATGACTGGTAAGCTAGTAAAAATATGTAATCATGATTATACTTTTCCTAGATTTGTTCTAGAGAATATGCTTTCAGTGTTTTCTGCAGCTTTTCTTCAAATTGGAAATAAGGAATGAGATTCTATATCTTTGCATCATATGGAAAGATTTTAATGTTTTCTGTAAATGAATGCAAGCCGCAACATCACAGTTTATTGAATGCATGCATTTCACAGAAAAACAAGTTTGACACCTCTCCTCTTAAAGGTAAATTAATATATTCACCTAAATATAAGTTGACACTGACTATGAAGTGAATGTAGGTCAAAATAAATAAATAAATAAAACGACTTTCTAATTTTGAAGAGGCCTTCTGAGGATTTTTTAGATTTTCAACTAATTCTTACTGTTTAGTCGAAATAAAATTGCTTTCTTGAGAATGTTAAGACTTATTTCTGAACTACTGCTTCTTGATCCTTAAAATAATCATTATCATGGCTTTTGTCACTACCAACATCATCCTCACATGTATAAATGTTTCTTTCTTTTTGGTCCTCCTTCCATGCTGCAACATCTTCTAACTTTCTAGGCCCCTGTGAATGTTTTGCATCTTACATTTGCATTGTTCTTAGTCTTTTATCAGACACATTGTTAAGTCAACATTTATAAATTTTGTGACAAGGATTGGCAATGTAAAAACTTAAAATCTAACTGACTAGGCTTAATATGTGAAAATAAAACAACCTGACATTTTTTGACCTTATATTCAGGTAAATACAATAGTATCAGATGTGGAATTATATTGGCATATATTTATATTAATTATTATATAATTATATTGGTATTATCAGTGGTGGATCAGTGAAAGATCAGTAAAAACTGTATGTGACGTAAGGGTTTTGTGCAGATATTCTTCAGCTCCTCCAAAACATTTAACCATAAACAGTTGAAAAAACGAATGAAAGTTAAAAAATAAGATTAATAATAATAATAATAATAATAATAGTAATAATAATAATAATAATAATAATAATAATAATAATAATAAAATTAAAAGTGTGAGATTAGCAACATTTGAAAAAAAATTCACTCCAGAGCTATAGAAAACGTATTTGCATTGGTAAATGAATAGCAGATTTGATGTTTTGCATGGCTAATAAAATAGTAAAACACTCCCAGCTCTACTCCAACGAATACAAGCAAAAGGAGAGCTCAAGAAAATGTGCACATAGTGAAGCTACATTTACGTCCACAAGCAAAACAAGGGGCCATATCAGCATTTGATCAATGGTTCAAGAAAACTAGAAAAAAATCTGATCGAGATGGAAGTCATTGACTCAGGAGCTGAAGTACTTGTTACAGACATATTAAGTCATTTACAATAATTATACAATACAAATGTCAACTAGTGCATTAAATAACACCATTAAAATAAACATTTTTTTTTAAATTAATGGCTGGAAGAAAGTTTTCAGTTTTGAAGCGTGTCAAAAATTACTTAAATATAATAGTATATATATATCCTATATATATATATATATATATATATATATATATATATATATATATAGTATATATATATATATATATATAATGTTATTAGAATAAATTACAATAAATTGCTCCAATGAAAAATCAAGTAGTAGTTGTAGTAGTAGATAGTTGGTAGACATAATATAAGTGACAGTCCACAAAATGCAAAAAAACTAAAAAAGAGATCATTCACGGTTTGAAAACAAAAAAGATCAAATAATAATGAAATAGAAACTAAAAAAGGGCAAATGATAACAATCTTAAATTAAATAACAAATAATAATAAAAAACACAAAAATTATATCAGTACAGTATGTAACTCACAATGCATGTGGTACCACACAACTGATCACATGCAAACTCTTTTCTTTGTACCAAAGATATATTAATAATTTAATGCATAATCAACATTATTAGTTCAATAGTTTGAGTGTAACTTTCATAGTTTTCAATAATCATGAAGAAAAAACTAAAAAATTAGCTTAATTTTCAGGATTAAAAGCAAATTATGGACAATGATATTAGTATTTTTATAAGCACATATTAAATATTCTAATATAAAAAAAATTAAGTTAACAAGATGTATCATAAGTTTGTTTGTTTGTGTTTTAATACCCATTCTAATTATGTAGTTTTAAAGGTAAAATTCAATGATAATATTTGAATCAGAATAGAAGAATGTGACTATTATAAAATGACAATATTCAAAACATTCCATATCACTATGTAATATCATTAAATAAGTTGGTAAAAGAAACTATAGATTTTTCTTTAATTTTTTTAAATGAATATCATTGACACTTCGAAGTGAGAATGATATAAAGATATGTGTCAGATTTTTCCAAATTTGTGATGCTATAATAGAATTATATTGATATCAAATTTCAACCAATTTTAACATTTATAAACATTTGTAGGAAAATCATGTTAACTGGTCTCAGTAAAACTTTCATCTAGTTATTTATACCCAGGCCCATTGACACCTTTATAATCCCCTTCAAATGAAGAAGAAAGTCTGCTAGTATAAGAACAACATGTGAACCTATAAGTTTCCAAACAATAAAAATCTTCTAACTACAATTTTAAAACAATATAATTTTACCACTCTCCAAAGCTTTAATAAGCATCTCAATATACATTATAAACATACTACAAATTGAAGGAAAATGAGAAGAAGATAGATAAAATTTTCATACTATAAATAATGGAATGTGAGAAGAGCATGCAGTTTATTTAAGTAATGCACAATTGAGGTAAATGGGCCCAAAAAATACATTAATAATGAAACAAGTGACATACTTCTAAGGTGAAATGTGTCATATTTTCTTCAACTTCTCCAACCTGAAGCAATAAATTTATGAAAGAGACAAAACATTGGAATTATCCAGAAGAAAATAATTGTAATTTATCAAATTATCAATGTTAGCCAGAGGACTGCAAATGAAGTGGAGTTTTCAAAGCAAAACCAAACAATAATAATTGATATGGATTAAGTAATGCACAGTGGTTAACACAGTATATTTTGAAATGTGTAAATTTTTCAGCAATAAAACTTAGGCTTTTTCATATTTTACCAAAGCTTTCCTAATTACAATTTCATGTATATAGTTACTGAAGTCATTCTAAAATACCGTACTTACATTTGGTGTCAGATTGGGGAGGTTTTCTTCTTCTGCTGCTGTATTTTCACGCTGAAAGAAACCAAGAAAAACTAATATCCCTAGTGAATCAACATCAACAAAAAATACAAGAAACAGACAAATTTTTATTTACGAGCGGAACAACACATTGTGTGTTAAATAATTATTTTTTATTGAGAACCTTCACAATCCATTTCCTAAGTACCGTATATTCAACATTTACCTAGCCGTATCACAATCGCTTCAAAAAGTGTACTTGACATCTACTCTAACACAATGAAATCGAGACAATTTTTGTATTTTGTCAATTCGAAATAAACTACACACGTAGTTACTACGCTCTATTTACCGTCTTTTCAGTTTCCAAATCATTCGTATCCATAACAACAGGATCACTCATCACGATTCTCGAAAACTGTCACGAGAAAAGAGTAAGACGATAGTTTATTTGAATATTTGTTCACTGTCTTTCCAATCCGCGCATATAAGAATCATGTTCGCTTAACAATTATTTCCTTCACACATTAATTCCAAAATCATAACCTTCATCACTCGAAAGGCGAACAACGCGCCGACCTGTGCTACCCAATGGTCAGATCGATATCGTCATGTGCTGCCATCTGACGGAAAGCCTTTCCAGGAACACCAATAATTATAAAAACTATATAGTGGCGTTCATGATGGAAATAATGGGCTAATAAATGTATAGTTGGGCTCGTGGTGTTATTTCCACCATGGGCGGACTGAGCAGCACACTCAAGAGGGCTAAATGGCGCTCTTGGTAGCCAGGGGCGGATCCAGCGGAGAGCCATGACCCCTCCTAGAAGGCTTAGTTTTCGTTTGTTACCTTCCTTTATTTGAAAAAAATTTCATAAATATTTATTTATCTTATTATTACGTAATTATTTTTAAAAGAGTGTATATTATCATATATACACTACAAAAATAATATTCAATATAATAACAAAAATGATTATTATTTAACAAACATTTATGATGGTCCCTCCCAAAATGATGGGCTACATCCACCCCTATTTGCAGCACTCATCAATTTCATTGTCTATAGCTCCAAATTTGTTCTTTACATTTTTCTTACAAAGACAGGTAAAGAAAGTAGCGCTGGACCCATTTCAGCGAACAACAGAAAATTAACATTGCAAAAGCACAATACATATTATAGAGATTTCTTGTTAAATTTAATGTTCTAAAAAATAAGTTCTTTAAAAACGGTCATGTACATTAAAAAAAACTATTAGTTTAGCATAATTTTGCATGTTTGACTTCTTTTGTTAGAATCTTTCGGAGGTCATTAAGTGATAATACAACAATGCGAATGTAGCGACATAGCAGTTTGAAATTCTCATAATAAATTCTCATTGTGGTGCGGTGTTTTTAGGTATTTGGTGTCGTTCTGGCTTCTCTCGACCACGCAGCCGCCATTACGACGCTCGTTAATTCTCCAGTTAAAAGTTCTTATACTAGGTGATTTGGGACAGAGTACATTGTTATCCAGTCGGGAGCTTCATCTTTTGAAATTGCTTGAAGTTAATGTTCCTCCCCTCAGCAATGGCAAGTGCTGATTGGTTGTTGCGTAAAATTGTTTGATAAAAACAGGACCTGTTATATTAGATAATTTTTTATGACACTTCAAATTTTACCATTTGAAAGGTCGATTTTATAAAAGTTTCGTTTTATAAAAGGTTTTGTATAACAATTTTACGAAAAATATCACAGCGCAGCGAGCAATATCACGCGTTTTGAACCTACAGGATTACTTGGGCCCGAGCCTGAAGACACTTGGCTTCACTGAACTCCTTGTAATAGGGTTACGGTTACAGTACATACAATTAAAATTATTTACTATCATAAATAATAGCAATATAAGTAAATGTTTTGATGAATACGTGGCCTGTAACAAGCTTTGCAACATTTAATGTGTGAATCTCATACATACTCATACATGACATAATTCGTTACCAACACAATTAAACTTTCGCAATTTTCGAAAATTAAAAAATTTTAAAAAAATAGGATCAATGTGACTTCTGCAAAAGTACATTACTCTATTCTAGCAACTATTTTAAAGAAAAAGCCTGGAGTCATTCTAAAAAAAAGTATTGAAAATGTCCCAGGGACTTCATGTGCAGTACACCAAAAAATTTAAAGATTCGTATCAAATTAGTAAGTCGTCGAGTCAGACCAGATGGATCGGGGCAAATTATTTGAGAGAAAATCCTACGAATGGATTAGACACTAGTGTTGTTCACAAACGGACGTACAGAGAGGCTTTATGAAAAAAACTTTGGGAACCCCTAGGAACTACCAGGGAACCCCAAAATCTCCTCATTAATTTACCGTAGAATTAACTTGCTCTACGACGAGAAAGTCAAAACATACCAAATAGAAGCAATGCTTATGAACTCGTGGTGGCTCGAGCCTTCGAAAGTTGGGAGATTCACGAAAAATACTGACCATGGGGCGAGGGTACCCAATGTCTGAGGATGGCATTTAATGAATTTATATGCTTCAGAAATACACTTCCTGCATATTTCGCGAGTTTATTTTTCTTTGAAATATTTTTATTCCCATAAAATTACGTGACCGTAGTTATCATTACGTACAATTTTAAATAATCTAATGGTGAACGGGACAGACTTTCTCGAACTACTTCTTTAGAGTCGGGGCTAGATTTTCGGAATCTCCTTCCCAGCTGTAATACATCGGCGTCTAAAAAATCTACCAGGGCCTCCCTTGACACCTGCTGCTCTCCCGGGGACAAAATTCAGTGACATTCACAACATTTGACTGTCAAAAAAAATTGTTCGTGTTGGATCCCACACAATTTGTCTATCGCTCGCTCAAAAAAAGGCTCGTGTCGATTGGTCAAAAGATGCTCAAAATATACGATCGCGGTGCTTCGAAACACGTCTATGACATCGTGACAGGTGATGAATCGTGGATTTACGCGTAAGAGCCCGAAAGTAAACAGCAGTCGACAGTATGGGTGTTTCAAGATGAGCAAAATCCAACAAAAGTTGTTCGCGCACGAAGCACTTCCAAACAGATGGTCGCCTGTCTTTTTCCTTAAAAACTGGACATGTCGCAACCGTACCACTAGAACAACGCAGAACAGTAAATTCTGAGTGATACACAACGATTTGCTTGCCAGCTGTCTTCCAAGAAATCAGGAAAACCAACCGCCGAAGACGGATCACTCTTCACCACGACAATAAGAGCTCTCACACATCGGCTGAAACAACTGCATTTTTGTGCACCCAAAACATCGATTTGATGAGTCATCCGCCGTACAGTCCTGACTTGGCACCGAATGACTTCTTTTTATTCCCGTACGTAAAAAACTGAGTGGTCAACGTTTTTCGACACCTGAAGAAGCGGTTGCTGCATTCAGAATGCATGTTTTGGAGATACTTCAATCAGAGTGGCAAAAGTGCTTCAACAATTGATTCAAACGCATGCAAAAGTGTATAGACCTTCATGGGGAATATTTTGAAAAACAATAAGTAATTTTCGATGATTAATATTTGTTTTTGTTCTTTAATCTTGAAATATAAAAGGCAACCCTCGTATTTAATTAATTAAATGTATATTACTTATTTGTATATTGGTATTTCGGGTCCATTTGGGTTGGGATAGACTTTGGCGGATAGCTAAAGGTGTCCCCCATTCCTGGGCCTAGTTCATCTCCACGCTTGGGGGTAAGAGAGATACGTGGCGAACATGAGGTATTCCCTTCATCGTAACTAGAAAACTCCGCATGCCTGAGGTTGTTTTCGTCAAACAGCTACAGAAACAGAGATTATTTTGAAGAAAAGCTACAACTCTATTTTTGCCCCGAACGGGAATTGAACTCGGGATCGCACCACGGGAAGCTAGTACCCTGCCCACGGGCCACTCTAACGCTTATTTATGTATTTATTTGTTTATTTATTTATAGTCAAAAACGGTTTAAACTGTGTGGCATATTATGGAAAGATGTGCATTACTTTCAAGGTTAGTCATGCAGTAATACGTCACATCCGCGTGTTCCTCATAATATTACCAATAAATAATTTTAAAATCTTTAGATGCAAAATACAAAAATTAAAATGAATAAGAAATATTGAAAAGCGGTGATTTCATTCTTCATTCACGGTGGTAGTTTTTTGTTGTTGATTTTTCCCCCTTTTATCAATAAAAAGATGTAATGTTTACAATAGAATTTGTGCATTCAATATTATTAAAGCAGTCTGAGATATCCTGACTATTCTTTCTCTTTTGATGTTTCCTTAATTCTTTAAGAATCTCAGGTCGTACGCTCTTTCGCTTGATGTTTGCTCTTCCTCTCTTTTGGCACATCTGCCAAGTCTCGTATCTCGTGCATTCTGCTGACCCCACGCGACTGAAACCTAAGTAGTTAGTTAACGCTTGCTTGTAAATTGCGATAGAAGAGTACAGTCATTTCTCCTCAAAGAAATAGAACAAGTTATGGCTTTTAACATCGATTTTAATAACCGAATTGCATTGATGTTGCATTGATTTTAATAACCGAATTGCTTGGGAGTTTCAAATATCGCAGTAAGTTAGTTCACAGTGTACATTTACACAAACCAATGGATATGCACAAAGGTTGGTGATATCAAATTTCCTATTCAATATTTTATTCACGCAGGCATCTTGTTACAAATATACGCAAGAAATCATATTATAATTTAATGAGACTATGTGAGTTGAATTTCAAAAAAGAAATTTGAGAAATGGAATTAGAAACTTTGATTCTCCAGGAAGTTCTGACGCAAGACACAAGCGTCTTGACGCAAGAAAATATTGATGTCAAAGTCAATTTTATCTTGTTTATTCGACATTCCATTATGGTTAATTGGCGAAACGTGCGAATGTTCAAATCCTCAATTTGGTCCATCTGTTTGAAAAATATGTTCGTCGATTTCAGAAGTAATAATTATTTTCTTCAACATCTTCTGGCGAAATTGTGACGATGGATTCGCATTTTTTTCCGAAGCGTCCTGCAACTAGTAATAATACAAAAAAATAAAATAAATGTTTATTTATGATTTGGAAAATTATCAGAAAAGGAAACAATTAGCACTAAAAACGCATTTGTAGTATTAGCTCGACTTTTTGTTCTGAATACAGCAGTCACGAATCCAGGAAGAAATTGTAAACTTCACTTCGCTTGAACATTTTTAAATTAATTAAAAATACTCGGAAACGAAGGTGTGTAGTTTTTCAAATATCGCTAATCTCGCCCTTTTTAAAAATCTTCTCAATAATGATAAATAGCAGAATCGTTATCATAATTATCACATCATCATTCAGGTGTCATTTCTTGTTGGAAAAATTAAATATTGCTTATTTAAAATGAGGTCATTATCAGCAACTACAGTAGAATTATTCAAGATTATTTTCTCCGATATCGGCCGTGATTTGATTTAAATAGATGCAAATTGGGAAAACAAAAGACGTACTTTGTCGGGAAGAACAAACATAATTATAGCGAACATGGAGGTCTTTGATCCCAACCGCATCTGGCAACGGAGTGCAATGCGTTGCTCCAGTACAGGTTTCCCAAACTTTTTCTTTCATCGACTTCTAGTAATTGTTTGTTTGTTTGCTTGATTCATCATTTACTGTTTGCTTCATCGACTCCCTTACATTTTCTCTATTCTATACAACATCTAGAATCATAACACAAATAATTGCATGTAAATTCGTTAAATATAGCCAAGATTCTCGTAAATATCTTTGTGAATGCATAATTTAAACTTGAGTTTTATAGACATCTGAGCTCCTATAGATGAACGACGGATATGAAATAAGGAAAGAGGAGCGAATTTGTAATTAAGTATTATTAGTTTACGTAAATATTTTGTTGCTTTATATCAGAAAACTATGACCAGTTCATTCATATTTTTGATTGTAATCAATGTAATCTTAATTATAATTATCAGTTGCCGGTTCATATTCGGCTAACCAGGGGCGGATCCAGCCGATCATTTTTGGATCATAATTAACATATTTGTTGTATATTATTTATGTGCTATATATACTATACAATATTGCTGTTTAAATAATTACATTATTCGATCATAAATATTTAAATCAATTTTGCCAAATAAAGGAATGTAAACGAAAACTCGAAGCCTTTTTTGGGGGGGAAGGGGTCCCCCCCCCCTGGATCCGTCAGTGGACAAATGGCCCCCAATCGAACTCTTGATCATCACAGACCCTCTTCGAAATTCCATCGACCCACAGGGGTCGATACCAAACCCTTTGGGAGCCTGTGCTCCAGTGGGACAACTCAAGCCCCTGATTTGAAGTCATCCGTAAAGAAGGAACAGATGTCGTCCAGCCGCTGCTACTGTAGTTTACTTCAATCTGTTCTGGGCTAACCCGGGGCGCTCTTCAAACCAACCGAATCTGGACGATGACGACCAAGTACAGAGAACTAATAATGTTTTCAATAATTCTAAAATAATGAGTGATGATTCAGATGGCTGAGATACGTAGGTGTTTATCTTTGAGTTTCTCGTCACAATAACTTGTTGAAAAAATGCAGTATCATGCGATATTTCAACCCACGCGATTACGCCTCGGTTGCGGAAATAACTGTCGGTTATGTGTGGGGCAATTATAATGCGGCGTTTTAATATTGTGATTTTACACTGGCTTCTCCATCCGACTTAGGAACGTGCATATAGCAGCTAAGCACGACTTAAGAGTAGATTCGAACAGACAAGAGTTATGAATAATCTTAAAAATTTAGGTGGAACCGCTCCTCGTGTAAGTGATGAAATGAAACGCACCAACTATCACAAAATTGTACACCTAACATGATAATTAAATGGAATATTTTCATCTGCAGGAAATATATACTGTTCTAGTAGTAATTTTTAGTTCACGCTCATGGAAGCCTGTGTAAAAAATTATAATAAAAAGGCAAATGAAGAGGAGAAGAGAATAAACAAAATTTGAAATACTACTGAGTGAATCTGGTGACGCTACAACAGCAAATACTTTCTCGCATTACTTGTGCAATTTTCGAAAATTCAGAGAGTTCAACAACAATGAGACCTGTGCCATTTTTGTAAGCGTTATTTGATATATCCGAAGAAAACATTTCTTGCCTATAAACAAAAGAACATAAATTGCCTTTATTTCAAGAAAAAACGACCCTAAAAACTACACGTATCTTCAAAAACTTGTACATGACCTTAGTTAAATGCACATTTTTTAAGAACAGATTTCATTCCAGAAAAATCTCTATTTTCAATATTGTAGTTTTACAGCAATTTTTTTTTGTTGTTGCAATTTTCAAAAATTCAGAAAGTTCGGAAATGGGACTGTGCTACTTTTATAAGCTCTACTCGAGAGAATAAATTAAAGAAAAAAGGTGAAGCAGTTTTTGTGAAATAATTTTTTTAAAAGTGTGTAGTTATACTATAATTCTAACATAAACATAATATTTTTGAAACGTTCTGTAGCCTCTGTTACACCACTCACATCCCTCCTCAGTCAAAATTGTGCTTCTTTTTATTTTAATTTTTCGTCAACTTAACACTATTTTATCTGATTGAAAAAACATGAAAAATAATAAAATAATTTAAACTATCAGACAACTCATTTTGGATATTTTTGGTGCCAAATTAAACGCATTTAAAAAAATAAATAAACTAAGTTTTACTGTTTTAGAATCCCGGAATAGGCTTGAACAAAATCTCAAAAGTTATTCTTAAAACACAACAGTGATTTTTTTCAATTTTTTATTGCTGAGCTGTAATTAAAAAAATAAAACTATTTTTACAATTTTAAATCACATACACTTTGAAAATGGCTGTAACAATTCTGTGCGCGCATTTGAGTGTTTATTATACATTTGTAATGAAAATTGTTCTGTTGTCCTAAAAAACAATAGAGAAAACAGGTTCGCTTTTTTCTCAGTGTACACTGGGCATTAAACAAATATAGTGCATTAGTTACAATATATCTTACATCATAATGGAAAAACATACAAAACATAATAAAATAAAGAGGTATACTCATCGTCATTCGTACAATTTTACTTTCTCTCTTTTTCAAAATTTCAAAATTTTCACACTGTCTGTTCACGCTAGAACAGCCGGATCACAGAAAAGTTAGTTACTCAATGACTTTTTTGAATCCGTACGTTTCGAAGCGTTGACTTTTTTTTACTTTTGACCATCTGTTAAAGAAAGTCGTTTTACGTGGACAACGGCCTAAAGTTTTCTGAAATATTAAAAAAGCTAGTAAATTTGTAATAGAAAGCCTTGCCTCCCTGACTCCCGTCTCTGGAGAAAGGTTACATAAATGAACCAGATTTATTCACGTTACCTACAATTCAAGATTTTTTTTTTACGAAAAATTACCACTTATCGCTGCAGCATTACAATACTTTAGTACTACTTACTTTACAATACTACTTACATTATTGAATGATTGATTAGTGATTCCGGTCAACAGCTAAGATCATTATTCCCGTAAGTGTAGTGCATGATTTATCGCGGTAGTTGGCGGTGATCTTCCCTCACTGGATGGAGAGATCTGGCGCCGACCTATCCGTCGGCTTACGGGGATTTTCCAAAAGAGGCACCTCCAACCAGCGGGGCACCACCCCAGCTACGGCGAGCTCTAAGATTCCGACCTGCATTGCGGGAAGCATAGTGCGTGTACGTGTCCAAGTAAGGGGGGAGGATAGGACAAGGACGAGGAACGAAAGATAGCGTGTGGCCTGTTTGTTAGGGTTTTGCTCCGGCATTCGCCTGGTGCAGATTGGAGAAACTTCTTGTTAGGAATTTGAAAATTATTGACATGGTTATTATCCGCTTGTTATTAAAAATATGAGGCAGGTGGTTACTAGAATTTGATTTATTGCGACTGTGGGTACCAAAATTAATGAGTATTCACTCGGAACTGAAAATTCAGAAACGAATTCGGCAATATTTGTTGTATTTGAAGTTTGGGTGTAAATACTGAAGTTGAAAGAAAACCACTTTTCACCACTATTTGCATATAACCTTAATGAAAAAACGTATTACATTTTTAAGACTGTAATGAGATTCATTGGATTTCAGTTGTCTTAAAACTAATATGTTTTGTCATTAAGGTTAAATTCAAAGTTGTGAAATGTTTTTTCAATTGTAGAACGTGAGAATAAAATGATTTTGCGAATATGAGTAAATATGTATATGGAATGATAATTTAATTTATTAATTTAGAAAAGTTATCTTGAACGTGAATATAATAAAAATGTATGCTGTGAGCTCCGGATGTTCTCTCTTTTGGTAACGCACGGATTTTTTTAAAACTTGATGTAGCTAGGATTACGGGAAGAACGCAAGGCACACTGTTGTGAAGAATTAAATCAATCTAAACCCGTTCAAAGACAGATTCCGTCGTTAGCCAGCGTTACTAGCTGAGCTTCTTAGGTACGCTTTATTGAAATGTAAGTTCAGCAATTCGAGACACCACGGATGCCTGGGTGGGTGACTGTCTGGGAACTGATTACTAACGACGCCGAGCCCCTTACCGAAGGGTTAAAAGGCAATGACTGACTGCAACGTTTCGAGACAAAAGACAGAACTCAACGGAGGATTACTCCATTTATACATACTCTCAATGATCAAAAGACCTAGTTGCAAGAAAAAGAAGAAAAAAAAGGCTCACTTGGTGACGAAATGAAGGCGTCCGGGAGTCAGCGTGCCCCCGCTCGGGCGGCGACTGTACCCGCGGCGCGGGGGCAGCGTGCGTCGCGCCGGCCGCGGTCAAGTTCATCCGCGGAGGCGGCGCGCGGAACAGTCGCCGCCTGGACCATGACGCGCGTGCACTCGGCGCTGGGCGCGCTGCTCGCCTTGGCGGCCTCGCTGGCGGCCTGCGCGTCCGCCCTGGAGGCGCGCCCGTGCCGCTGCGTGCGCTTCACCACGGACTGCTCCTCGCGGCAGCTCACCCGCGTGCGGGAGGGCACCGTCTGCTCCCACGCCACCAAGCTCGACCTCAGCAATAACGACTTCCGCGAGATTCCGCCGGGACTCGGCGTCAACCTCACCGAAATCGACCTCTCGCGGAATCGCATCAACGTGTCCACGCCCGCGCTGCGCGCCATGTCCAGACTGAGGGTGCTCAACTTGAAGGTGAACTCGCTCACGTCGTTGGATTTCTTGCCCGACACGTGCGTGTTGAGGAGTTTGGACGTGTCGGTGAACGACATCGCGGGAGTGGGAAGCGCCCTGTGGAGGTGCTCGCAGCTGGAGACGCTCGATCTCTCGTTTAATAAGATCACTTCGCTGAACGAAAGCGGGTTTGCTGTCCTGACGCGACTCAGGAGGCTCGACCTGTCGGGGAACAAGTTGAGCCACCTGCCGAACGGTGCGTTCCTCGGCCTCTCTCAGGTGAGTTCGCCCGTCTCATTTGTGTGTGACAGCTCTGCAGTGGAGGAAGCGTTGCCAAGCCAGAGCGCCCGTCACGTCCTTGCTGCATGCCCGCCCGCTCTTCACGGCATAACAAACAATAATTTCAGTGCAATCAATAACTGAAGGGGTCGGGGGGAACACAGCGCTGATCTACATATCTATAATTTTTATCAGCCGAAGAAAAAAAAAGTTTAGAATAATGAGACGTGTCTTATTTTCTATAAACACTTTTGGCAGCTTTCTACACACATATTGTAGTACTATGAATACATTTGGTTAGTATTTCGATCATGATGTTTGATTTGAGGAGGCATTTTCAGACCTTTAATTTTGATTTATAAAATGAGGGTTAGCAATATCTTCTTCTAATCCCTTCAATTACATTTTGCCAGTTAACGCGTATAAACTTTCATTAATTCCCCTACCTATGATTAAATACAATGAAACCTGTCTTAATCAATCCTTCACGGTTCTGCAGAAAATTGGGGGTTTATGGAAGTGGACAAAGGTTATTAGGAAATGAGAAATTCAGTTCGTATTTTAGAATTTGCATAAAATCAAGTCTGATTCGCATGCTAACTATTTAAAAAAACACTTCACACTATTTTACATGAACAAATATTTTTTACGTATTTTTTCTGACAATGAGAAACGCTTCGATTCTGCAGCGCAGTTTCTTAACCTTTTCCTCCTCCTGTAGCACCCAGAAGGTTGAACGTTTATAGTGGGTTGATACTGTGGCAATAGTTCTAAGTACTGGCGGCAAAAAATCCACATTCTTCGAATATAAAAGAAAAGAAAATTTTAAAAAACGAAAATTTGAGAACTAACGAAATTTACGCGCAAATTAGATCAGACCTGTAATAACGCGCGAGCCTGCGATCGCACCCGACTTTAGTATGTAAAAACCTTTGCCGGTTGCCTGGCCGTCAGAATTGCAGAGCACTCGCGGTTCGCAAATGACATCCCCATTCTACAAAAGCGCATAGTTTTGCAAATGCGATGTTATGCAGGACGCAACAAAATCGAAAAATCACGCCTCTGGCCGGGAGGCCCCAGGGTTCGAGTCCCGACTGTGAAAGGATTACCGATATTAGCTAGATAGCTATGTCGAATTCAGCCACTGTATGGAGGAGAATTCTAGCGGCCGGCTGTCCTAGTCGGTAGTTTTCTTCGATCAACACCAGGCGAATGCCGGAGCTGTACCCTAAAAAACGGGCCACAGACTGAGCGCTATCTTTCCTTCCTCTGTCTTGCTCTATTCTCTCCCCGTACAAAGACACTAAGCACTACACTACCACACATTTCGGGCGACCAGTCGGGAACTTTGAGCTTGCCCCGATTCGGGCAGTGCTACGCTGGTGGGAGATACCTGGTTGGGGAAAACCTGACAAGCCGACGTGTAGGTCGGCGTCGAATATCACCATCCAGCAGGGGAAGATCACTCCCTCCTGCGGTGATAAAACACGTATGGCACTTATGGGACTAATGGCTACTATAACTACTTATGGATACTATAGCTTCTATGACTACTATAACTACTTATGGCTTCAGCAGTTGACGCCCCCGGAAAGATCAATCAATCAATCAATCAATCGAAAAATTACCCCCACTCCAAAAACAACAACAAACTTTCTACAGGAATCAATGTTTCAAAGGTCAAAACGGCACAGGGCATATTTGTTGTTAATATTACAAACTGTATGTTTTTTTGTTTGTTTTCGTTCGCAGCTGAGCTGGCTGTCGCTACGCGCGTGCGGCCTGTCCGCACTGCCCGACGGCGCCTTTCGCGGGCTGTCCGCGCTGCGCCAGCTGCACCTGCAGCAGAACCCGCAGCTGGCGACGCCGCTGGCGCCGGCCGTGCTGGCACCGCTGACGCAGCTGCAGGGACTGGAGCTGGACCGGCTCGAAGGCGACGCCTCGGCGCGCACTCAGCGGTGGGCAACCCAACCCCGACAAAGTAGACGGGAAAGGGAAAGGAAACTTCACGCCCAGCCAAATTCGGACTAACAAATTACGATTCTTGCTCTTAAGAACAGACACAGAATACTCTGGCGGGGGGAAAAATTGTACGTTTAAGAAGCAAATGCCATCTACATGCTTGCATGGTACCTTCTTCATTTAACTTGGAATCGTACCGTTGACTTGTCTATTTATTTACGAATCTGTGTTTTTGTCGAAACTAACTTATTTAAGGGTGGTAACATTTTCATGCAATGCATTTATTTAAAATTACAACACACATCGTAGGAATCATATTCATCAGGTGTCAGTATCACCAGCTCACTACAAAAAATTCACGAACAATACATATGTACATTAATTTACAACACAATGACTTCTATTTGGTCAGGTTTTTCGACCATTTTCCCTATCCATTGAGAAAATGCTGAGATGACCCTTGTTTTGCTTCTGGATGTAGCTTCACTGTGCGGACGTTTTTATTGAGCTCTCCTTTTGCTGCTTGTGGTACGAGTTGAGCCGAGAGCGTTCATTATTATTTTTTTAGCAATGCTTTAAAATCAAATCTGTAGTTCGCTTACCGATACAAATAAGTTTTCTGTAACTCGAGAGAGAACATTTATAATTTTCAAATGCTAGAAACCTCCTTTGTGGGTACTTTTATTATTTATTCAACTATTATTAGAAGTGTGGGAAAGAAATTCTGGAGTTGAACAATACGAGCGCAGATTATACTTCTCCTCCATACGCCAACAACAACGTCCAATAGAAATAAAAAAACAACAACTCTACCTCCATGTAATTTGTTTTACTTTTGGAGATTATATATGAAAATGTTTCCTACAATAAAAGTATTGTATTTTAAAATTAGAAACATATTGTATTCTACGCCAGTATTCGAAGAATGCACTAACATATTTCAGTGAGTGGCGCCGGCCGTGCTGGCGTAATACCTTTAAATAATAAATATAAGTTGACCCCCTTTCTTCGTATTCATTGTAAACTATAAAACATTTATAAATTTTATACACATTAATGATCAAACTTTACAATGAGCAATAACTGATTACTACATACAAAATTTGCAAACGAAAATGTGCGAAAAACACGCCTTACAATCAGAAAACACCATCAGCGGCGGCCAGCCAATGCCACATAGGGAACAGGTGCGCCGGTGGCGTTGCGCCAGCAACTCGTTTTTAAAATGGTGGACACAGCCATGGTGGAAATAACTCCCATGGACTCAGCGTGAATTTGGCACGCGGAGTGAAAGAAGTTTCCATCCTGTATACTTTCTATTCTGGCCGGAGGGTGTGAATTGCTAGTTTGTTAGCAATACTATCAAATCCAATCTGTGCTTCGTTTACAGGTACAAAAATAAATTTCATATTACTCGGGAGTGAACAAGCCTACTTTTCAAATGTTGCTAACCACGCTTTGTGGGTATTTTTATTAATCTCTTAACTAACACATACTTACAAACTAAACTTACAGTAGACTCTGCTTATTTACAATGTTTACACGCACCAGTACTTACAATCTAAACTTAAAGACTTACACTGAGGTTTTTATAGTTCGCCGGTTAAACTTACTTGCACTTCAAATTAACTTCTCCCCATAGCACGTCACAAACAGTTTTTAACTGTTTTTGACGCAAATAAATAAACAAACTGGCTCTTGAGAGTCACAGTTACAGTTACACTTTTTCCCCGCACACGCACACTCACCTGATGGCTGCTCGCGTACTCTTGTTCCATCACAGGCACTGTGGGTGGCGTCTCTGTGGACGGCGGTGCACTCCTGTTAATCTGTAACTTCACAGCTGAGAAGCGGGGGTGACCGGCCGTCGTATGCAAGGCCTGGCGGGAGTGCGGGCTCGGTACTCACATGGTACTCGTACTAAGTCCTCTCTGGCGATGTAGTTTTAGTAACACGCGGCGCTACCCGATATTGCCTCGGCGACGATGCGTATAGTGAATAGTAAAAGTAGCGTATAGTGAGTATGCGTGTAGTGAAAAGTTAAAGTGAATAGTATTTATGCAAATAGTAAGAGAACGGGGTCGGAATTCTGGAGTTGAAGAAAACGAGCGTAGAATATACTTCTCCCCTGTAGGTCACACACTATTTTCTCTGTTTTTAATGAAAATAAATCAAATCAAATGGGACGTGTAGCTCGACGAAATCGAACAGCAGTACTACGGCAGGAATGTTTCGAAAAGCTAAACCCTAAGTAGTTATTTCGTACTTTAGACACTAAACGCTATAACAATACCGGTTGATTAATTCCAAAAACGCTTTACTTAAAACCTATTTAAGTATAACAACTCTTTTTAGAACGCTCGAGGTCAGTGACGAATCAGAGAGAACTGAAACCCACATGCTACCCACTGGGTTCTAGTGATACGCTTTTCACCAGTAATTTTCCTCAATTGGGTTTCTGCTGCGATGTGGGCGCAGAAGTTCCTCATTAGGGAGAATTAGGCTGGAGAGTCTCTTGACGTGGGTTTCTACCTATGCTCGCCGGAAAGGACCTCGCCCCGAGCAAATGACTTTTGCCTTTAACTTTGAAATTACACAAATGCACAGATGCGATCTATAGAATTACACGTGACATATTACTATATCAATCTTACATGTGCATTTTGTTTCAGTGGGTAGACAGCGTTCATTTTGTCTCACGCCACACTAGCCCACTGATCCAGTTAGATCAGTTTCCGACCCAATTTCATCACTCACAAGACGTTAAAATTGCAGGGAATTCAGCTCAATTACTTTGACCCACACTGCGTACCAAGATTCTTCGGGCTTGACACTTGAGAGAGACGTGTATTATAATAAGAAAGAGAAGCTAATACAATAGATAGTCTACTATTATTTCCTCACGGCCATGCGAGTAACGTTTCACAAGTTAGTCCTTGATTTACGACCTTAAACGGCTCTCCTTTTACATGCAGGTTCCAAGATAATACGACGGGATTTTAATCCCTTTTATTTCGCAACTCTGTCAATACATGTTAATCTGACTGACAATGAATTGCTTATCCAGGAACCAATGTGCTATTCTCAGCGTTGCTGACTTCTTAAAAACGGACTTATTATGGGGAATAAATTTTAATTCATTTTATGAAGTTATAAGTAATAATTATATTTGCCATGAGAATGTTCTCATCTCAGACTATAAGAGTGAAATTTAAATTAGTAAATTGAAATTTGATTGAAATTTACCATTTCGGCAAAGTTTTTGCAGTATGATTTGTGTTTATCTCTGACATCGTGGTAAAAGGTTCATTATAACCAGGAATCGTATCCCGATGACCTAAACATTCTTTGAAAATGAGCTATAAAAATACTTAAAAGAGGAAAATGACCTAAAAAATATAAATAAGGGGAAAAGACCTCATTTTTTAAAAATCACTCAATTTGTATGAAAATGTTTACTTATTCAATAAATTTTACAGTTTTAATAAAATGTATTTATATAAAATTATGTTTAGTACCAAGTCTATAAAGTCTTAATTTTAGGAGGAAATGTGAACCTATCTTAGCTTCTATCTTCGAATTTTTGGTTTTGAAAGGTCGAGTAAGTATCCGAAAATCCATGTAATTTTCAGAGTTCGAAAAACAGAGCACATTGCAATAGTAAATTTCGTCATAAACTAAAGATACAACAATATTTGCTTTTGTGAGCTGTAAACTCATGTAACACTCACTAACAAAGTGAAGGAGTTTGCTAAGTGCAGGTGTATTTTCAACATAACGCCCGTCAGCATTTAGTTGTAACTTAACCTAACTTAGTAACTTAACTCTAACTTAGGTGATTCCGTAAAAAGAAAAGGTCACTAATAATTGTAATTTGACACATATACATGACTGTCGATCACCATGCGTCTTAGTTCTTTTCTTGCGAGACAGGCGTGGATCCAGGGAGGGAAATATTTCAGTAACTATTAATTTTAACTTGTCAAGAAACTTTCACGCAAAAAATATTTTTGGATAATTAACTAAATTAAAACGTTTCGCAGTAGCCTGCGACATTTTACAAAATCTGTAATATGACACATTCGACCAAAAGATTTTGAATTTCCCCTCGCAAAATTTGTCTCTGGATCCGCCCCTGTATGACATATATTTAAAGAAATTTCTAATTTAGTTTGATTCAGCAATGAAAACCTTTCAATTAGTTTTGTTTGCTCCAACTTACTGCTTTTACCACGAAGATTTAAAGTTAGTGAGAAAGGATCTACTTCACGCCCTAAATAAGCTATCTTACATGCTGATCCTTATATTTCGAAGGGGACTTTGCAATCCTTTAATCCTAAAGCAAAACACCTCTGTTCCAGGGCCATCGGAGAGCAGACTGAGGATGTAGTTGACTGTGCATAGATATTTTGACGAGTACCGGCCAGATCCGTTGCTGACGAAGAAATACATCAACAGCATATTTTTGCAGTACCGTAATATTTGATGAATTACAAATAACTTTTCTTTATATAATACATGTTCTATTACCATGTTCTGACTAAATAGGAGAAACATTATAAGTTTTGTGGTGAGATTTTGTAGTTTAAAAGCCAGAGGTTCCTCTATGATCACTGATACTTGTTACAGTACATTTTATTTCTGACTTCATTTTGATAAAAAGTGAGGGAAATTCGAGTAGTACTGCATAATGTACACCCTGCATATTATGTAGCAATTGTAAGTTTATGGGGTGCAAAATGCAAACAAGTTATGGTAAGGAAATAGAAAAGATTACAGAAACACCTATTCCCAAAAATAAAATCAAAATTATACAAAGTAGAGGAGAATTTAATAAATCCCATTGTCACATGTGGCATACTTCATGCATAATATGGGAGTGCCAAATGAAAGGCATAAATATTTAAAAAATGAACTAACCTAAAAAAATATCTTTACTTGATACAAAAAGATTATACTTTTATGGCCTCTTAATGCAGATTTTCTAGTGCATATTTGATTTCAGCAAGTGAGTACTTCATAATAAAAAAAAATACTCTTATTTAAAGAAAATAATATTTTACTACAAACGAATCTTTTTGATGCAAATTCCTGACACTTTGTTTAACATACCCAATAATTCTACATTACTTTTGGTTTTAAATATATAGCTTGTATTACATTTGGCAAATCTATGTACATTTTGTGGCACAAAGGAACCATACATTTTATCTATTTGCAAGAATGTGGGTACACCAGATGCTTAAATTTTCTTTAAAAAGTTTAAGAAAGTGCTGTTGTATCAAAAGGTGGTAAATAATGAAACAATTGAAATGATATATTTTAAAAATATTAAAACATAATTGGAATATAATATTAATCAGATAATCAATATTATGTCTACAAATAAAATAAAATTAATTAATAATTACTTTTAAACAATGATTGTCTCCATTGTATGTTACATACAGCATTACAAATGAGAAGTGAATCTACCCATTACATGTAACCACTTCCCACTTACTTATCCAGAAAATGAGTATTTGGATTGTATTGATATTAATCTTAATTGATCTGGCACAAGAAAGATTATCAAATTAATTTTCTGAATGTATTTGTAAGGGTGGGGTGAGGGAAATAAAAACTACTATTTTCACCACGAAGCAATGATAGGATAGGAAAGAATGACTATGAAAAAATACCAATGCCAGTTACATTAACACCATTTCTTCATCAAACTATTTATTTCGCAGAAAATAAAGAACAAATGTTTACAGAATTATGTTTTTTTACAGTTCTTTTATCTACTTTTAAGAAAGTGTTTTTTTATTCCCTTTGCATCAAAATATTTCATAATGAACTTAGGTCTTCTGAACTTACTAAAATGTTTCTACTATGCCCACTGCTTTATTATATTTCCTAGTTATCAGAGATTACTTATTTTTCTATTTGATTACAAAAGTATTAACATCTTTTCTAAAAATATACTAATATAAAATTCAGTAAATTTTCTACTCCTTTTCTGAAAAAATATTCTATTGAAAGTGAAATTCTCATTAATCATTTACTCAATAGAAACTGACAAGTGACAATTGCTGATTTTTGCTGATGATTGCTGAAGACTGCAGAAATCAGTATTTAATTAACATGATTGATAATTACACAAATTAGATACAAAGATAAATATTTGCTATAGATGTAATACAACATGAAAATGATCAATAATAAGGATTATGTACCAATAATTATTTTGAAACTTACAATCATTTTATTAAAAATATAGTAACTATTCTAAGGAAGCAGTGCAATCTGGAATTGCTTCAAATCACACTGCACAAATCTTTCAAAACGTGAATGTAGAAAATTTGCACATGAATAAGTAAATTTCATCCAGTGTGATTCTAGTCATAGAATGTTTCGAAGTGTTTTATAAACTGTCTTGAAAACTGTAAAATATAATTTCATTTTGATGCAAAGGAAAAGGAAATTCCACATAAATAAATGAATTTATAAAAATGTCAATTAACATTTTCAAAAAGAAATTTATACTACTTCATTACTAACACTATATGAAAAAATATATATTCATAACATACTTCAATAATTAAAATATCACTAATTAAGTACAGCATTATATATGAGTGCCACACTATTAGAGATATACTAGATATCTGCAATAAAATTTACTAAAAGACAGTATAAACATATTTAATATGAAATGTGCAATTATGTGTGAAGAGGAAAAATTACTTTCCTAAGAAATTTCAGAATGTTCAACCATTTGAAGAAAGCATATTGGAAATACTGGAAAAAGTCAAAAGTTTTGAGTATTGCAATATTCTGCTAAAAGACAAAATTAAGATACCAAGTTACTACAATGGGAACAAAAGAAATAAAAAAGAATTGGAATAAATAGCATTACCTAACATCAACAAAATAATTATTTCGGAAACTTGGTTACCTGTATATATTTTGAGACTGGTTAATCGCATTGCAGATGAAATTAAATAGATCAGATCAGTATGAACTTTTAATTCTAGTATTCATTTTCTTGCGTTTCCACCAATAATAAAAATTACATAGTGAACATCACAAATGTTTTTCCAATGAAATAAAAAGGAACTTCTCATATGTTTTCATAGGAATGATTTCTAATTAAAATAGAAAACAGGTTTCAAATATTGAAAGCAATAAAAGTGTATAAAGATAATTTGTACTCTCAGTTACAGTCATACTGGATGCTGTGTAAAATCATTGAAAAATATAGACCTTTTTACTCATTAAGGGTAAGTTTCTGAATATAAGGTGATTTGTGACATTGAACACATCATCTCTCACTAAAATGTCACTTAGTAATTATTTTAAAATATATTTCCTTGCCAGCAGCAGTTAATATTCAGTTTTTAAGTGGTTTTAAGTACAACCAGTGAGTGAAGAATGATGCAGAAATGCAAAGTGTGGGGTGGAGTGGGGTAAAGAATTCAATGGAGCAATGGGTGGAAGAAACTATTAGGCCCTAGAGAAATTATAGGCCAGTATACTTCAGCATGGATGCATGTTATTTTACTCATATACGCCTGAATGGCATAACATTTACAGTCCAAGTGTAAGTGTTTTTATACGTTTTAGGAGTTATAACTATTTTACAATCTTTAATTAAAGGTGGGTTTCTAAGCTTTCATCCTTCAATTTTAACTATTTTAATATTGAATTTTCTTCTTACCGTGTACTTTGTTCTGCGACAGTTAATAAAGTAAATTGTATAAAGAGAGGAGAATCATCTTATTATGGCAAAATTATTTACTGGAAATATGTATTACATATTTTACTCGAAGATGGAAAAAGTTTTCTGAAACGTCATGACATAAAGTAACATGTTTAACCATTGAAATAAATAATATTTAAATATGACTGCATGAAATTTATTAAGGAAGATCGAATAATAAATATACCAATTAAAACTCAAATAAGACAATCAATTAAATTGTTTCAGAGTGTTAATATTCAGATTCTATATGCAAACACAGGCAATCAGGCTTGTGCAAACCTATTTTTAAAATAAAAAAAATAATTAAATTTTATATTCAAAAGTTAGAATGCACACGAAGAATCTTAAACAAGCTGACAGAACTGAAAGTCATTAAAACTCTAGAACACTGCATATGTAGATAATGAATAAAAAGTAATTTACTTTCACTCATTACATGCTTAGAAAAGTTATTACTAAAAATGTGAATATAATTTACAGCTCACATACACCACGAACACACTAAAAGATAGAACTTAGTGTATTTGTATTTTCTGAAGGTAGGACCTACCATCCTTATTCTCAATCACACAATCATTAAACACCATCATTTTCTATGCTCATTAAGGAAAAATAGATAACTTATTTACAAAAATCTAGGTCGGAGCTATGCAGATTATCTTCTTCAAATGAGACTCCCTCTATTTGGAAAGAATCTTAAGCAAGCATTTGATAGGTTGCCAACTCCAACAGTTCAGGACTTCTTGATCAGAACAAATTAAATAAATCTTCTTCAGGTAAGTCAGAGTCACCATCTGTGAGATTAGCAGTGGCAAAGGACTTTCTCTCCAGGGAAGACCTAGTAGATGCTAAGCTCCTATCTGAGGGAGATCTGAATTCTAGATTAGAAATACGCACTATTTTATCCCAAATTGATTATGTGAAAAATATCCCCATGAACACTCTCAGCCCTGGTGACATACATTACAATCCACTAGGCGACCCGCTTGCTGATATATCCAAAAATCACTCCATCAGGTATCAACGTGGCTAGAGGACATCAGAAGAGGGGTTCCTCTACCCAGGGAAAGACCACCACCTCAAAATGTTCCACTAGAAACCCCTCTAGTTCCTCCACTCTGTCTCCCAGTTTGCTGAAAAGGACACAGAATTTAGCCGAGAGCTCAACTAGGTCAAAAGTCTCTTTGGAGGTAGTGCCATCTGAATATCCAGCACCAAATTAGCATCACTTGATGGACATGTCTACTTGAGAGGACACACTTCCTTCTGCTGAGCTTGGTCACGTGCAAGATGTGCAATCTGATCATGGAACTCGTGCACCAAAGATCACTCAATGGAAATGGCAGGAGTTGAAACTAGTAAAGAACTGGAATCAGCATTTGAAATGTCAATGCCAAATCCATTCCATCCTTCAAATGTTAGATTCCAAGATGTTTCTTTCCATGATGATGATTCAATGTCTGGAGGATCTTTTGGAGTATCAGACCCACCATCTGTTGTAGCATCCCATCAAGGAAATATAATCCAATCTCTACAACAAGGGATGGGAACAAGTCTGGCTAAAATATATCTATCTCATTACACCACATTCTTCCACACATTATTCTCAAAGCAGTCTTGGAACTTTTCGCAAATAAAATAACAAAACAATGTAAATGTACAGAACCCTAACAACAATCCTTAATAAAATGAAGGCTGATTCATAGGGCTTGGTCAATGGAAACTATTAATACTTTCATTATTTGCCAACATTTGTGTGCCATGCAAATGTACCTTAAAACGCATGTGGTTGACCACATTCAGGATCATGTAGCTTCAGTCCATTGGTTGCAATCCCCGAGATGAAAATAAAAGAACATTCTTCTATGAGAATTACATTAAATTATCACCCCAGTAAACTGATTTTACATAGGAAAAATTGAGTTAATGAAACTGTCATTTAAATGGGGTTCACACATTGATGGTGTCTGCTGATTTATACCGAATTATAACAGATTATAATAAAGAGATAATTCATTATAATAGACTAAATTAAAATAGATACAACCATCACACAAGGAGGAATTGCTATAACGAAAAAATAGTGAACATGTATAATTCGTTTAGGGACTAGTAGATGATCACATAAAAACAAAAGTGAATACCAAAGGGAAACCTCACGCAATATCTCAATTAATTGAAATAGCTTTGGATGAAGAAAGTGCAATTGAGTTGCAACGTCACAAATTTGGTAATCTAAAGTTCATGAATCATGAACAAGCGTTTAAAACATAAATATCATCATCAGGAGACGATAAAATATTAGGTAGTAAAGAAGTAAATATAACTTGTTTTCGATATCAAAAGGTAGATCATAAGACTGTGAGGATACACCGGTACCGCCATGCACGATTTGAAATCAGAAAGGGCACTAGACATGGAACTGCAGAGCGGGGTTGACTGAGCATAAAGATAGTGAAACACAAAATATGGTGTGAAGTGCAAAGAGTTTGTGTAGTTCAGAGTAATTGCACTGAGCAGATAAGGTTCAGAGTGCAATTATGTTGAAGCCAAAATGTCATTAAAGAGATCGCAACCTGCAGAGTGTGAATCTCCACAGTTGGTGAATCTCTGAGGCGAGGATCTGTAGTTATCATGATGTCGGTAGAGAATGATATTAGTAAAGTAAAGCTAAAAGGGAACCCTGCAGAAGATAAGTTAATTTAGTGTTATTGTTGTGAACGTCGAGATATATCCAATGAGTATGAAATATACGTGAAATGTAAGAAATTGAAAGGTGAAATGGGAGTAGTTAGTGGATACCTGATCTCAGGTATCTTGGGTAAAATTGGGGGGAAATAAGAAATAGAAGATATGTAGAAGAGGTTGAGAAACATATCAAAATAATTACAGGAAATACTTAGACAATACTTAGTAAAATACCACTTGTCTTGGAGACATTAGAATCCTGAGAACATTAATTTAATAACCTTTTAGATGTACGTGTACCACGCTTCACCTGTCATGTCACAGGCTTCCTCAGTGTAGTGACTGGTGATTGATTACTACCCTGAGTAAGCCTGCGACACAGCAGGTGAAACGTCAGCCTTTCAGCCAACGATGCAGTGTCATCTGGACAGCCAAGAACTCAAACTCGAGACACGGAAGCTTAGTCACATTTCTTCAGGTTTTGAGTAAATGGTGGGAGCCTGTTCTTAATATAGTAAATGGACAACATTCTATACATAAAAGTTTGTTGTCTGAAATATCTGTGATGTCTGTAGGGCGTCCTTCAACTTTTAGTGGCAAGCAAAAATGACTGATGTCCAAGATTTAGAACCTATTATTTGTAACTGTCCACAAGTTTTAGATCCTGAAAATCAATGGTTTTTGTTTTCTCAGATTCATTTATGTGTTTCACTTATAACATGTCAGTTTACACAAATATGAATTACACCCCTTACGAGGTATTATTTGGTAGAAAATCAAATTTACCATGTAAATTGCAAATACAACACAAATGTACACGTATGACAATATAGCGCAGGAAGTAAGATATAAATTTTAAGTCTGCCAAAAACGAGTTGGAGAGAATTTGAGATTACAAAAGAAAAACCTATGCCTAATTACAAAACCATCAGCTACAAAACAGCTCCGGCAGCTCTGAAGAACCGTTCACTTGGATGGAGGTCTCTGTATTTCTCCAATTTTCAACTCTTTCATCCTAAGTAAAAATCTTTTGTTCAGGCACTGCGAGAAAACATCTTTTCATTTCCACTGCGCTGATATACTATTCTGTGGTCTTCTGAGGGCACTTTGATCCCAAGAATCCCACCTTACTAAATAATTATACTTGTGACGGCCTGGCAGCCTCTTTCTCTTGGTGAGTGCGAATGGGGCTTAGCAAGCAATATCACGCCACACCATATTTCACTTGGTGGCGTGGCATAGTTGACAAACTAACTTTCTGAAAGCACACGAACATGTTTGTAATCGTGAGCCAAGGAAGATTAAACAGAACTTGTCATAAAAAAATAAATTTTATCCCGTTTTATTCACGGTGTAATTAAACAAAGAAAATGATTTTAAAGAAATTTAAAACCAATAATAGAGTTTTAACAGGTATGGTGAATAATACACACCTTCGCTGAGACGTCATCAGCTTACCCCTAAATTGATAATCTGATTCTTCAAGCTCCCTATCGAGGACCCCAATAAATCTGAAATAAAATAACGCACTTACGCTCTTAAATGACAGCACAGGCGAAAAAAAAAGACTAGAAAAAAGTGTGTTAACCTTCTTTTCCATTTTTAAAAACACCATCAATAATAATTTAAAAGGGAAAACGCAATGGAGAAAGTGAGGAGAAAAGGATGGAGAGAGAAAGAAAGGATAGTGGAAGGAAGGGTCGAAGAGGAAAATAAGACAAAAAAAAGGAGACGTCTCCTTATAAATGGGCTCTAAGAGCAAAGGCGGTTCCACACAATCGGCAAATAAAGAACGAATTTCGAGTAGTGACGTGGGTTGCTTATTAGTTGCAGAGTTTCAAACATTTGGTGCTCTTACTACCCGCAGCGTTTTGGGCACAAAGAAAGCGAACGACGTATTTTCCGTGTTAGAAGCAAAGGAAGCGAATATTCGCGCCGAGCACCTGAGCTCTTCGAGAATGGGCGAGCAGTTGCACGCTCATCGCCTAGTTAATTACGATGTCTCAATACATGTAACAAACTTCTAAGAATGTAGAGGAATCGAATATGACCAGAGTTTTGCCAACGAATGTGTAGAGGGTTATTTCCTAAACTGAAGATCCTTATCTGATATTTGCCCCTGATTGCTAGGCAACCTCGCATGTTCAGGTGGCATACGAATTCACCTTGACAGCAGGCTTGCTCAACGTCAAAATGTGATATCTGATCCCTCTACATTACCCAGAAGTTTGAATCAATAGTACTGAGACACATTGCCATGTCCGGAGACGCCTTAAAGGGAGTCGCCTTAGGAAGACGTAAAGCAATTTTTTTTATTTTTTTTTTTACTTTTCTCACTGGTGTAGGCATAATTGTGAAATGCACTCTCTTAACATTATTTTTCTTCCTTTATCTGTTCGTGTCGAAATGGAAGTCATTTTGGTTAGAAGTCTCTAATTTACGAAATCTTTCTAAGGACGTTATCTAGAAGGCTTTGCTTTTCATTAAATGAAAAGTCAAATCTTTAATGTTTGCATCACAAAATTATCTTTTGTGACTATTTACGCCTCAAATTTGCTTTGTTTACTTGTTATTATGACGAGGTAATTGATTTCATAGAAGACTGATGTATGAAAATTACATTCTGGAATACGTTTGTCCCATTACTTCTAAAAGCACTTATGTAATAATATTCTACTTTTTGTAGGTGGTCAATTAGATGATAATAAATACGTGTTACCAAAGTAAGGACATGTTTCACACTTGAGAATTTCTGATTAAAAGTACAGAAAAAATCATGTACAAATATTGACCTTTTTTAAAAAAAATATGCTGTAAATTACCAAAACGGTTAAAAAGATGTAAATCTGGTCATATTTACTTAAAACATTTCCTGCTCCTAAAATTTTACAGCCACAGAATAAATAGTTTCTGAGATGATGGGTCGAACGTCCAGCCAAATTAACATGAGGGAGATGGGGCGTAACGCCTCCAGCTCGTGCCTCACTGGCGGTGCGGCCGCGCGCAGGCGCCGTGTCTGCACGGGGCGAAGTTCTGCTGCATGCGGGTGGCGGCGAGCGAGGCGCGGTAGTGCAGGAAGTCGACGAGCTCCGGGAAGTGCGCGGGGGCGCGCGGGTCGAGGGCCGGCCCGGCGCCGAGGCCGGCAGCGGCGCACGCGGCCGGGTCGAACAGCATGAGCGCGCGACGGCGTCGCGGCGCGCCGCCCGGCGCGGCTGCAGTAGGCGTGCGGCCGCTCGCGTCCCGGCGTCGCGTCGGCGTCGTGGTCCAGCAGCTGCGCCACGACGCCCGCGTGGCCCGCGCCCGCCGCCAGCGCCAGCGCCGTCGCGCCGCACGCGTCGCGGGCGTCCACCGCCGACGCGTCCCAGCGCAGCAGCACGCGCACCACCTGCGCACACATGCGACCATTCCCTAGCAGCGTTTCGCGGGGGTTCCCCCAACCCCAATGATTGATTGTTAGCGGTTCCGGGTGCGTCAACGACGAAGATCATTAGTCTCGTAAGTGTAGTCCTATTTTATCCTCGGGAGATGGCTGTGGTCTTCCCCGCTGGATGGCGAGATCCAACGCCGACCTACCCACCGGTTTGCGGGTTTCCCCCAACAAGGTATCTCCCACCAGCGGGGCACGGTCCCTACCGGCATATGTGGTAGAAGTGCAAGTGTGTGTTTAATTAAGAGGGTGAAGACAGGACCAGGAAGTGGAAGGACAGATTGCCCGCGGTCCGTTTGTTAGGATACTGCTCCAGCATTTACCTGCAGTTGATCGAAGAAACTACAGAAAGCCGGATCAGAGTAGCCGGTCGCTAGAAACAGAGAGCGGATAAATTCGACCCAGCAGCTAAATTCGACCTATTTACCTCGCCGGCTTGAAAATTGGCCACTACCGAGACTGGAACTCAAGGACTTCCCGTCTTCAGAGGTGCAGTGGCAGTAATATTAATATTGCTCATATTTTACTCAAATTACGCAAAAAAAATATTTTAAAAAATTGTACACGTCATTCATTAAAGAACTAGTAATAGGGGAAAACAAATTTTATTTGAAAAAAAAAATATCAGTAATATCGGACCAACGCCATCTTCGTAAGTATATTTCATTCTATTCTTACAAGAATGAAACTTACTAAATGAAAATATTTCAAGGCAATTTTGAAAATGTTCCATGAGCTGCATCTTAAGAACCCAAAATTCGTGAAATCTTTTCAAAATCTCAGGGCTTCGTGACGGGCCAGAGCGTTGGGCCAATATTCATTTTGGCAATCATCCTATAGATAATTTAGACGCTGGCGATGCTAACAGACCAACTTACAGATGCGGTCTGGCAGACGTTTAAAAATAATACTTTTTTGGTAACATGGCCTTTCAAATTTTTGTTTCTGTTGAAATCTCGAAATCGATTTTCCGAATCATTACATACCTTTCTCTAAAAACTTGTTTACGAGAGAGTAAAAATGTTTCTAGGAACTATTCTTCCTACGATTTGACCGCATCCGAATCGTTCGTTAACCACTGAACTAAATCCCAAAAAATTGACCTACGCATGCGCAGAAGATCGATAGTGCTTTAACGTTCGAGGGTGCACAAACTCCAGAAAGAAGGGAATTTGTGCCACCACGAACGTTCCAGTACTATCGATCTTCTGCGCATGCGCAGAAGATCGATAGAGACGCTTTGGCGTGCCTAGTCTTCGAAACCCGATGCATCAATCGCGCATTCATCAAGACATAAGACAAAAAGCATGAGAGAAGGGGCTGACCCTAGTCGATAGATTGACATAAACACTGCCTTGTACTGATATCCATTCGCTGAATGTAGTATACAATTTCATGTTATGATTGAGATAACACGTCTTTGGAAGCAAAGTAGGCTTTATCAAGCTGTCTGCAGTAGTGAAGCTTCTTCTCTGAGTAGTCAAGATCAGGCACGCTCTATCTGTTACAGTGAGGAATGTCATGCCAGTATTTTTACTTTCTCGTATGCGTACGTATATATGCAGTATTAAACATAGAAATATTACGTGATACGAAAATGCCCGCAAAATGATCGTGAATTGGTCTTTTAACAGCGCTAAGCAATATTTTTACAATTCTCAATGGAGGAGAGTAAATAGGCGGAAAAAACTAAAAATTGCAGACAGGTTTTAGAAGAGGTTGACGAAATATTTGTATTAGACTTTTAACTCAATTAATAGGAAAGCTTTATGGTGAAAACTAAGTGGATTAGGCGTTTTACTTGAAGTTTTAAATGTGTTGCGTTCATATAAAGAGAAATGAAGTTTTGCATCAAGTGTGGCGACACAAGTACAACCAATAAAAAAATGATAAGTGTAAGACAGGGTTGCTCTTTTTCTTCCTTATTGTTAATTTTATTTATAAACGATTTATTGACATGGGTACAGGAAACGGACACAACTGGGTCGGACATTGGTTTAAAAATTCCCTGATTACTATATGTAGATGATTTAGTTCCATGTTCGGAAACTATTAAAAATTACAGAGAAGTTTAAACACCCTGGAGACGTATAGACTATAAAACGACATGAGCACTAAAAGTAAATATTCAAAAAAAGAAACTTTTTTCTTCTTCAAGAATGACTTCATAATCTTGAAGTTGATTTTAGGTTCTGAAAGGTTGTAGCTGGGAAGAGTGTGGAGCAAAAGCGAAAAGCTAGCGCAGTCTAAAGAGAACAGAAAACTAACTAGTAAGAGAAATTCCGATACCACTACTTTGTTTGGATAATGGATAATCACACAACTCACACGGAAATCGGGGAAGATTATTGTATACTTACTTCTGAACATTGGAACATAAAGTCCGTTGACACATAATCAGTTGCGACACTAACATCCAATTGAATGATAGCATCACAGCTGACCAAGTGTCAACGGATTTAATTTGTAATTGAAGTACAGGTCGAGTTCAACCGCTGTCTGGCGGAAAATTCGAGCGGCCGACTGCTCTGATCGGTAGATTTCCGTAGTATCTCTGATCACGACCAGACGGACACAGGAGTCCAACGAACAAGCACCCTTCCGCACACGATCATTTCTTCCTCTTCCCATACTCAGCCTTTACTAACACATCTACAATTTTTTACAAGCTTACAGCTTGTCCTGGTTGGGGCGGTGCCACGGTGGTGGGAGATACCTGGTTGAGGGAAAAACCTCGCAAGTCGACGGGTATGTTAGCGCCGGTTCTGCTCATTCTGCACAGGGGGAATCGACGCATACCGAGATAAAAACACGCACTACACTTATAAAACAGCAGTTGACGCGCCCGTATTGCTTATTAACGGGGGCAGGCCCCCGCCCACGCGGTGCGTGACGCATGCGCAGACGCACCTCCTCGTGGCCGGCGAGGGCGGCGGCGTGCAGCGGCGTGTGGCCGTGGCGGCCGCGCGCGACGGCCGACGCCCCGTGCTGCAGCAGCGCCTCCGCG
>BOPP01000001.1:5213101-5300744 GCA_017312745.1 Gryllus bimaculatus
TCTAACTTATGCCTAGCTTCAATCTTAATAATACTAAATCATTATACCTTAAACTTTACAGTAGCTTTTTCTCTCTTTGATTTTCCTGAATAGGTACTCAAATCTTCCTTAGCAATTTCTATTAACCAAATTCTGCATTTTTAAATTTAAACATTCTGTATTATTCACAGATTGTACAAAGTTGCGAGTACTTTTGTAAAATCCCTGGAATAGTATACATCTCCTTACCGTATAAATATCTCATAGGGTGTGAACTTAGTATACTAGCGGAAGATAGTATTGTAAGAAAAACACGCAAACGGTAACACGTATCCAAATTAAAAACTTTGGATCACAAAAACAACGAATACGTTACAAGCGTTTTATGAGTTCGCTCCAACGCTCCATTACTTCGGATGATACGCTGCAGTATTTATTTTCCATCTTAAACAACTTGCATATTCTTTTAAATCATCAACATAAATTACTCCCTTATCAGTGACTATGTGTTTGGAATACCGTTATATTAATATTACCTTGTTCCAAAACGATCTGTTAAACTTCTTCCAACAGTCTTGATTTTAATAGGAATTAGCGGATCAACATATTTACTTAAATTGTCTTGCAAGTTAACAAATATCTCAAATTGTTCTTGCGTAACTGAAGGGAACCCTACCAACATCTATATAGAGATGTAGCGAGAGGTTCATTCCTGAGTAATCATACTTCATAATTGCTGCTTTTAAACTTGTGATGGTCTTTATTATTTGACACACCTTGCAATTCTAATATAACGGCCACGTCCTCTCCATTCCCATCCAACTCGTAATATAATTTTATCCTTTGTATTCTTTGAATTCCCTGGTGGACCATCCTACCGGCAATTATGCATTTCTTAATAAAAATCTAATTTCCTCTCATTGCTTATTTGCTCTACATTAATAATTGCATACATATCTACAGATACCTACTTAAAACAATCAGATTACAATTTTTAATCCCCGCTCTGTATTTAATTTCATAATCGTATCATCTAGCAATAATGTCCAATCTCAATAATCTTGAACTCGGATCTTCACATTAAAGATTCCATATTAGTCCTTTGTGATCCGTAACGACCGTAAATTTTCTACCTAGTAAATAAGGTCGAAAGTGTTTACAACCAACGAATGACAAACACTCTTTTTCAACTGTAACTGTAATAATTTACCCCTTGTCAGGTTCTACTGGCGTAAGCTATTGCTTTATCCTCACTAATTTTCCTTGTGAAAGTATTGTCCTCCAATGTATCCACTAGCTCAGTCTCATATGAAGGCTGGTAAATTCAGGATATGTAAAAAGGTGGCTTCAGTTAACTTTTGTCTCAGTAAATCCAAAACTGTTCGTCCTTTTCTGTCACTGCCACTCAACTCCTTCTTTAATAACTCTGTCAAAGTCTTGCTATTGAAACTAAACCATCGATAAACTTTCTATAATAACTCTAAACTAAAAATGACTTCATGTCCTCGGATTTCCTGGTCTGGAAATTTGTTACTGAATTGAACCTTCGGCGATTCAGTTTTACTCCTTTTTGTCTGTCACCACATGGACCCAAGTAATTTAATTCTACCTTCAAAAATTCACATTGTCGGTTCAATTGGATATTATGTTTTCTGAGTTGCCCGATACTCCCTAGCTTTTTTGTTATGTTCGCTTAAGTTTCTCCCATTATCAACACATCGTCCATGTAGCAAAAGCATCTGTCACCAATTGACTCGTGCCGAGATTAGAGTTCATCATGCTTGAAACGTACAGCAGGAGCTATTTTAGACCAAAAGCATACGCTGTAATTCATAATGGCCGCTAGTCACTAAATGCAGTTTGCATTATCCTCTGTTCGATTGCACTTGTAAATACCCACTGCACAATCGAGAGCAGAAAAGTAACGCGATCTTCCTATTATCCAAAAATATCCTGAATATTGAAGAGGATAGTATCTCCTACTGTTACGTCATTAAGTCGTCTAAAATCACGCAAAAATTCGCCACTATCTTTTTGCCAATCGGCGTCGATCTTTTCAAACTACAAGCAAAGAAAATTCCATTCACTCTTACGAGAGTAATTATATCCGTCAATTCAGCATTTGTTACTTGCCTCTGAATTTCCTCCTGATGACTTGAGTAACCTATAATTCTTTAAAGAATGTCTACCTTTAAGAATAGAGGTGTGAATATAAGTTTTGCCGCTGTCTTACTTTAGTCAGTTGTCTCTCTGAATTTGAACATCTACAAATCATACATATATCTCTAATATCTTTCGCTCCTTCCCTCTTATATGCTGCAATCTCAAGTTATCATATAATAATTCTATTCTCCGCTTCCGAACGCTCTTCAGTCGTCCATTCAGTAGAATTATTTAAACGAATCGGGTTTCTTTAATATTGTGTTCTCTATACTACTAACGTTTCGGCGTACATTTACAATAAGACACGGAAACGTTTTATCACAATCGTTTAAAGTTGCCGCAAGACTATTCCTGGCTGCGAATAATTGTTGCTCTACATATCTCACTCCTTTTTCTTGGTCCGGAAATTAACTACTGACCACTAGGGTGTATTGCAATATTTTTACTAAACACATTTAATTATTCCTTAAAGCCAATCTTGTCCTAACTTATAACACAATATTTCTAAGGCAATTATTTACAACATAAATTTAAGAATTCAATGGGCTCACTGCAATTATTCCAGAGTAAATTACCATACCTTTTACCTGATATTTTTCCACGAATACCGTTGAATTCAATTTACATCATCCTTTGGGCAATATTTGACTAATAGGATTCCCTTACCAATGATATCTGGCCCCTGTTATCAATTAAGCTATTCTAAGCCTCCCTTAATTTCCGTACACAATACATATACCTCGTATGGTCCCAAATCACTTTTCTTTAATGTTTTATCAAGCCCCTGTTTACGCAGTTAACCTCAAACAGCGACTCCTGGCCGCATCCAGGTTCATCACAGTAAACTAATATCACGTTGTATCTCTATCACAACTGCTATCCTTATACAGTATCTATATCACGCGAATCTCTTTCACAGCTGTATTTCCCCCAGTATCCATATCACCTACGCAGCCATTTGTAGAGTTTACTGCGGCTGCTCAAGGCAACTCTACTGCCTGTTTCCCTGTTTGCAATCCTAGTTTCATGATTTCGCCTTCCACATTCTGAAGCATTTCGATCATTATTGCGCAAAACCTAGAATATGACCCAGTCCTGACACTTATAAACATTTCACAGTATTTACAGCAGTAACATAACTTCACTTTAATATGCGTTACCTTGTTGCCCTAGAATCATATCGCGTATTCTCGCTATACGCGAATTCCATTGCCCTGATTATCATATACCTTTCCGTTTCACTTCGACTTTCCTCTTGTAAAGCGGTTTCAACTATATTTGTGCTAAAATCCTCTTCTCCTTTAGCATTTAACAATATATCTTACCTTTCATCTTTCAGTCCCGCAAGAAACGTTCCTATAAGAATTCTCCTATTTAACTGCAGACCTCCTTCTCTTAACGCGCATTATTTTATCTTTCTTTCCTAATTTTCCACCTGCCTTTACTTCCTTCTCAGATTCTATAGCCATGACTATCTACTCGCGAACCCCATGTGCTACTATTTCATTTGATCCCGCTTCACGTGATAATAACGCGCCGCGTAAGTATTCTAACGTACGCACGTTACCACAGAAGTTTTCCTCTAATATCGCTCTAACCTGTTCCCAAGTTCGCCGTTGTGTTCGTGCTCAATAAACCTATCTTTTTCATCGCCAGTAATTTGTGATTCAATGAATTTCAAAAGCCAGATATCTGTTTATTGGTTACATTCGTTGCTGCCTCAAACTCCTTCTAAAAATTCTCTAAGAGTCGGGGTATTTTCCATCAAAAGTTACGCGAATTAATTTTACGCCTGTTTATAACTGCATATATAATTTTCCTCATTATCGCAATATCATCGTCTGCCATGCTGGATAACCTCTTACCAAGAAAAAGAGGATAGTGGCTTGAAGATGCGCAGTTCGGGCCTCCAGTATGCTTGCAGCTCCCCTCAGTAGAAGGACCCTCTCGACGGCGCAGGCTGCCAACGCTGAACACCAAAAGACGGCTTCCTCGGGCTACGCACGGCTGCTGATCTGCCTCCAAACCACGGGACTCGGCTTCTGCAGGCGGTAACGGTACCACGGCGCCTTGTGGTTCCTCTGAGCGTTGTTCCCTCGAGAAAGGCTCCGGCCCACCTCGACAGCGCGAAGTCTCTCCAGCCCGCCCGTCAGCAGAAAGTACTTGAATTCGCCTGTTGCTCCTCAAGCACAACCCGCTGCCAACATGTATCCTTTCGCTTAGGTCTGCTACTAGCATCGATGCACAATTACAAATGCTTCCAGTACAGGATGCAAAAAAGTAGTTCGCAAGGAACTAAGTTCCCTGGAGGAGCGTGTGTTGAGCGAGTTTTCAATACAAGACCAAGTCCGATGAAGTATGAAAAGTTTAATTGAAAAAGTAGAGCTGCCCAGAGCATCAGTAAGTTTAACACAGCAAAGTCTGTACTGTCTGTCCGAATATCCAATCGCTACAGGATCCTTATATGCGAAACAGGGAATTTACGGACGGCCATTAGCGCACCCCGCCAGAACTCGGCATGGCCCTGGGACGCAATAAACTGACATAACTGTCAGAAGACCTTTTACCCTTTTGAAAACTCACAATATCCCAAACATTCCTGTTTCCACGTCTGTATCGTGTTAACGTGACGGCGGTTTGGGTGCCCAATCACCCATGCACTCAGCAGGCGCCTGCATCCAGACACGACCCTAATTTAAACATGTTCTGAAGGGTGATATTTGCTTTCACGTACAGTTTGAAAGAGAATATTCATTGCTCTTCTTAAAGCAAGCGTACTCATATGTACGTAGGTGCATTTACCATTACAAACTCTTGGTTCTGCCGGATGGAGTTGCGCAGTCAATTGTCGACGGGGGGTTGCCGGGATTTCTTGACTGACTGGTTATGGTCAACCATTACTCCAGATAAGTAACTCTCGAAGTAGAATATGACGCGTTTAACCATGCTTCTGGAGGTTATTTTACTGCTAGAGACATTTAACTCCAGCAAATCAGCTGAAGACACAATATTGAGAAGCATTCAAGAGGCTGTGAGCGAATGACTATGGGAACCATCGACCAACGTGAACCTTGATTAATTCCTAATATCTACATATCCACCCTGTTTCGAGTTACTGGCGTTATAATCTGGTGTGGTGTTATGGTGTTTGATTATACATAGTTCATTTCCTAGTTTCTGTATCTTGATATCTAATAAATATCTTCTTCTTCCTCTGGAGATGAGCAGCATTTTAGCAAATAATGCGTGCAAATGAATTTCTAAACTAGGAACTAACAATGTTTAGTTTTCAAATGTTGCTGATCTCTTTTTTTCTAAATTTATTAGTTTATTTTAAACGTTTATTAATCTTTCAACTGATTGTAGTTAAAATGCTTGAAAGAGATTCTGATCAAGAAAACGTGCGCAAATGATCTCCCCCATACATTCACATTCAGTTTTGACTTGAATAAATAAATGAATATTCTAGTACTTGTAGTTCCTGTAGTTATTATTTTTCCTTTGTTGTCGTATTTCGCGTTACGTACTACCTTTATTTCGTATTCAACGATGGCGAGGAAAATAACCTTTAGAGTTCTCTACAGTTTACAATGTATCGTATGAAGTATATATATATATATATATATATATATATATATATATATATATATATATATAACGAATCATAATCACGAATAATCATAAAAACGATAATATTCCGAATCATTGCTGGAATCGTCTTCAGATACTATCATTCGTTATCGTCGAACCATAACACCACTTGGGAGGTACATGCAAGTTGAAAACTGAATTTACTCCGTACTTTACCCGACAGATTTTCGCGGTGAAAAGTTACTCTCGAATTTACTCTTGTGTAAGAGATTTACACTCGAGTAAAATGTTGGTGAAACGCTCCAAGAAGTAACTCTAGAGTAAACATGATTAACTCCAGAGTAAACTCTTACACTTTGTTTGGTGAAACCGGCCCTTAGTCACTACCATGAGGAAGCCTGCGACATGACCGGCGAAACGTCGGCCTCTCAGCCAACGACGCGGCGTCACCCGGACAACCAAGAACTAATGACAAAGGAAGCCCATCGAATGTTTGGATTTCGGAGGCCCACGCGCTCCCTGAGGCAGTGCAGATTCACAGTGCGCTCTTCCATGTCGTTTCCTCAGAGCGTTTTTTGGCAGGAATATTCAAATCTATGCTGCATGTTATAACTGTACGCAATGTACAATACTTTGCTGTGAAACTTTTGTTTCTCATGTTCTGATTGCAGAACACATAACTAAACGCATTTCAACAGAACATGCCAAAAAGAAAGAAAGCAGCAGAAACATCTTTGAATTTTATTTTGTAGAAAAATATAAAAAGTTACACCGTAAAAAAAGCCAACAAGGCGGACGTTCCCGTGGTGAAGTCTCGGAGGCTTCCCCCACCCTGCGGCAGATGAAATTTCCCCTCTTGGCGGTAAAGAAGCGCGGGGGCGACTATGGAAAACAGCGATCGCACTGACAGTCACTCGACATCACTGCCCCCTTCTTCAGAAGAGAAACACGCACTACCAGGTGTGTCCAAAGAATTGACCATCACAAGTGACAGGGGTGTCCAAAGAAATAACCATCACAATATCTTTTTACTGAAACCCTTCTTCAAGACACGGCTCATTTTCTGTAGGTCGTTTGGACAACCCCTACTGCATAAACACGTCAGCAGATCCTTCTCGCTCATCAGTTTGTTATCGCCAAGCTCGCAAGTGTTGAATTACCGCGCGACCCACGAGAGAAAGACAGAGAGGGCTATTTTGTGACAAAGAGCGTAGGCAGGCGGAGAAATGTTTGTAGCTTTAGAGACGGAGGACACTTTCCGGCATGCGCAGTGAAAGTTGTTTGTTTGTTTGTTTTTTTTTTTGACTGGTAGAGCTATAGGTTTAGCTACCCCAAATTGCTCCTATTCCAGAAAAGAAAATGTTTCGGAAAATAAGCAGGCCTTTCTAAGACGCAATTTGTTTGGGCGAGCTGCTGATTTCACATCGCGAAAAGGGGGAGGTTACCGTTTTTTGCGTTTGTTACTGAGACGTTTGTTACTTCGTCTGTTAATAAGACAGGCAACGCAATATCATAACATTATTGTCTGATACAAGTATGATGAAAGTGGATTTGATATCTCAAGATACGTTTATTTCTTTTACATCAAACATGTCAAAACTGTACGCGACACTATGGAGAAAAGTGCTACATTTCCTGTACAGAAACAATAGGGGAAATTTCTCATCATTTACTCAATAGATCATTTAAATTGAACGAAAACGCCGATGGAGGAAGTTGCTTTTTATTAGCAAAAATCGATAATATATTAAAATAAAATAATAAATAATAACATAAAATATAATAAAATTCAATTTCCATGCTCAAATTGAATATGAATTAATATGTAATAATAAATATTTCATTTAAGTCATAAAAACAAAATAATTTAAAAATTACATAAGAAAAGAGAATCGTGCATGAAATGAGTTTTCCACTTTGTATATCTTGTGTACAGCTTGATACGTTATTTCGTATATGATTAGCCAGGAAAATGTTTAAATCGCATCGTAATGTAATAGTTCAAGAAATTAATGTTTAGAGCTAGATACTCGAGATTATACACGTCTGACTAGCGGCCGTTACTCCACGCCGTCGCTATCAGCGGAACTGTCGGCAGGGCGTCAATTGCCCTCGGAGAGCATCAAGTGACAATAACGGGTACTTGCATCGCAGATTCGAGAAGATTCAACGCTTGTTTATAATACTCGTAATTCAAAACCATTTATAGGAATGATTTAGAAACCTGAAAGTGTACTCGATATACATGTACCAGGATAAGTAAATAAATTTCTCTTTTGCGTTAGAAACAAAATGTTAGCAATAATGGGCTCTCACAAAATGTCCCTAAAACAGGTGTAACTTCAGTCATCGAGTTCACCGAATGTACGTTAGTTTATCAGTTGTCTTAAAAATACCATTGGTTTACGGTACCTTTACAGCTGGCTTCGGTAGAATTATTAAGAACGCGTGTCGCTAAATACTTCAAACCAAAAAGAAACCAGACGTATGGCCAATGCTATCAGTCGGGACAAAACGAACGTTTTACGAAATCTGACACCAGTTGGTAGCCACGTGTGTCGCGGAACGTTCCTGGTGCTGCCAAAGCAACAATTCGCGGAGATAGCGGGAGTCGAGATCACGGAAGGTCTCGGTGTAAAAGTCCCCAAAAAGCGTCATTTTAATGCTACATCCAGACGCCGATCCACGCTGGATCCGCCCCTGCTACACCGAACTTCAAGATTTGGATATGCGCGTTTGGAATGGAGTCAGGGAATCATCTTTTAACGCATGGAAGAACTAGGCGGCCGCCATGGGACTCAAAACATCGAAAAACTGTGGGGCTAAAACAGCACGTACTATCTCTCACATAATTTCACGCAAAATGACGCGAATAGAACACAGATTTTCGAAAAATTGTACATAGACGTAAATCTATCTTTAAGGAACAGATTTCATAAAGGGGAAAAATCACTATCTTTAATATTTTGTTTGTTGAAAGACTGAAAACATTTTTAACTTTTGCAATTTTCCAAAAATCATGGTTTTCAACAAACGGGAGACCCGTACCAATCTCTTCAACATTCTTCACAAAATTAAATCAAACAAGATGGAGCCATTTTTTTGGTTAAAATTTGGAAGATGTCCCAGCTGCTTCATTCACTCCCCAAAATTAAAATATTAGTTTTAACTTCAAGGGGCCGCAACATCAGGCAAACCGACTGGGTTGTATCAATTTTGGAGAAAATAGGCTGAACGGATTAGACGCTAGCGTTGCTCACAGATGAACAGGCGTTTTGCCGTCATTCGATTTTTCGGAACCCACAAAACGGATTCTGGCTACACGGATTTTTTCTAAATTTAGCAATTGGATTTATCCACTTTTTCTTTAGAGGGCCCTCTAATACTTTTTTCTGCCGATATTTCGCCGTTTTTTCGCACATCAATACAAAAATTTCTCTTTACTCTATTGCGAGAAAGTAAAAAAAAACACCCCCTTCAAAAATTATATTACTTTTTTCCCCAAACACATCAGTTTCGCTGCTTACGTTAGAGCAGGTCGTTAGATTTGGCGCATTAGTGTGCACTCTTTTGATCGCGATTTCTCTTTTAATTCTTAATTATGACACCTCAGTACAAAGGCGGATGGTGCCCCCAAAAGATTGGGGGTTTAACCTCCATCAAAAGTCGGAAATATTATTTCCAAAATTGAAAATATAAACACATAATAAGAATGTAAGCAATTCAAATTAATTAAAAGTTACATAAAAGGATATATTGACACAATTTTGTGCGACGTGCGTGTGTTTATTTTACACTTTCCGCACACATGATTCTGACTGATTTCCACTGGGCACCTAAGTTTCACTCCAGCACATTGCAACAAGCAAGATTACTTTGACACGTTTCCCACAAATAAAATTATTTTATTTCCAAAATTTCACTACCCTGGTATACTTTGCGACAAAGATCCTTCCACACTCGTATTCTCACCAGCGCTCTCAACTTCTAACCTGGTCTGCAACTGCAGGCTGCGGTAGCGAGAATTATTCATCTTCTAGACAGAAAGGGACTTCCAGAAAGTACACAAAGAATTCAAGCGTACGTTTTGAATCAATAAATCTAATATCAGTTGATAACAATACTCTGAATATCATAAATAATGCCTTAATTGACTTAACTTGTGTACTTTAAATACAATCGGAATTCATTGCGAGTCGGACGAAGATAGAATTTTATTCCCCTGAGACTTCCTCCGTCGCCGCGCAGCGCTAGACAGCTCCACTCGCCTGATTGCATCACCAAAAAGCCCTAAGTTGCCCTTCTTAAATCGAAGGGCTAAAGAGTAAGTGCGGTAAACCCAGTAATACAGCCAAGAGCGAGGTACAATACCTGGCAAGGCACCTCACATCGGAGAGCGCCATTTGGACGCTCTTTGGTTTCAAAAAGATTTCGTATACATCGATATTGCTGCGATATCTTCAATATTCGATTCATTAAAAGGAAAATGTACATTCCTATGATATTATAAGATCTCCGATGCGATTTTCGATTATCTGGGTGTTGTGTAACCTAGGCAGGGGCCGTCACTGTCTTAGTATACGTAAAAGTGCAGTCTGCCAAGAAAAATACTGTTAAGCTTATCTAGAGGCGCCATTAATGTCAATTTTGACGCCATTTTTTTAGGGAGGGGCACTGCTTCCTTCTCCTTCTCCGCAAATGAAATTGAGCTTACTTATGCAAATTGTCTCGTTCAATTCAATTGATCTAATATTAATCGGTAAAGTGCAGCAATTTTCGAAAACTCGCCGTTGTCACAATACACTCCCTATACTATGCAAGTAATATGGAGGCAGAGAGACCTGTAATGAATTTAGTCGATGCCTCACGTCAAAATGACGTTTTACAACTAATCATTTCTTTCAAATGCACAAACTTAATTCGTCTCGACTTTCTGTACATGTTGTATCGATATAAAACACACAAAGATTCAAATTTACAACTTAACACAGCACACAAGTCATATACTACACAAGTAATACATTTTAGTAATTTCAGAAATGTACTTATGCAGGTGACTACATGGCACGCGTGGATGATTTGTAAATACAAAACATGCGCCTGAAATCGCAACGTTTACACACACTCCTTAACAGGAGAATGAAATGTAAAAGTGCGAGAAAGTCAAAATTGAAAAAGGCGAAAATAACTTACAGTCAATCACCGACAAGCAGTAACTGTGGCTAAGAAACAAAGGCGCTGTGGTTGACAACACACAACTTGCTCACAACCCAACAGGACAACTAAGCAGCCGATAGGCACACACGACCACTTCGCTTCACACCATTCAATGCATCAAGACGCGACGATCGCCCAAATGAAAAGTCTAAGTCAGCCCGCACGTCTCCACGGCTGCAGCACTGCATGGGGCGATTGCAACTTTGCAAGTGATGGCCTGGCGCTGCCAAGTGCAGCGGAAAAGCAACGCAACTCGGGTAAAGGAGTTTGCAACGTTGAAACGTTTTTTTTCCTCTTATGGGCCTATGGTTACCAACTTCAGAAATTCATCACTACAATGTTGAGTGTATAGTGATAGAACTTTTAGATGGAAGTATAATTTTTTTTCAACAAGTCAGAATTAAAATATCAAATTTAAGAGAAATAATATATTTTCGTTAATACAAATATAATGTTTAATGATAACCTGTTCAAATTGCACGCAGGTAATAATACTGTCACTTTATAGTGAGAGTTTTATATGCGCCGTTTGCCATAAAACACTGAAGTAGTTAAACGATAACACTGAAATAAATAGCTGATGAGTATTAAATTTTAAGATTTATCAGAGATAAGTTGATGGTTGGTCTTTCAGACAATTTTAGACACTAGTTTCTTTAAAATATATGAGAAATGAGAGTTTAAAGGTGTAGACAAACTAAAAAATAAGAATTGATTACGAGAAAAATACATTCGCTTGACTTTTTTGTTCATACTATTTACATTCATTATATCACTTACCAACTTTTACATACATGTTACTACGAAACCTAATTAGCAACTAACTTCTAAAATATTTTTTTATTATTGTGTTTTAACTTGATTCGATGGTTTAAAATATATTTTTATTTGGAGATTGTGGAAACCGTAAATAATGATATTCTATAATACCACGAAAAGTTGGTTACCCTGCCACTGATCCGAATACGTGATACAGAATTGCAGGTAGTTGGAGCTCTAAATAACTCGAATAAGTTGAAGAAAATAAGGAAAAGTAACAGTCATTCAGTTGGTTCAAATAAATTTTAAATCTTTAATGTTTGTAGATTTTTTAATATTTGCGATTGGATATCCAAAAAAAGTGTTTCTCTAAATTTCGATTGTTTCGATTTCTTTCGAGATGGCTCACAAAGCAGGAAAGAGTAGTCGATGCGTGCGATATCTATGAGAAAAGCAAAGTACTTAGAAGAGAGGAGAAGTGAAGCAAGGCAGCAGTGGCGCGCTCGGACGCGGGCGTTCAAAGCTGCACCATGGAGGAAAACATGGCTAAACTGAGCTGAACCACTGGGCTTACGGGTGTTTCTCTGGGGGGCAAAACAATAAGAAGGAGTCGGGGAACATAGTGCTCACCCACATGTCTATAATTTTTGGTCAGCCAGAGGAAAAAAACGAAGTTTTAGTGTAATGAGTAGCTTCTCATTTTCTGTATACACTTGTAGCTGCTTTTTTTTACACACATACTACTGTAGTTCTATGAACACATTTCTTTTAAAATTTAAATTAACTTATCGTCGCATCGACGTCAAGGCCATTAGCGACTAAACATATAAAAATATTTTACAATTACAGTATGAAATTTAGAACCACCTTAATTATCATAACCAGTACGAAATTACAATGCACACAATTCAATATGATACATAGAATACATTCAATACAATACATACAAGACTGTAAATACAACATAAGTATTGTAAGTAGTTCTTCTAAATGCTATTGTAAATATTGATTTCCTTACCGAAATCAATAATTCTTTTTTGATAATCTTTCGAGTTAAGAATGTTACCTTGCCTGTCTTCTAATTGGTGTTTTTGCCTACTACTTTTGTAGAGAGGGCAGTAAATTAATATGTATTTTACATTTTGAAGAACTTTACAATGGTCACATTTAGGAGGTTTGTTTCAGTTATTATGTGAGTATGCGTTAATTTCCATTCCCAATCTTGAAATGACTCCCTGATCATTCCGTGGGAATTCTTTGGAGAGTTTTAAAGACATAGTTTTGGAGACTTTTTTGTGTTTCTCTTGCCTTTATTGATTCCCATCTTTCGATCCAGATATTTTGAATTCGGTTAAATAAATGGTTTCAAATGGTCTTCGAATGTGTTCGAAATTTCTGGAGTATCAGTTATATGAACATGTTTGTTCAAGCATTTCGATCACAATGTTTGTTATAGGAGACATTATAATACATTTGGTTTGGATTAAAGTAATGAGGGTTAGCATTGTCCTCTTCCGACCCCTACAATTTTTACCCGAATGTAGGAAGAAGGAAGAATAGAAATAGGAAGAAGTTTCTTCTAAATATCTCTTTCGAGAAATGCAGGGTCGTCTTGAATTCACAGATTGAGACTTGTCGGTCAAGATATGTTTTTAGTTTTTATTTCTTAAAAACATTTTCTTCCGTGTTCGGCATATTTGACTTTCCAGATTCTTAATTTTCTAAAAATTCACAATACAGTAACTAACGTTACTGAGAGCCCTCTTACTCCAGGAAGAAACCTCTTATTAATAGTTACAAGCGCATGAAATCATGTTTTCACGGCCTTTCAAGTGTGTCATGAAACGTGGACATTGACGTAACAATAAGCTGCAAAGGCGTAATTATCACGTGGAACACTATTTATGGACCTATTCTCGGATCCCAAAGCGGATTACTTGGGCGATTCGAACTAATATTAAGAGAGACTGTCAATGGAAATGCATAGTGAAAATGAATAAAACTCTTTGCTTAGATGTTTCACGATTTTTGCCGAAACTTGGCGAATGCAAATCTGCGTTTTACAAGAGATCAAAGTTGAAAAAAAATCTTGATAGGGGTATGCGTTCTACAACCAACCAGAGACGCAAGAAAAATAAATTAAAAAAATAATATGGACGAATTTCAAAAATAATCCTTAGCAAAAACTTTTCCGTTCTTTCCCGCACTACCTGTAGAATGAATACACGAATTCGCAATTCATAACTCGATCACACGAATTTAAACGATACGAATTGAAAATTAATGAGTGTGAAAGAAGCACAGGTCACGGATGAGTGCGTGATAAAAATAAAATCTGATAACTTCCAAGGGTGATGTTATGATAACATTTCTACGAGGCGACAGACTGAAGACTGAAAACTGGAATTCATCGAGAAATAATTTCGAAAAAATCTAAAGAAGAAGTGAAAGAGCTACATAATAGTGAAAAAGGAACAGAAAAAAAACAATGATACATTTGAAGATGATGGTAGTAACAAAAACGACGATTTAAGGAGGATGATATATAATAATATAACATCATCAACAACATAATTTTCTATTCAAGTAGACAATTTGCGATTTTATTTTGAGTGATTAGTAAGAATTAGTTAAAAATGAAAACAATTCTCAGGAGGACTTTCCAAATTTAGGGAAGGGCTTATCTTAAGAGTAGTTTTATATTCAGGTAAATACGATATACAAGCTGGATCGTCTTGGTTATCCAGGGCTTCCCATTAGTCACTCCCATTATGCACTCATTGCCATAGAATAGAATTTGCAAAAGAGGAAGAAATCGACCGAAATATACGTATTAAATATAGTACTTAAGTTCGTAGTTCTTTGGTTTGAAAATAACTGCCTTTCATGAACGACAAAATATTAAAATATTAAGCAAACAAAAATTTAAACAACGTTAAAATCTAAACATTTTTTTCTATTCTTATGTGTAGTACTATTATAGCCTTTGAAATTGAATATGGTATCTATGATGCAATATATGTAATATTTTGGTTCCTAATTAACTCTCGCACGTACGATACTCGTATTCAATCCAGATAATGAGAAAATGGCAACACTTCAGATTGTCTTTTGGAGAACTTCCCCACTCTGTGGTTGTTTTATCGTATTGCTGCAGGTCGCGTGATGTTTGGATAGCATCAGCTCTGATAAAGTACGCGCGTGTGAACACAGTGATTTATAAATGTCTTATCGTTCAAGATGGGTTAACTGTTGAAAATTCTATTTTTCATCAAATACTCAGTTTTAAAATTCCTTAACAAGATTACAAGTAGAGAACATTCGTACGAGTAGTTTGATCCATGCAGTTTTATCAGTTTTAACTTTCTCGTCTACATACGTATATAAGGAGAATATAGGTAGAATAGAGTAGTTTAATATAAATTAAAAGTTATTAATTTATATTTCTGTCAATTTGAATGCATTATTGCATTTGTGAATAATTAGAAGTGCTTCATATTATTTCCAATGAAGTTTCTCGAATACTAAAAAGTTTTCTGTGTGATTGCGCTCGGAAACGGATATAGGGAAATAACTGATTATGTCATGTCATGTCATAAATACATGTGAATGTATTATTTCCTTTTTTCAAAAATTACTAAAATGTAATTTTTCTTAAATATCTCTCGCGCCGTTAATATGCACATTTTCAACAATTTGTGAACACTATTGTTTTTGTGATTTAAAGTGATTTGATTGACTTCTAATGAAGTTTTTCGAAAACAAAAAAAAAATCTGTGAAAACAAGCATCAAATTTCGAATTTATAGTAGCGATTATAAGCCATTTTCGTAAAAAGGGTTCGAAATTATTAAAAGAAAATTACCATTTGGGGCGAGGTTATACTATTTTTTAATATTCTTAAAATAATGTTTCCTTTCTACTTTTAGACAATCGAAAAATTAAAATAAAATTCACTTTGAGCGGTGATATGGCGGCTGGCAAAAGTGTGTGGCAAGTCCGAATAGCTAGTCGAGACCAAAGGAAATAGAAAACTTATACGGGTAAGTCTGTGCCATTCTGAAACCCCAGTTTAGTTGTAGAAAGACGCGAAAAAAATCAAATGTTTTCTATTATCGAAAATTATGAGTTAACCGTGTAAATCGGACCTATTTCATCTTAGTAAGTGTATTTTACTCTATTCTTTCAAGATATTTAAAGAAAACATTTGGAATCAATTTTGAGAAAATTTTGAAAATGTCCACGGGACTTCATGTAAAGTACTCCCAAATTTTAATTAATGTTTTTCAAAATCTTGAAGCTTCGACTCGAGCCAGATGGACAGGGGTTTCTTCAATTTGAAAAAAACTCCTAATCGTGGTTTTGGTACTAGGTGCAGACGGGCGGCAAAGATTTCGAAAGAAAAAAACAACACTTTTTCGGTATCAAGGGACCCCAGAATGTGCACTTCCGTTGAAATCTCGAAATTCGCAGCATTACATAACTTTCCATTATACTACGAATATTATTCCGTGTATACGTACGTACGAATAAAGGAAAGTAAAAATCTGTGAACTACTATAGTCTCTTTCCGACATTTACCTGAATCGTTACGACGTGATTCATCAGATTGACTATTATTAAACATATTTTTGTAATCACACCAAGAATTAAACTAATAGACCTACTTTGATTTATACTTCTTGGTGTAACTTGTGCCAGAAAACTGACGATCCGATCAACTGTAATATAATAAATGTAGCACAAATAAACCTTTTTACGTGAAAATATCGGACGGAGGCGCCACGCAAAGCTCATTTAAAACACCGCAATCACGAATTGATATTTACTGAATGGTGCAGTGGGATGCAAAAATATGAATACAGTGTTAATTAAGGCTGAAAATCAGTCTTGCCCAACTGGCTTCAGACGCGAGCGAGCGTGTCGAAGTGTAGAGGGTTTAAGGTGTAGCGTGATTGCTGGGTACGCAGCGCCTATTGATGAAAGGACAAGGAAGTTACCTTCAGAGCCGTTTAACGCAGGTCTCGTGTATCGTAGACCCGATTACTTTTCTTAATTATACAAAATGTTTAATATTAAATTACGTGCAACAAAAGCAAAAAATTGCAATATTTATTCAATCACTGTTTATTCTAAAAAAGTTATAGCGGGTTAAGTCGGCAGGAAAGCCAAAGAAAGTACATTTTGCTCAATTACATTGATCCAAATATAAATTTTCAATTTGTTCCTGCCCTACATATCGATCAAAAACGGAGTTTTTACATTCTGTATTAACGTGTTTATGGTTCGTACTTTTTGAAATGAAAACCCTTCATGATCATTTTCTACAAATAAGTATATTTATGTCAAATACATATTTTTGAAGTACTATTCAAGTGTTTGCGTCTAGCTTCTACTAAAAAATTTTCGGTGCATGACAGTGTGTAAACTTTATAGTGCTTTTGATCTCACTTTAAGACAACAGCAAAAAGATTTCCAAGAGGATTGTTCTTCTCCCGCATACGTAGCAAATAGTTTGTAGTGTTTTTTCACGAAATACGAGCTTAAATTTGAATAAAATAAATGAAAAGAAATCCGCAATCTTCCTTGAACAAGTAAAATAAAGACTCTTCTGAAGAATATACGTAAAGATGATAAGATAAAGAGAAGATATATGGTGAAATACTAATGTTGATAACATATTCAGAATTTTACTACGTACTTCTACTAAAAATATTGTTCGAAACAACATTCATTATCATGAAACAAACCTGACATTTTGCTTTTGGGCATTTAGATATTCACGGGTTTTCTATTTGCGTCAGAAACATCAGATTTTGATAATATTTCTCCTCGTAGCTTGAGTACTTTACAATGTGATATTATCTTCAATGTTGAGATAAGATCTCTGTTTCATAGATGTAATCATCTGCAATATCGGAAGAAACTACACAGCAATAACATATTTTCTCGAGGGAAATCGCTGATTATGTAGATTTTTAGCAGATTATGAGTACGAAGTTAGGCTGTGATGTATTGTATACTGCACTAACTCTTCACACACACACGGAGACGAAAATAGAAAGAGAGAGAAAGAGTGAAAGAGAGAGAGAAAGAGAGAGTGAAAGAGAGAGAGAGAGAGTGAAAGAGAGAGAGAAAGAGAGAGAAAGAGAGAGGGAAAGAGAGAGAGAAAGAGTGAAAGAGAAAGAGTGAAAGAGAGAGAAAGAGAGAGTGAAAGAGAGAGAAAGATAGAGTGAAAGAGAGAGAGAAAGAGAGAGAGAAAGAGAGAGAGAGAAAGAGAGAGAGAGAAAGAGAGAGAGAACCCCTTTTCAATATGAAGGTTCCTGGAAATTGTTTTTATAAAAACAAATTCTGAACTTTTTTCAAAAATTCGTGGTTTTTAGTTTCTAATTAGTAAAAACTCAATTAGATTTTTGAGAAATCATCATTACAGATAATTTGAAGCTTATCTTTTAACAAACGTAATAAACAATGAAATACATCTACAATGTTAATTTTAACGACGAGATTTGAGAATATCCTTAGTGTAATTTTTGAAGAGTAAAAAGAAATAAGCGTTATGACGTTTGTCATGCTATTCAGTGATTTTTTTACTAGTTTACGCAAAGAAAGATTAGGGGGGAAAATGGAAGGAAAAAAATTAAGGAAATCTTGTTTACAATTTGCTTAATATTGTCCGCATTTCACTCAAAATTACGGAAAAATACTAACGTTTTCAAGAAAAAGTACGTGTCTTCAATATTTTATTTGTGGGAAGACTCCGAAAAGATTCAAACTTTCGTAATTCCCGAAATTTCATAGTTAACAGTGGAAACGCATGCTAATGCGATCTTCATATGTGTATTTTACTATATTCTTACAAGTAATATAAACTACAACAGCCATACTTCATCGCATTACTGCTAAATTTGCAATGTTCGAAAATTTAGAGTTCAGCTAAAACGAAGTCAGAGCCATTCATTGAAAAAAATCGAGGAAAAAAACTAGAGCGGTTTTTGAAAAAAATGTTTTATCAATTGCATTGATTTCAAGAACAAATTACTCGCAAACCACTCGTTTCTTGTTCGTAGTCTTTTTGTTCTAGTTTAAAATTGTTCGTAGTCTTTTTGAAAGAGTTAAAGTTTTACGTCGGACTCGGTAGTAGGCAAATATTTCTATCTTGAGCGAGAAAGTGAAAGACTAAGTGAGAAAGTGAAAGAAAATTAAATGCCATATTTCATAATTTTATAGGCTATTGTTTTTTCAAAACATTTGGTTATACTATGAAATAAAGCTAGCAAAATCAACTAAAAATCAAATTATACATCAATTGATTTGGAAGGAATGCTCTACAACTGAATATTCTTGAATATCTGCTGCCATTATATCTTATATACAATTTTGGCATTACACAATTCTACAATATTTGAGTTCAAGCGTCACATAAAAGATCAAGAAATTTGAATTTAAAATTAAGCGTTCAATTGTGAAAAACAGCTATTATCTAGCCTTTTTTCAGCAGACAGATAGATGGCGGAACACCACACTGTTATAAATCCAATTGTTAACAAAATGAGATTTTTATTTAATTGTGTTCAATGACTCTGTCTATATATGTGCGTCAAACTAAATTGGAAATATTCCACTCCACATTAACCCATATCCATCCATTCCATATACACCACATACAAAACTTTAAACGGCTCTTTTGAAAAATTAGTAAAATGGACTTGGAACTGTCTGGTTCTCATGCATCGAAATATTATTTAAGAATTGTTATTCTGGAGTGTCTATTCTCCATAATGAATCTGTAAGTAAATAACGAGCCAGTATATACAGGCTTTAGGCCAGTTCAAATGTTCAACTTTAAACAGACTGTTTCAAAGCGGCATCAATTGCCCGGTGGTGCAGCATATGTTTTATCATTTCTAATATTTCAAGCATATCATAATACCAGAAGCAAACTGCAACTTCAAACATGTTCGGCATTGGCCACGGAAATGTCACTTACCTCTCTTCATGGAGTAGAAAACAATTGTTCGAAGCCCTCGACGTTCATCAGCTACATTCAATACCACAATAAGAAAAAGACATAAAACGAGGGCGATGGCAGACATGAAAAAAGAGGAAATGAAAGAGAAGTTGAGGCAATGGAAGAAAAAATGACTGAGTATGAAGAGAAAGGTTGGAAAGATACAAAGAGGAAGATAAAGAATAATCTGAAGTGTACGATATACATAAATAAAAAAGTGTGATTCAGTTATATACGAGGGAATCAAATTTATTAAGCACATAATTCAAAGATCTAATAGACTGATGTGACGTCATTATTATTTTAGTCAACGTCACAACCAAAATTTTTTTGGGTTTGGGCTTAGATGAAGCCGACTTGATGTTTACGTACAAATACTTTTTAATTAATTTAAAATTTATTTTCATTTGTTTATAAATAGTGAGTTTTAGAGTAAGACACTTAATGATTTTCGTTACCAAAACTAAACACCTCTTTTGTGAATATAGCCAACTACTTCTGAGGGAGAGGGAAAAGGAAGCTGAAGGCCCTTTCACTCTTCCCACTGTATTTAGTCAAAGTTATTTTCGACCGCGTCATAGTGATCCTCAGAAGTAGTTTGAATCTTGTTTCAAACATACATGATTGCAAACTCATTTGAAGATTACCGGCAAGCAGTCGAAAATAACTTTGAATTTATGCCTCGACAATATCGGCGGCCCCATTTATTTAACACTGGAGTAGTAGTGATTCGTAAAATTTGCTCAGTGGCATGTGATATTGCGCATAGCATCCCTGTCGTGGTGTGCAGAGATACCATATCCGAGCTGGGTAATATATAATTACGTTAATACGCGCATAATCTCAGTTTTGTTATTCTGTCTTCATACAATAAGCAGATGTCTGGAGGCCCTTGATTAAAATTTATATACTTCTGTAGTATTAGAAAGCCCGGTAACTTTGACTACTATCTGTATTAATTAACATTTTTGGAGTATTTTAATAAAGATTTTTATTAATACTGTAATTAATAATCAACTGATTTACATTTTTCTTGTAGGAAATCATTCCATTGAAAACGAGTAAATTTTACTTATTAATAGTAACAAGCAATAAATTCAAACACATGTTGTCTAGGGTGAAGGGTGAAGGGTTCATATGAGTTGACAAAGTAGTCGCGTGCATGGCTCAACGTTCCTTTATTGGACGGGGCCGCTACGAGTGCTGGCAGGAGTCGTCGTACTCGTCCGCCTCGTCGTCGTCTTCGTCGTCGTCCTCTCCGGCGTTGCGCGCGCCGTGCGCGTGGTGCGCTGCGAGACGCCGGTCGCACTGCCAGCGCCCGAACACGCACACGCAGCCCTCCCACGTGCCGCCGCCTCCGCCACCGCCAACGCCGCCGCTCCTCCCCGGCAGGCACGCGCCGGCCCCGCCCACTGCACATACAGGCCCTCCATTCGCCCCAAAAGACACAGTGATACACTCGTCAATTCGTGTCTTCGGGAGCGTTTAGTCATCAGTCTTGTAAGTGTAGTGTACATTTTATGTTGACGGGAAATGGCGGTGATTTCCAGCTGGATGCTGAGATCCGGCGCCAACCTACACGTCGACTTGCAGTGTTTTCACCATCTAAGAATTATCCACAAGCGGAACACCGCCTCAGCCCAAACAAGCTCTAAGCTCCCGCGACTAGTCTCCCTGATGGGTGGTAGAGTAGGGCATGTAAGTGTAAGTGTGTAAGTAAGTGGCGAGGATAGGACAAGGAAGAGGAAGGAAAGAACGCGCGCGGACCCGTTTGTCAGGGTGCTGCTCCGGCATTCCTTTAGTGTTGGTGGAAGAAACCACGGGAAAACTACCGATCAGAGCAACCGGCTGCTAGAGTTCTCCTCCAGACAGCGGCTGACTTCGAGCTACGTCTGTAGCTAGTGTCAAACCCCCTGTCACCATAGGAACTGGAACACTAGGATCTCCCGGTCAGAGGCAGTAAAATAGCATCAACTGATGCCTTGACTCAAAGACAGTACAAACTGTATGCGACGTATTGGGGAGAAGTATAATTTGCGCACGTTTTGTTCAGCTACAGTAGCGCTTCCCCACACCTTTGTAATAGACAGTTGAATGATGAATAAGAGTATCAACATAGCGAAGTTAAACACATTTGAAAAAAAAAATTAGTTATTTTCACTCCCGAGGTACAGAAGGTATTGCTAACAAAACTGCACCTCACAATTACAACTATCAAAAGGAGATCTGAACAAAACGTAGTATAGTGAATATATACTCTAATATATACCTCTATACTTCGGAAACTGCCCTGGGGAAACTGTTCACCCCCCCCCCCATCACATGCGCCAGTTGAATGTCGTCAAGGCGATAAACCGGAATGCTGCGTGCTTATTGGAGAGTTTTTGCACTGTGTGAAGCACCGTAGCGTATTTACTCGACTCCACTTGTCATTTAGGAACTTTGGACCACGTGGTCGATGCCCAGCAGACAGGGACAACCACATTTTACGTTAAGAAAATACTTAAAACGTTATAGAATTTTGCATTATTGGCCCTAAAATTAGGTTCCAAAACGGAAAACGCATTTCCGAGCATTGGCTCACATTCTTGGGGAGCGTCATCCCTTACTGTGACATGAGCAACTGAAACACCGTACAATACTGCTTCCTGAGCCTTGACTGTCAGTCAAGATGATCCCATTAGAGAGTGGTTTGTGGTTTGGAGAAAAGCCGAGCTCTAACGTCGCCCTAACGTCGCTGGCAAATGCACACAAATTAAATGACACGCGTTTCCTTTGTTCGCTGCTTAAATTCCAGTCTATATAATATCATTAAAATTATAAAATATATTTTAAAAAATTTGTTATAAATTTACTCTCTGGATTTTCATGATCTTCTCCTGCTTTGGTGAAAGTTCTGCAGAACGCATTAAGCGTTAATTCCTGTTCTAAAAACAGTAACTGGGTCATACAAGAAAAATACGTCTTATTACTAAAGAATAGTAAAAATATCAATGTAATTGATACTTAACCACAAACGCCAAATCAGTGCTAGGTGTTGTTTTCGACCTTACATACGAGGTCAGAAAGATAAATAATGTGATAGTCGAATACTTTTGTTCTTGAAAACTTTATTTTCTGGAATTTTCCATTCTATTTCGAGATAAATGAAGCAATAACCTCCTTCAAAATTAGTTTGAAATATTTCTATTATTCTATAAATAATTCAAAGAATTTCAGTTGTTGAAAAGTATTCCACAGTATGTAAAGGAAATTAACAATTTAAAATTTCGTTTATATTAATAATCATTATATTATTCTGGAAATATTATGTACCTTCATGAAAGGTTATGACAGATGTCTTTTCATGTATCGAACTGATACGGTTGTTGTCCCTCACCCAATTCTTTAGTATCGCAATGAGTTAAATACTGATTAGAATTCGAAGGCAAAAGTATTATAAAACAAAAGCGATTGACAAGCAAAACCAACTCCTTAATAAAATAAGAATGATCAATTGCATAAGAAACTATACGAATCACTTTGTGCATTCCATTTACGAATAACATTAGCAATAGAAAATTTTCAATTGAAACCTCTATAAACAGCTTCAATCTTGAATAAAATAAATAACTAAATGCCGAAAGTATTTTGAATTAGCTAGGCAAATATAAACAAAAAAATCATTGTATGTATGTATGTATGTATGTGTGTATGTATGTGTGTATGTATGTGTGTATGTATGTGTGTATGTATGTATGTATGTGTGTACGTGTGACAAGTATTGTGTCATGAAAACAACCGATATTGTGTTAAAGAAAACATCAAGCGTTTATGAAACACTATTGCACCAAGCAACAAATAGTTATTTTCTTTTTTCCAGAATTATGAGATTCTGTTCATTTCTAACCGCTTGTGCATAAAGTGAGAGTATGAGTGTACCCAAGAGAGGTCTCTAAACCTGCAAAAGTGTAAAAGGTCAAAAAGGTCTCGTTTTGTAGCTTAGCACGCGATTAACGTAAGAAAAACCTGAAGGTATCTACGAAAGTTGCGTGTGCGCCTGCATTTTGTACTACGAGTATGTTCAACATTTGTTTGTCTAAAGTATATCTGAGCCATTTCTCGTGGTAAAATTGATGGAGTATTGTGTCGTTTATGTCGTATAAATTGTACCAACTTGTATCCTGAACGTATTTTTCGAAGATAAAACAGTCTTTTACTTATGTCATACTCACTTTACACGTGATACAATGAACTAAAAGCTGGTTAACGAGAGTCATCGGTTTTCTATATAGAATAAAGCAGAGGAGGTAATGCAAAAAGTTTCTTATTGTAGTACTGGACTACAGAAAATGGTGTAAACAGTAGTTTTGAGCATGCCTGAGCATTTTAACTAATGCAAGAAATTGATATTAACACGAGTTACACAGGTCACTATCGATTGGTTAAGAGAAAAAGCAAATTTTGGAATTTAGTTCCAAATTGAGTCTTGCTTTGCGTGACTTGACTCGTGTATACAAAATATTTTATACAAGATGTTAAATTCATGACGCTTGATGCAACAATGTAATAAAAGAAATGCTCATTAAGAAATCTTAGAATATTAGAAGATTATTATGCATGCTGTATAAAATCATGAACTTTACAAAAAAACAATCTACACATTTTAAAATTAATTGGAGAGTAAAAACTCTCACGCATGTAAGGTTGTGTCTTCAGAGGAAGTTGCTTAAGCACATGAAACGTGAGTTTTGGAATTATTAAACCTAGAATTACTATGCTTCGTCTCACTAACGATCTTAATATACTCATTGTCTTGTCATATATTGTCATTTTAACACGATCTTTGTGAGTTATTCTGTGAATGCTATTATTTGTCACAAATACGACCCGCGACAAACTCATAAGCCACATTTGTGAATATAAGGCACATCAGTCGTGCTAAAACAATAGTGATGAAACACTGAATGATGAAAAACGGTTCCATTTTTCATTGATTTTATGGGTCAAAAATGTCGTTTATAATTATGATTTACGGTTTGTACTACAAGTACACTAATACTACAATATTAATAAATGAATAAGTAAATGTACATGCTAATTTTGCTTTTTCTGGAGAACGCGTATCTGGACCTTCGTAGCAAGCAGGGTGAAGAAGAATGAAAACGCGACTTACGGCCTTGTCCCCCAAATCCACGTAATGCCCCTCCATAGCCGGCCCCGAAGCCGCCCCCGTAGCCACCTCTGTAGCCACCCAAGCCGAAGGGCGGGAACCAGTTGGCAGCGCCCTCGAGGACGAGCAGGGCGAGGGCGAGGGTGAGCAGGGCGCCGAGGGCGGTGGCGAGGTGCATTCTGAGGACCTCTCGCCCACCACCTGACGAGCGCGATCTGCTGGCTTGGACGGGCTCGCGGGCTGTTGTTTGGTGCGTCGCAAGTTCTGCTTGATCGGGTCTCGTTAATGATCAAGGAGTCTTCTCGCTCCGATCGCCATGAAGCCTCAACAAGCACCAGTGAATGCTCGTCGACCGTCCTGTGTGCTGTTGGCACGTGCCAATGGATTTGAAGGTACGAGATACTACCCTGCTGTCTTTCTTCAATTAGTTGGGGACACAAGACGCCCAGCTCGTGGTTCATATTAATGCTGTTAGCGCATAGTGATGAAGTTGAAGCTCGGTATTTCCTCTCTCTTGTTCATGAATACCAATAATGAGATCTACTGAAAAACATTTGTTCTACCATGCGAACAATTACGCCGTTACTTGACTCTTTTTAGCTTCTAGACAAAATCTGTTTCATGTTCATTTTTTTTACTATCTGGGAAATTCACTTCTTTAGAATTCCTAAAATTCCAATAGAGGATACTTCTGGCGATATATTTTTCTACACCACTTTAAATAGAATATAAAATAGCATTTTCCCCTTATGAACTATTAAAATGCATTTCTAATTAAATAATGTATAATTACATCTATTTTAACATTTTAATTTTATTTGGTAAACTCACTGTAAATCGAACACAAGTATTTCATGATCAATATACAATTGCAACAATAGGAAAATAATATCATTGATGCGTTGATTTTCCGGAATACTATTGTAACTAAAAAAATCTATTTTGCAGGAGCTTTTTGCTATTAATCTTCTTATAACGTCTTTTCAACAATCGACAAGGAATATTGCATTACAAGCTATATCAGAAAATTGTGAATGCTTATTCATTTTTCAATTTATTAAATATATATTTTCTAAAACTGAATTTTTGGGCAATATTAGTTTATAAAAGTAAATAGCGATCTACTGCCATGAAATGCGATGTATCTGCCAGCAAGCGACAATTATTGGCACGATTTCAGACGGAGAAATCTATTTCACATAAAATGATATTTTGGGAGAGGTTTAACTTAAAATCTTAATTTTTTTATCACAACAGTATTCTAGAAAAGTCTCTACTAATTTGAGCTTTTGAAACTTGCTGAAATGAGGAGACGATCTGACGCTCTGTCTGAATGAAGAGCTGCCTTGAGAGACTGAACTGATGACGTACATTCGTTTGCACAATGGAATCGAAATGAATTATTCTTTCGCGTCACTAGTTGCCACACAATGGGATCTCCTAATCTAAGTTGCAATGACGCGTACCGCAAAATTTTAAGGCTTCGATTTCATTACACGAAATGTCAACACACTGCTATTCTTCTTTGAAATGTTCTCTATAACTTCAGAAAGTTTTTTTTCATTTTATGTAGATTTGCTTCGACGAATTGATCATTAGCGAATTTATGTTAAAGTTATAATATTACGTAACGCATGCAGTTTTTACTATGTATTTACATTACAAAGGATTGATTACTATTACCTGATCATCTCATATTCAATAACATAACGACTTCTCATAACCACACCAATGCTTTTTAAAAAGAGCACCCCAATGCGTTTTCTTGAAGACGAGCACCCTTCACATGAGTCTATACAATTCATTATATTTCAAACCACGAAACTAGAAGTTTACAACTGTATTTATGTAGTATATACATACTAGCTTCAAAATGTTCCAGCAAATTGGTAATGCCTCAGAGAATAGTTCCCTTCCGCAGCGTCATACTTCTTCCAGCAAGTGTAATGTGACTGGAAGTATTTTTGAAAGCCACTTTACTATACTGGTCTTAGTACTCTCGTCGCATTTGCAGTAACTTGATCGGCATTCACAAATCTTCGTCCCTTCAGAAGCGTTTTCAACCGTGAGAAGAGAAAAAGATCTGGAGAGCCTGGCAAGGCAATCTTTTACAAACACTGATCGATGGAATGGTGCGTGATCGTGCGAAAGAAACCAGGACTTTTCCGGACGTGTTCTTTTACTGCGTCCCTGAGGTGACGAAGGATTTCCACATACAAATTTTCTGTTACAGTCCAATCTTCTGGAATAAAAGCATAGTGGACGAGACCCTACTTGTCAAAGAAAACGTCCGGCATATCTTTGTCTCTAATAGTGTTTTTAGAAATTTTTGTTTCCTAGAATATGTTTTGGACTTTCACTTCAATGACTATCGTTTGTGTTAAGGCGGAAAAGCAGGCCCTATGAACTGAACCTCGCCATTAATAAAGACATTATTATTATTATTATTATTATTATTATTATTATTATTGTTTAGACACCGAGTCGTACAAGTTGCACCAAGTTTCATCTCCAGAAATTATGTTTATCAAAAGATTATTATTTTCATAAATACTTATCAGATCACCAGCAAGAATCATTCTTGTTTCTTTATTTTCTGAAGAGAACATTTTGACACCAACTTTTGTGATATGCAACGCATGTTTAAATGTTTGGGAAGAATTGTGTCAACACTTCCAACTGAAATTCCGACCTCTGCCGGATTCTCCTTAACACTTTCTTCGGCCAATCCTCACCACAATGCGTAGTAACTCAATGTTTTCTTCATTTGTCGCAATTGTTGGTCGGGAGCTCCGAGGGTCGTCTTTCATGTTATTTCTACCTTCACTGAAACGTTTATACCAGATACAGACTTTTTTGATTGCTGCTGTTTCATATGCTTCTTCAAGCATTCTCACAGGCTCTGTCGGAGATTTGTGAAATAAAACAAAACTTTATGTTCGAGCGTTGCTCTCACGCCGACATTATCAAATATGAGAAACACGCACGAACAACAAAAGCTGGTTGCTACCCAAACATAATAGCCACTAGAATATGCAAATTCTACTGAAGTAACGTCATGAACGTTACCAAAATCTAATAAAGAAAAAATGGCTATCGAATACATTTTTAATGAATAATTATATATTCCGGGAACTTTCGGCAGATAGTAGTATATTTTCAGTCCGCGCAAGTGTATTAGCATTTGTCCTGACAGAGATATAACTCCATGTTGACATAGAGCATTGCAATAAATTTGAATTACTGGAGATTGGAATTATTATATTTCGATAGTGGTTCAACACCAGTGGAGCGGCTACGGTTTTCCACCAGCATTGCAATGACATTGTCGAGATATTTATTGCGACAGCAGTGATATTTATTCTGTACATCATGATCCAGATTTGCTAATATCGATAGGAACAGAAAAATTTATAATTATTTCGCACATTTTTGTATTTAACTTAGAAATTAAACATAATGGTTTCTATGTGTTACGGTATAAGACCTTCAAAAATATGTAAGATCTATAAGAAGGGAAAATGAACAAAATTGTGTCTGTAACTAGTTAAACATTAGAGAGATTAGATTTGTCAAAAAGAAAATGTCAATGATGTTCCGGTAAAGTTTAAATCAAGACATTGGTATCTAATATACAAAAAACTTTCAACCCTTCAGTAGAAGTCTTTAAGTTTTCATAACTTAAATATTGCACTTCTATTTCCATAGCAAAAGGGAAAGTGATGAGAAGAAAATGCAGGATATGTTTAGTTTGTTTTCCATTCACAACAAGAATACATTACGCATATTTCACTGAATTGCAATTAGGAACCAAATAATACGAAGATGAAGAAAACTTAATATGTTTCTTACGTAAATTTAAACAGTTATTAAATTAATATTTAAACTGTTCTAATAAATCGATATTGTTTTAATTTCTGCCTTTCCTTAGAATGGAATCTCTAGATCTATGTTGATGTAACTCCTCTACTTTCCCAAAATTCCGCAAAGTATTCAGAAAGCTAAGAAGAAGAATATCTTCAGTATAATAAGTACATATCTTAAAATAGAAGAAAATTCACACGTTTTGAGATCGCTTTTTAACAACTTGGTCATATAGCGCCTGCTGAGATTATTTTAACTGTGGGGGAACTGGAGAATGAAAACACGAACACACTCAAACATCCACGCCCCAGGCGGGATTTGAACCCGTGTCCCATCAAGCCTAGGCAGCAATGGTCCTTCAGCCGTAATGACCTCGGCTATCTAGGCCAGCACACATATTTTTGTTTGTATAATTACATCAAAAATTTTTTTATAATCATTTTTTATAATCGTGAATGCATGCATGCATGCATGCATGCTTACAGCGAAGGGATTCGATTACAGTGAACCAATGTCGCTCGCCGCGATTCACATTTATTACAAACACAAAAGTATTTGCTGGTAGTGAACTCTCTACATCGACTATGGTGAACACAGGAAATATATTCAGGAAAAAGTACGTCTCAGAGCCCCGAATTCCAATAAAACGAAAAGTTTGCAAGCTCTCGTGTATTATTTCAATTGCATTTACGGCCGATGAATTGGGTTGAGGTATTGAACCACTGAGGAATTTGAACTACGACAAGTCTGTCGAAGGTATGTAAAGTTGGCTTAGCAAAAAATAAAAATCAAAATACTGGAAATTAATTTAAAAAATTGTCGCTTTTTGGTTCTAATTTGTTAGGCCAAATATTTATCGCTCTTCTGTACCGATATATAATTTCTGCTCACTTGATATCAAGTTAAAGAAAAATAGCATTTTCAATATTTGTTGAAGAGCAATAACATGTTTGGCTACTATTTAGCAACAAAAAAGGCGATAGTGTCTTATGTAGTTATTTATTATTTATCTCTGTAATGGTTTGTTCGTAATTGTCAGGTTTCTTATTATGAAATTGGAGAATTTTTGCATTTTTTGTAATACTTTTGAAACGACGAATTCTTTTGGGGCAACTAATTAACAGGATAAATGCGACAATTTACCATTTAATTATTGTTATTTATTTCTGTAATATCATCTTTTTGTAAATGTAGGGCTAACTTAATATCAAGTGATTTTACAGCAAAATTCAGGTGTGTCAAGACTATTAAAAGTATTTGTGTGTGTGTAAACTCTCGATTCAAATGTTGAGAAAGAATGGGCTATAGAGAAGGTGCTGCAGAAAGGAATACAAAAAAAATATGCACAGAAAACAGTAACAAAATAATGGTTTTTTTATGGAATAATTCAAATTTTGAATTAGCTTGTATGAATAGTTTACATCTTGTCTGAACTGACAAGATCAATCACTGAGAAGAAATTATTTTATTTTCGGTTTATTAGATATCCAGAATCTTTAATATAGTGAGTCACAAACAAATTCCCAGAGGTTTACTATAATAGGAGTCGACGGTATTCTTGATCCGGCTCCAGTTGAGTAAGATCAGAGGTAGAATTACTTATGTCTCTGCAGTGACTGTGACTGGGAAGTCCTAGTGTACGAGTGTCGACAGAGGCGAATTTTCGTTAGGCGCTAGGTCGAATTCAGCTGCTGTCACTGCCGCTGAGGACGAGAAATCTAGCGGCGGATGCTCTGATCGGGAGTTTTCCGTGGTTTATCAATCAATAGCAGGCGAATATGGGGGCAGAACAACCAGGCCACGGACGGCGCGCAATTGCTTCTTCCTCTTCTTCGTACTCTGCTCGTACTGTTGCTCTGTTAATCAAACACACACACACACACACACACAAACTCACTCACGCACACAAACTCACGCACTTCCGCACACACACGCGCACACACACTTGCACACACACACGCACACTCTTTCTCTCTATCTTTCTCTCTCTCTATCTTTCTCTCTCTATATCTTTCTCTCTCTATATCTTTCTCTCTATCTTTCATTCACTCGTACATGCAATACTCTATCACGCATGCCGATAGCCGTGAACAGTCGGTAGCTTAGGGCTTGTCCCGGCTGACTCGGTGCCTCACTGGGGGGGAAATACCTAGAGAGGGGGCCTTTTCGGAGGGTTTGTGTAGGTCGGCGCCAATCTCGCCACCCCAACCGGGGTGGAACACCGCCAATCCCTGGATAAAACACTCACTACACTAACGAGACTATTGACCTTAGCAATTGATGCGCCCTGAAACGTCAATCAATCTTGCTCTGGCACTGAGAATTCCTGTCGGCCGTTGTACGTCACGTTCTGGATCACGTGGCCACTGGCCGTCCATGTGCGTGGGGCGGAAGGCCTTGGCGCACGAGAGGCGGCGCGTGGCGGCGGCGGCGGCGGCGGCGGCGCCCGTCAAGGGTGCGGATCCGCACCTGCCGATCGGCGACAAGGCCTGGGGCGCGGGCGGAGGACCCACTCGAGATAAAGCAGTATAAAATGCTCGCGAGCTGCTGTGCTTGGCACTTCTTGCAACCATGAAGATCGCCGTCGCCGCTTTGCTCGTCCTGGCCGCCGTCGCCGCTCAGGTAAGACCACCGCCACCGCCGTCACGCCGGTGAAACAAAACAAAAACGTTTGATGAGTTCTTGGATGTCCGGGTGACGCCGCGTCGTTTGCTGAGAGGCCGATGTTTCGCCTGTCATGTCGCAGGCTTCGGCACCTCTCTGAAGAAGCCTGCGATATGACAGGCGAAGCGTTGGACTCTCAGCCAACGGCGCGGCGTTACCCGGCCAGCCGAGAACTCGTGAGTTCAAGTCGCGGAAGCTTACGTGTACAAAAACGTTCCATGCCCAGAAGCTTCAACTTTTGAAGAACAAGTAAAATGGTTCTAAATTGTGGATACGAACAATTTTTGTTGGCATTAACGGTTGAAGGGCACTCTACAGATGTCATAGAGATCACTAATTTTTATGCGTGGAAAGTTGAATTTATATTTCAAGAACAGTTTCTCGCCGTTCACTAAATCTCGCAAAATATGACATCCAACCATTGTGTTTGCTCTATGTAATAGGATCACTGAGAAAAAATAACTGTTTGCACCCAACGTATTACTTTACACTGCGTACAGACTGAGAAAAACTACCCAAATAGGTATTCAGTTGCTGTAGCATTTATTGCATAACTTCAAACACAATTCATTTAATCAGGAATCTGCTCAATTTAATATTTCTCTTTTCATATAAAACGTTTATTCCAACTAAGCCAACTTTAATGGACGTAATAGATACTTTTGTCTCAGTGATCTGGAGCTAGGCAGCTGGCGTTTCGTATCGTGAAGGCGTGTCGGATAATAGGTGACGCGTTTTCATTATTGCGACGTAGGTAACATTTTCAAATTTGAAATAGAAAATCGGACTCTTCTTTTCAGTCTTTAAACATTTTTGATGCAGTACATAACATTATATTAATTTTTAAAATTTAATGAACTTAATGTGTTAAAATTCGGTTCTTTTATAATCAAAATATACGCGAAAAACATTTTACCAGAAAAAAAACCTCTAGAAGATGAGGCTGCACTTTGATACATGTAAAAAATCAAACATGATACATGATCACATGTACAAACATTAGTACAAGTGACAATTCGGCAGTGACTGGAAAGTCAGTATTCTTCTGAGTTCACAGCTATCTGCGAGTTAATGTATTTGCAACTAACTACTTTAATAAAAATCCAAACCGAAAAATTAACTTATTAAAGAATTGTTAATAAATTACCTTTACTACTTTTGAATATTTTGAGCAGATACACGTAATTTCCTACTTTTCTCGTCGCAATAATTTTCAAAAATAATTATAAAAATCACACTTTTAGTACAACAACACTGTCCAAACAATAATTTCATTAATGCTATGGGTATTAACGACGTTTTGCCACTTGTTGTCTCCAACTGGAATGCCAGCGTTTGCGTTCTGCTGCCGCAGGCGGTCGACGTGGAGCACTTGACCCATGTCATGCCCACAATGCCCGTGTACCCCGAGTACACCTGGGACCAGTGGCAGGAGATCATGGCCAATCAGGAGGTGAAGGAAGACCCCCTGGCCGAGTACCCCGGCACCGAGCCCCAGCCTGGTGAGTCCCCTGATGTCACCTTCCAGAGGTTAATGTCAACTAGAGACCATTTCTCTATCCGCTAAATGTTGTCAAATAAAAAAGTTCAACTGGATTTAAGACATTTTTTGCAGTTATAAAAATACTGCCGTCATTATGTAGTACATTCAGTAACTACGAAATATTTTTTATGGAATCCCTGTGGTGTTATCAAACCTACATTCTTAGGTAGGTATGTAGGCCCACCCGTCTTGTTTTGGAAGAGTGATATCCGAACCAAAAGAGAAAAAAATAATTTTTAGTCATATGCATTGCACCAACGTGTACAGTTCATATGGAATTGGAACATCGTGGAATATCAATATCGTATTTTGAAAATAATGCCTCGTTAAACAAATACATTATCTTACAGACTTGAAGATGGCATTTTGTTTTGTTTTTAAATACTAATGAACTCAATACAAGGTGTCATTACTTGTCAGAAATCCTGAATATATACAAAAGATTCCTTCTGATCCGTTAACATTTCTTATCTGTGTACCCAAGAACTCTGAAAGAACGTAACTGAGAATTATTTGACAATCGTTAATTTCTTATTGCAACTAGTCATTTGTATATCAAAGAATGTAAAATATTCAACATTTTCATTATTTATTGTACATATCGTATATAAGAATAGCTACTTAAAGTAAACAAGTCAAAGAGAAATTATATAAAACGAAAATACTTATTATTCCAATAAATATGAAAATAAAAAAATGTACACTTATATTACGCATACAAACTCTTATCCTTACGTGAATTTTGATTGCTTAAAATAAATGGAGACTACTAAATTTCGATGTTTCATATTCAAGCTGTTCCTGCGCTTAATAACTAACACCCAACGCATGACATGAAGGGGTTGGAGACGTTGTGTTGAGGGTGCTCTGTGTGCGACAGCTGACGCTGGCTTCGCGTACCCCCCGCTGGAGGCCGAGAGCCGCGTCATCGGAGGCACCGTGGCGTCCCAGGGCCAGATCCCGTGGCAGGCCGCCCTTGTCCTGGACGGCGCCGGCTTCTGCGGAGGCTCCCTCATCTCCTCCACCTACGTGCTCACCGCCGCCCACTGCACTGCTGGGTGAGTCGCACTCGCACTTAAGTTACAGTGCCATTTTGTTCGTTTACCAACATCAATAAGTTTTCTATTACTCTGGACTCAACTTTTCAAATGTTGCTCATCCCGCTTTTTTGTTCTTTCATTTATCATTCAACAAAAGGGTGAGGGAGGGATTCTGGAGCTTAAGAAAACTTGAAATAACTATACTTTTCTATACGTTATGTACAGTATTTTGGCAAAAATAATTCAAATCAGCCAAGGTTAAAACTATTTGAGAAACTAAGCGTATATGCTATTTGATAAAATAACTTATTATTGTCTTTGGGTGACTTACATAAAGTTAAATCTAAAAACAGAATTTCAAAAATCCCTGATTAAAAAATAAACATTTTAAAATAATTCTAATAACGATTATCTGAACTAATTTATATCCTAAAATATATTTTAATTGTAAGAATTTAGTTTCTAAAATGGTAATCCATGAAGTATTAAAAATGGTGAACGCCCTAGAACATTTTATGACCAAGTGAATCGTATCTTGACCTTTTTTAGCACATTAGCGTCACAACATTTATACGTATTCACATACATTAATTATATTTGTGAAAATCGTTTATATTAAACTGTTTTCACAAATTTCGATATCTTCTTGTCGACTTTTCACGCGAAGTAATTCATCTGCACACTCGACAGATACCAATATTTGTTCACATTTTTATTGGGATTCCATCTTTCCAAAAATGAGAACTACAAATATGTGAGATTTGTCTGTCAAAGGACAGTGAATATTTTGGAGTTCAGAAATATATAAACATTTTCATCGTGTTCAAAAAAAATAGAAAAAAAGAAAAGATTAAGCCCTGCTCAGTAGAACTCATTGTGAGATCCAAAACTGTTCTACCTTCAGCATCTAAATAAGAAAATCAGTTACAATTCCTGCTTCTTCCTGGGTCTCTAGATCATGCTCCAGGCTAGGTAGAAGTTGTAAAGAAAGTTCAGTCGCCATTGAACTCTAAGACTGCCAGCAAAGAAATAACGCAAGTAGTCGTATTTGACACACTTAAGATACAAATGTCTATTGTGTTTAACTTAGGCAGAGAGCCATGAGCCCGTGGTAATTGTTCTTTTTCGGCTTTGCAGCATCACCTCCTTCCAGGTGACCCTCGGCGCCTCCAACATCCAAACCTCCCAGACTGGCACGGTTGTCCAGACCACCCGCAACAAGATTCAGCACGCCAGCTACAACCCCAGCACCATCAACAACGACATCGCCCTGCTGCGCCTCAGCACCGCCGTCTCCTCCACCAGTAAGTGCCAGCATCACCCGCATTCCCTTCCCAAATTAACGCCTTCGGTCTTACAATTCATAAAAAAGTTTCCTCGTACTAAAGAAAAGAATCAACCAGTCATGGAAATGAACGAGGTAGATGGTACCCATTAAGCGTTTATTAAAAGCAACTTTTCAAAATAATCAAAATTTGATTATTTTTCGTTGGAACGTTGTTTATATGGAACGTTTCTCACTTGGCAGTTTTACTTCATGTAAATAAAGAAATACGTATGGAAAATATGAACATACAAATTAAAGAAATAAAAATTCCAAATAAGGAAACATTGTTTCCAGAATGTTTAACTTCTTTATAGTAACTAAAGAAATATTTATTTCAAACATTTGTTTTAGGAATCTTGCACATTATTTTCTATCTTGTTTTTGCTCAAATGCAACTTTCTTTCTCTTCCAAGACGCATGTACTCTGATTTTCTGTTCTCTGTGAGACCGATGTTTTATATTCCGTGATTCGTGTTTCCCCAGGCTACATCCGCACCATCCGCCTGCCCCGCAGCTCCCAGGCCAGCAACACCTTCCAGGGCAGCACTGCCATCGTGAGCGGTTTCGGTCGCACCTCCGGTGAGTTGAATTCGCGCGCGGAATCCGCGCACCCGGCGAAGGCACGGAGAAGGGACACGGCCGCACTGATTGCCGTCTCAAAAACATTGACTTTCAAACTTTGCGACAGACAGACTCGGCAAAAAAAGGCTGCACTGAATGCCGTCCCAAAAACATTTACCTCCTAACTTTTCGACAGTCTGCAAGGGTAAAAAAATATGTTACTGAATGCCGTCAAAACTGTTACTTCCTAACTTCTTCCTAACTTTTCAACATGCAGCCTCGGCTCCCAAAAATATAAATTTCTTGTAAGAAAGTACGCAGGAAAACCAATGACACAGGCACAACACATTTCTGGTCGTGAGTTTATCTTGCCTTGGACTATTTGATGATTTCTGAACAGCGCTAGTAGGCGTAAATGACTCAACAGCGCCTGCGCAATGTCTGCCTTCTCGTGTATCTCGCCCGCAGTTTAGGCTGCGGGCACACGCGAGTGTTACGTGACGGACGTTACAACGTCCGTAATTTCACGGAAGTCAGTGCTCTACGCACCCAGGCAGAGCACAACGAACGACGCGCGGCGCACTCGTGAACCATACTCCATTTCTGTCTGTAAACATTGCAACGGACGCATTTCGCCCTTCGTTAAAGTTCGCTCGTGTGGACCTTATCGGTCGTTGTGTGCACAGTTAATCTTGTGTGAACTCTTACCATCCCACCTGTTTCGCGTCTCCAGTCACACTTCGGTAGCGCGGAAACTAATGCAGCTGCGCAGATTGTGTGCAACTGAGCCCTTTGATTGACTGGGGAAAATGTCTCTTTACTACAGTTTCACATGAAATAAGCTGAATCTTGAAAATAAAAAGATTTCCTAATTATGGGAATGAGATGAAACATTATTAAGATTATGATTCTTGTATAGCGAAAGCGTACACAGCATGCTTTCATTCAGCATTCAGAGGAAGTTATTATTACAAATTAACTGATAACATGTCAAGTAAGCTTAGAATCAGAATCAAAGGATATTTCGCTGACCGGGAGACCGATTTCTAGATACAGAGACTTGATCATTATACTGCGACCTTCTTTAAGACGAAATACGTGGAGGTGGGCTCGACATCATTGCCCAGCCCTGAAGGTATTCGCAATATGACTTCCAAAACGTTGACGCCATGTCTCCCAGCATTTATTCTATTTTTATCTATTAATTTCGGCGTAAAGAATGCTCATAATATAAAACGTTTCTTAAGGAGGGCGGGATGGGCAGAACTCTATAAGTATGAGACATTTAGTCGAAAGTGTCTTCCCTCACTATTACATGATAACTTTGCGTTCTACGTTAAAATGCAGTAAAATACACTCTGTTCACTACTCTTTTACAACCCTTTTCGCTTAAAGCAGCTTTAGTCGACTCATACTATATTGATGATTCAATCATACGTAGTGGATTTAAGTTGACTAAAGCGCCGTTTGTCGCTGCAGGCACCAGCGGCATCAGCCCCAGCCTGCGTTATGCCTCCCTGACCGTCATCAGCAACACCAACTGTGCTCTGTACTTCGGCAACTCCATCAACTCCTACAAGGTCTGCACCACCGGCGCCAGCGGTCGCAGTCCCTGCAATGTAAGTGCCTTTGACTCTTACTCGGGGTATATATAGATCCATTAAGTGAAGAAATTCCAATCTGGCGTAAACTAGAACCCGGTCTCTTAGATCAAAATTCCTATTATAGTATTCTCAAGCAGCGAAAAGCTTTCGGGCATTTTCGCTTCACTCTAAAACGACAGATTCGAGCTTTTCAAGACTTTTTGTTTTTCGATTAAGGTAAAAGCATCATTAGTGGCCATGGTTAAGAACAATTTTTAAAATTCGTGAGCTGCAATTCTAAATTCATAATGTGTTTTTCAGAAGGAGATAAGCAAAACTCTTTCTGCATGAAAATTGCCAATTTTGAATTTTCAAATATTTTGTATTATTTTATTTTCTATTCCCTATTTTGATCAAGTTGTTGCAATTTCAATTTTTTTTTTAAAATGGGTAATTTTCAGAGATTTAACCCAGTAAATACCATTTTATAATCTAACCTCTGAAAGAGTTTAAGACTCTTAAAGTTTAAAACAGTATCAATTCGTGTTACACTATTGCAATGCAAATATTAATAAGATATTGTCAGCTTTTTATTTAAATATAAAATAAGGAAAAGAAATATATTATGTTAGTTCTACACCTCGTCACTAGAAGGCATACGTTCCACTTTCTACAAGTTTCAAACAAATAAGAAGTCCACACTTTTATTTTTGTTGTGGCCTCCCGTGTTTTTACCCTAATGACGTCCGCTTTCCTTGTGATTTGCAGGGTGACTCTGGCGGCCCCCTCTTCATCACCGACAGCGACGGCTCCTACACCCAGATCGGCCTGGTGTCTTTCGGCTCCAACGGCTGCCTGGCCTCCTACCCGGCCGTCTTCACCCGCCTCACCTCCTACCTCAGCTGGATTTCCTCCAACACCGGCATCGCCATCCAGGCCTAAGCTCTCGAACGACGCAATGGCTAATAAACTCGCTGTCCAGAGGGTAACTCTGGCCGCATAAGCTTAACATATAGTCTTTGTCATGCATCACCTCTTCTTGGATCACACATCCCTTGCTCGTGCTGCTTCCTTTACATGAACAAATACTTCACTCCCACATTTTACACGACACGCAATGAACGAGCTTCCGAGAGTTTCCCTGGTGGTGAAAAATTAACTGAGGTCTTTATGGGTAACCTCTTGTTGGATACATGGCTCAAGGACTTCAACATAAATTATGTTAATTATGTTAAATTATGTATAACTCGAAAAACATAAATTATGAGTAATTAATCTGATTTATAAACATTTAGTGTAACGAGTGAGAGGACTTAGGTATTCTCACTGTTTTTGGTCCTTGGAAACTGAGAAGAGTAGTTAACAGCATTATGATACATCAACATTGACAAGAAAAAAGTTATTCCGTTATTTTCACAAAAATAGTTTCCAAAAGCTAAACCATACCTTGGCGGTAATGAAAACAAGAAACACTGTGGCGAAATGGACCGCTAAAAGTCTTTAAGCATAAAAAGAATGAGCTTCAGAGCAACATTAAAAAAACATGTAGGATTGCCCTTTGCACGGAGTACGGGCCCGTAGCCTGGCTGACATGGATTTCACGAGTTTTGCCGTTTGTTGTGTATTGTTTTCCCACACACAAAAGCTGTTTACAATAGCATGTGCAGCTGATGACGGAATTCCAGTCTATCGTGATATCCCCGTGTCTATGGGCCCTTCTTGCGACAATAAATTTCCCCTTTGCATTCTTCAACAGAAAATTCCTTCATCCGAATCATTTCAGTGTTTCCTTCACTGCAAAGCTCAGGTGGCAACTGACAGGGAGGCGGGCGACAATTATACGCGGGCGGTATTTTAAAGAATTATGAAAACCAGTTATTTCCCCATTTTCTACTACAATGTAGAATAATAAACATTCACTTCCAAATATTCAAGGACGTTTGCGCCCCTTTACAAATGTTCTGTGTTCCTTGTTATCATTAATAGCGATGTATTGGTTTAGCTTTTTGAAACTAATTTTGAGAAAATAAAAGAAGATGTTTTGCTATCACGATTGTTGTATCTCATTTGAAATTAAATTGAAACATTTTCCGCGAAACTGGTATGCATGTAGACGTTCACCCATTATACTACTTCATGTAATTAGTCAGTGCTAAGTTTTGAGTGAAACACTAATCACGGATAATTCTCTGGAGCTGATACATTTTTCCGCCTTCTTAAAGTCTATTCTTCTTAATTTGATCTCATTCTTCACTTGTATTTGACTTAAAAATCCAGCTACCGTTATAAATGTTGCTTTGCCAACACGGCATATTATTATTTTTTCCGTTGAGTGTGTTCTGTAGTGTTTGGTGAAATTGCCTTTGCGAATAAGACCAATAGAACAAATGCTACACAGATATGGCCAAACATCCAAACGTTGCTCAGTTTTTCTTTGCTATGAGAAGATTTAGACCGTGGTAAACTTGGTATTTTTTCTACAGTTTATTCTGTTCGTCAGGATTTGTTTTTTTAATCAAACTCCAAAAGCATATGTTACAACAAAATAAATAAACAGTTGGATTGTTCTATTTAACTGTAGACCTTCAACGGAAAAATTAGATTCAATTTGATAAAATGATATTCCATTACACAAACGCTATATTCTATTTCATTCAATTAACACAAACTTTTCAGATTACCGTCATTTACTAGGTATAATGTAATATTCGCTTTTCACTAAACCAAGTTTATTTAGTAAATGTCATTCCATATAGTTTGAAACATTTGTAAATAAGTTTCCAAGGCACTCTTGAAATGAGCATCTATTTGACTTCCATCAACATGTATACTCAATATATGAATAAATGAAGGTTCGACACAATAAGAGATTACGTATTGACAGTAGATAGAGGCAACGCACACGATACAAAATAACACATTTCATTTCAATTTTTAACCTCCATCTCACTTTACTGACATAAACTATTCGTGGGATCAAAATGCAGGTATTTTAAGGCTTGGGTGCGGATTAGATTAATATGGCTCTTAAAATGGTTGGCAAATAAAATATTTTCCAACATGATATACTTCCAGAATTACAAATTGTTTTACAAATATTTGTCTTAAGATTTTTAATTTACTGTATACTTTGTTCATTACTCACGATCCCAATGTATCTATTCATTCTTAAGATATTCCACAAAGGTACTAATTTGCAAAGTCTATTTATTGCACTCTACTCATCATCAATTAAATTTTTTAACTGATTTTGAATATAAACTTTTCAAAAACTCTTAGACACTGGATATAAGAAATCTTAATCAGGAACATCTGAACAAATAAATAAACGCAGGATCCGGCGTTAGCTTTTATAACCATGATTCTCGGTGTTTTTATATTTGACAATTGCTTATATTCATTCTGTTCTAAGAGAACAATTGGTTAAGAATACATTATAACACGTGATTTGATAATTTCCCCATTTGATTTTTAGAAACAAAATGTTAGAAATTTTACATGCTAGTGCAAATTTGGAATGCAAATTTTGAAGGACTGAGAACAAAAAATATTTCACACAATATGATAGATGTCCAATCCATATTTTTCATTTTCTCGGCGATTTATTAAACCACTGTCTTTGAATGTATCTTGATTTGTAGAACCCAATTGGAAGCACTTCTTTTCAATCTTTTGTGTGCCAGCAACATGAGTCAGCACGTCACATGGGACAGTAATTATACTCTGAGCAGGTGCTTCTACTCGTGCAAGATAACGCCTACCAGCTAACGTTTTTTCCTTTTTAGAAACCATTGTTTTGCTAACTTCTTGAGATTCTTACATATTTTAAGAATTGTATTAGAGTCAAAAACATCATTAACAACTTTTTTACTACTTCATTAACAACACTACATCATTAAATAGTTTTATTGATTAAGAAATAATTAATTGCAAAATCAGAATACGTCGAAGTCAACTTCAATCCTATGTCTTTACTGCTTCAAATAATTTATCTGAATGAGCACTACCTTTCATAAGATTGTTTTTCTAGTTGTACTGCTTCACGCGCCCACCCAAACGTTAGCGCATGAAAAATGCAAACATTTAATTTAAATTATTTTTATTTAGATTTAACATTTAGATTTAAATTAATTCATAGCGCATTACGCCCTGAGGAAGATCGCAGAATAGCGACCGAAACGTCGGCACCTTTGCCATGGACGCGGCGTCACCTGGGCAGCCAATTAAATACTGACTCCGGCCGCGGAACCCTACGCTCTCATTTAGATTTAAAATTATCGTAATTGGTAGAAATGGAAGTGACAGTGAGAAACCATTCCTTGGTATTTGTTATGTAGACAAATGGCAGAAAATAAGGGTACGTTTTGTTGTAGTTTTGACATTTAGTTTATAAAAGTTTTGAGATCACATAACATGAATATTAGGTTTGGCAATACGATGGCCGGAAAACACATAATAAATAAACAATAAGCGAACAATATGGAAAGTCAGTTATTGTCATCAAATCAGTTATTGTAAATAACTAAAAAGTAATCCTTTTTTCGACAATGATATTTATGACTCAAACACGTAATATACTAAGGTTATTTCACTTTGTGTGAATAAAATTTAAAACTATCCATTATTCTGTAATATTGATCTGATATGAAACGAAAGGATAAAATTGCCTACATATTATGTATTCGAGGTTTCTTCTACGATCAATGTATTAACATCTAGTGTATAAAAATATGCCAGAAATATGAAAATAGCACTCTTCTTACTCACTCCCACACTAACTCCTGTAATTTACACGCAATAAAGTTATATGCAAATAAAACCTGCGCACATTCAATCATTTTACATCTTAATTGTAAAAAGCAGGGTGTTAATTAACAATGTGAAAAAGAAAAACTAATAATTTGGAAATCTAGTGCGAAGAATTGAAACCCTCCAGGTCATAAAAAAATTAGCAACATGTTACTAAAAACCCAGCCCACATCCGCAGTCGCATTTACATAAGTAACATCTATAATTCGTCAGTCACAACTGGCCATTTCCTTATAATTGAGCAAATGCAAACATATGTTTAATTTCTAAAGCAAACAAAATTCATAGATCGTAAGGAAACTATCTTCTGCCAACCCTTTAAAAATAACTCTAACAATTAATGTTAAAAATACTAAGTAAATATCTAACAAGACAATACTCATTAGAAATTATCAACTTGGTTTTAGAAACCAAACATAAACTGCTCACAATCTCTTAAGGATAATCGAACTTACCTACAGCCTAAAGAAAGACAATATACAATAGTAATATTTTTAAAAGTGTCCCAAGCTTTTCATAAGAGTTTGGCACCCCGAATTAATCATTAAACTTAAAGCAATAGGAACATCTAAATATTTACAAGATATCACTCAATTTATAAAAGACAGATCCTTCATATACTCTAACAATAAATAATCATAGTTCCAACCCACAAAAAAAAAAAAGAAGCAGGGTAGACACAAGGCTCACCATTATCTCCAAAACTATTTAATGTTTAGACTGCGGTCATTCCCATCTCCTACTCTCTCTCTCTCTCTCTCTCTCTCTCTCTCTCTCTCTCTCTCTCTCACACACACACACACACACACACGATATTGCTGCATTTATGTTCAGTCGCACCCTAAAAACCATAGTACAAAGGTCCAACAAAGTGCACTCTGTACCCAACTTCCTTCAATTAATACGCTTATGACCTTGCCCTATTTGCCATAATCTGAGAAATTTTACATAAAGAACTTTAGAGTATAATGACCTTACAACTTTTCGCCGATTACTGATATGAGTTTTCTTCTTGTTGACATTGGATCAATAGAAGTGAGTGCACTCGAGATACCGTGGAATCATTCGCAAGCGGTGCTTCAGCTGCCATGAAGGTCTTCATTGCTCTTCTATTGCTTTTAGCAAGTGGCGCTCAGGTAAGATTATAAGAGAATTGGAATGTTACTTTGAAATTGATCGTCAGTCATATGTATATATATATATATATATATATATATATATATATATATATACACAAGCTTTGAATTATTACGCACCGTTTGACAGAGTTATCTTCATTGAATCAAAAACACTAACAAGAATAAAAAAAATCTGTAATTTGTAATGGCCAGGCACGAAATTAAGTAAAATGTGTACTTTTCGGAAATAAATATATCTCTTATAAGGGAAAAATAATTTGCGTGCCACAAATAAATGATAATAGAACAAAAATTCCTAAAAGTTTCACGCTTTGGCCTAAAATTTAATTACCAATAATGTGCGAATAAAATGTTTTTGTTTTTTCCCCGCTATTTTTAAAGTGGGTATGAGTATATTAGATTTCGAACAGAAATATCAATATGACAATTAAGCTACACAATTGAATCAACACGAGGAGAAAGGAAACAAATATGTAGTTTTGCAATTATGCAGTCAAATATGCAAGTTTTTATTGTGGAAAGTTGGTCTCTAAGGCAAGGCAAATTGTAGTGTGGAGAAATGAATCATACCATAACAGTGATTAGGCTGTCACAGTGAACTTACACAAAAATATTGTACAGGATAATATAACCTGTGAGAGTATTATTTAATGTTTCCTTCCTCCTGAAAAGTTGTAAGAAAGGACTTCCTCATCCATATTAACTTATTGTTATTTGTATTATTCATAAATTCGTTGTTTCTTACAAGAATATTAAGACGTTTTATTAGAATATTTACAAGTAGTCATCGTAAATTCATTTAACTAACAAATATAATTTATTATGAGGCCGAGAAAGAAGATTTATCGATAGCACGAGCAGATGTTGCTTCTGATCATGAAGCTTCTCCTCCTGTACGTGATACTGGTGAGTATTCTATTTCATTACGTTTATAGAATTTTCGGGTCCTCCATGGTAGTTTGTAGTTATTTCGATTCAAATTTACTAGGATAGTGTGGGTCGTGGATTATCATCTATGTTCGCCATTAGGTTTTGTAACAATGTGGTTGTCTGTAGGGTAGTTAGGATGCGAAGTTAAGAGGAAAATATAATAATAAATATAATTCTCATTAAAACATTATTTTATTACAAAATTATTTTCTCTTTAATTCTATTTAAATTTCATTCTATTTAATCTTATATTATTTATTACAGTATATTATTTTATTACGTTTGTTAAGTAGTTATTGGGACACAAAATGGTAGATTTACTGGTTGTATATAGTATGTGTCACCGTTGTTGATATTTACGAATATTTGAATTTGCACTGATTTTTACACAAAGTAAGTTTTTAATAAAAAGTGTAAACAAAAATAGAACTATACGCCATCGATACTCGTATGCTTGCATTGATACTAAATGCACGATCTATTATTTGAGAAAGGGCGTCACACAGCTCCAATTTTGATTTAAAAACGTGTTATTTATGCGTTCAAAATACTAAGGCAGACATTTTTAATGCACATATAGAGGTTTACATATATCAGTTTTAGTTTCAATTAAAAATACAAAACGTAATCTACAACAACATCAAAGTACTCGGTGGCAGGGGTGGTTGTAGTTTAATCCGCTTGAAAATTTTAATCGTTCACTTTTTATTCTTGATTAACAGTCGCATACCAATTAAATAGTCAACAATGAGTCCCGGTGTAGTTTTTTCCTCCATCTGGTTTGGGTGAGGAGTTACCTTTTCGTCGTCTAGGGCTTTTATGAATTGAACATTATTGCATGAAACATTATGCTATTATAATGTTTCGTAATGAAGTACTTTACCGCACTCGAGTGGTAATGTACTTCATTATCACTTTAATGCGGTAAAATAATGGCGTACTTTGCAAATCTTCGCTTGAAAATATTTTATACTTCTTTGTTCTACACTTTTCTCCTTTAAAAAACATAATAGCCAAGTGAATTTACTGATATCAATGTTTTCTTGGCTGACTGGTATACAGTACCGGACGCTCTGCACCGCGGTGTCACTGTCCTGAGAAAACCTGCGACATGACGGCGAAACGTTGGCCTCTGAGCCAACGACCCGGCGTCACCCGGACAGCCAAGAAGACAGGGACTCGAGCCGTGGAATCTTACGTTTACATTTGATATCAATGTTGTCATTAAGTTATATTGTACTCTTTCGCATAGAGTAGTGGGACCAAGGGCTTTTTGTTTCTCCTTCTCTGACTTGGCCGAAAAGTAGACAATCAAAACTCCCCGATATGGAATAATGGAATAATGAATGTTTTTTCTACGTCCATATTTAAAAATTAAATACTCACGCACATATTTCTTTCTTGATTTGTTGGGTAACAATGTTTCTAAAGCAACAGTTGCTGATATGTGTATTTCCAAATCAGAACTACTCGTATATTCACTTATGTCGAGAAGTATAGAGCAAGTGTATTTGAATTGTTCTCTTTGTTGAGAAATTTCACATTTAATTTAACAAATTTTTACAATGTGGATAAAACTTTGTACGATATTCGTGACGTAACATCTGATTTTAATACTCAATTGGTTACCAGCCTGCCGGGCTCATTTGGCAATTTTCCAAACTCGTACTGTAATCAGATGCTTTACTGCACAAATATCGTGAATAACTATTATTATTACAACCTTTGAGAACCCTTAGTGGTAGTTCAGTTTCTCGAATAAAGGACAAAAAAATCTATACTAGCAACATAGGATATCGCTTTTACAGCCAAGCCTGTCAAAAAATCTCTTTGAAATCGCAACAACATTGATGGTTGTGATGAAAATCGCAAGAACATAGTGAATAATTCTTCAAAACCAAGAACGTAAGCCCTCTGTGTCTGTACAGAAAGGACCGCAAGTACACAAAATATTCAAAATATATATGTTCTTGTCATACCCCCAAAACTGAAAATATTTTAACACAAATATGCAGCATTGTAATATATTGATAAATACATAGTATTAGTTCTTAGATATATAAACCGTTCCTTCAATGATGCTGCAATTTATTCTGTGGTTGAGCGATGACACTGCTTCATTGGAATTCTTCGGATACCGGCATGGCATTTGTAAGTGACCGTTAAAGAGACGGATAATTTACAAAAGTCTATGGCTCATACCTAACCATCAAACATAAAGAAATCCAAATCGGTACCATTTCAAAACTTACAAAGAAATGTACCAAACAATTTTTTTCTCCTTTTTTCTCAACTCCATCTGCCCATAAATTTCACTTACAACGAATAGCAACACATCCCAAGACACATTAAATCAAAATATCCCAAAGATATGACATAACCTCCCTAAACTAATGCTATTGTGTATATCATATCTCTGCTATTTATTCAAAAAAATTAAATGAAAAATTGAAAAAAAAAGTAAATCAAAACTATTTAAACACTATTCCATAGTAAATTAATCTCAATTTATTAAGGTATAAGCAAATCTAAAAATGTCAGCACGCAAAATTAAAAATCATCGAAAGTCTCGCGAGAGGAAATAAATAAAAATATGTGTGGTTTGAGTATAAAGGGGGCGTGTGAGTCTTGCAGTAGATTCCTTGATTTCTCCGATCAATACCAGGCGAATGACGGAGCAGTGCCCTTACAAACGGGCCAAGGAACGCGCGCGATCTTCATTTCCCTTTTCCTTTGCTAACCCCTCACACACACTGACATTTACAGTCACTGCACTACCACACATGCCAGTAGCTTTGAGCTTGTTCCGGCTGGGGTGGTGCTCCGCTGGTGGGGGATATGTGGTTGGGGGAAACCTCGTTTGCTGACTGTAGGTCTGCACCGACCTCACCATCCAGCGCGGAAAGATCACCGCCACCTCTCGAGGAAAACACATGCACTACTCTTACGGGACTAACGACCTCTTCAGTTGAACCGCCCGGAATCAAGTGAATTATGCTCTCGTGGTTCAATGGCGAAGTCGCTTGCCTTTCACCACTGAGGTTCCTGGTTCCGTAGAATCCCCGCAGAACCTCATGCGAAATTTGTTACTACAAAACCCCTGTGAAGTGTCCTAATGCCTAACCCAATCCTAACTCCTTCCCAATTCTGGCCGCTGAGTAGTGACGAGAGGCTCGTACGCGAAGATTCTACTTGGCGGACCTCTTGACAACTGGCTGCAACGAGACGTGACGGATATGACATACTACTGTTAATGGAGGATTTCTCCGAAAAACGCAAAGCGCTCAACGCCCCCTGGGGCCGGGAGACGCGTTGCGTTAATTAAGGACGCAACCATTTTTTTAAAAAAATAGCGCAAATCAATCAATGTTGCAGGGGGTGAGACGCGGATCGTAAGCAGCGGGGGGAGCAGCGCCGCGCAGGGCCAGTTCCCCTGGCACGCCGTGCTCACCCTGGACGGCTCGGGTTTCTGCGCCGCCGCGCTCCTCTCCGCCACGCACCTGCTCACCGCCGCGCACTGCGCCTACGGGTGAGCCTGCTCCTCCCGCCCTCACAGACACCCTCTGAGGGTGGCCGTGTGCTCGAATATACAGGTTGAGTCATTTCAGGTACATTTTTGTTTGTCTGATGAACCAGTAATTTCGGGCGCGTCAATTGATTGATTCATTAGTCCTGTAAATATAGTGCCAGGATTTTGCTAGGAAGTGGTTTTTCTCGGGAGGTGGTGGTGATCTCTCCTCGCTGTATGGTGAGATTCGGCGTCGACCTACCATAAGCTAGCGGGTTTTCCCCAATCCGGTGTTTCTAAGTAAATGAGGGACTTAACTGAGAATAGTGGGTTATAAAGCGACGCGTAAGTGATATAATTGTAAAGCGAGGTGCGTGCAGTGTAGAACAGAGAAAAAGCGAAGGAAGTGATTAAAGGGTCTTAGTGAAGTGAAGGGAAGTGCAGTCTTAATTGACAAACATTCAGTGCGGAGTTAGATTATAGAAGATTTTTTTAGGTAATTTAATGTTTTATGAATTAAACAGTTTTGATATTATTATTATTAATACTATTATTATTATTATTATTATTGTTTTATCATCTGTTTTTATTGTTTCTATAATTAATATTGTACCATTATTATTAAGACTATTCTTATATAATTTGCATGTTAGTTATATTGTCCTATTTATGTAATTAGCTGCAACCGGGTTATCCTCATTTGCAGTTCAAATAAATTTTATCTTTATCTCAAAAGTGGCTTAATTCTTGCCGTCTTGAAAATGTCTGGAAATATGGTCAGGCCCCCAAGTTACAATTTTCAATCAACTTAATAAACAAAATAAACAATTTTGTCTAAACTATACGAATATTTATTTTTTTATTTCACTCACTATTCTGAACATTTCACCAGAAGAAATTTTATAGCAAATATATTACAGAAAATGATTTCCGAAACGTGTAAGATTGAATGTGATGCTTTCTGTCCCTCCGAGAGATCAAATGCAGTTCTCAAAGTTTGACATAATTAAATAAAATTATATATATAAATAAAACGAATAACAGATTTAATAAAGTAATTTCTGTCCTTTTTTGATCATTCATGATTAGGTAGCCATTTCAGTCAGTCAGATTTCATGAGTCATGATCAGTTATAGCCGTTAAAGACCATTACATTTTCCAAAATAATATTAATGGTTATAGTTAATACTCGATTTGGCCGCATTCACTTTCTTATGAAAATACATATTTTCTTTCATCCAATTGGGAAAAATAACGATTTTATGCTTCAAAATAGATAAACCGTTTTTCTGTTATTTATAGGGCCTGAATTGTAATTTATTCTACATATTTCTGTTACAGAGTTAGCACTTTTACTGTGAGATTGGGTGCTACAAATCTTCAAGTTGCTCAAACTGGGGTAATAGCTCTTACGACTAAAACCAAAATTATACACCCGAGTTACAACTCTCTTACTTTGAACAATGATATTGCTCTAGTACGGCTCTCGTCGTCTGTTCCAACAACAAGTAAGTGCCATCTCTCTGATATTAACCCTCAGATCTGAACTGCTTAGTGTTCGGCAATTTAATACCCGAATTCGGTCAATTGAGATTTTCGCGCAGGCGAAATTCATTACAACTATGCAGAAATTATTGCTTTTTCATGAATAACAAGAAACGTGGAGGATTGTAATCGGCGAATACAAGTAAAATCTTATAATATATCGTAGAATCATGGGATAGTAGTATCTTAAATTATAGTATTCACTGTGCTGAAAAGTTAACTTGATGTAAAGTCTTGTGGTAGGGTAATGACAATAAGTTGTATAACAACCTAGATGGTTACGTTTCTTCAGAAAGTTTTCGATTAATCGTGTCAGTATTGAAACATCATTGAAAAGCAAATAAATAAGCAGTTTAGGCTGCATCACCTCAAGACAGATCGCGGAATGTGATGAACATTGCTGTGACTGGTGACGTGGACCTGAACCACCGCCCGCGGCGAATGAACGACCTCACCGCGACCCGCCAGAGAGGCCGCCTGCCGTTGCACTCCGCCTGGGCTCTGCCCCTGAAAGTCCGCTAACAGATGAATGACCGTCCGCTGCCACGACGATGGAGCGAGTCGTCAGACAAGAAAATATTAAAGTTTGCCACGGAAAGGTTTATTACAATAGCCATTCAGATCTTTAAGCTACTTAGAACTACAAAGACTTTTGATTAATCTGGGATGAAATTTACTTCGTATGTCGACCAAGGTGCCAACATTAGATAGATGCAATCAATCAAGTTATCCATGTATCTGTAATAAAGTAATATATAAAAGTGAATTTTTGAGAAGCAGAAGATTTCTGTATCTCCCTTAATTAGGTCAGGAAGTACAGAATAAATAGGGGATACCATTGTCAGCCAATGGTTTGAACATAAAATTTACTGTTGAAATACAATAAATTATTATTTAAAAGTATTCTTAAACCTATTAAAAACTGATCTAAAAGAATGGAAGTGTATTTATTGATGTCAATCCAATGTTCCTTATTATTGTCATTGAATAATTCAAATGGGGTATTAGTATATACAAATTTAATATCAAAAGAGCAAAGGATATATCCAGGTACAATAGCAATAGAGTTTTAGTACTAGCAATGTAAATGAGTAGCAGGGAGAGGGATGAGAGAGGAGAGAGATGGGAGAGAGAGGGGAGAGCGAGGGGAGAGAGAGGAGAGAGCGAGGGGAGAGAGAGGAGAGAGCGAGGGGGGAGAGAGGAGAGAAGAGAGAGGAGAGAGGGGAGAGAGAGGAGAGAAGAAAGCAAGGGCAGAGGGAAGGGGCAGAGAGGTCGGGCAGAGAGAACGGGCAGAAAGAAGGTGCAGAGAGAAGGGGCAGAGAGAAGGGGGTGAAGAAGAGAGAGAAGGAGGAGATGGGGAAAGAGGAGTGGGAGATGGAGAGAGAGGGGGGTGAGAGTGAGAGAGGGGGAGGGGTAGGAAGGTAGAGAGGAAGAGAGAGGGGGAGTGGGAGAGAGGGAGAGAGAGAGGGAGAGAGAGAGGGAGAGAGAGAGGGAGAGAGAGAGGGAGAGAGAGAGGGAGAGAGAAAGAGTGAGGGAAGGAGAGAGAAGGAGAGAGAAAGAGAGAGGGAGAGTGGAAGATGTAAAATGGAAGGAGTTAATCGTACATGTGCTCTTGGTTTTGCAGCATATGTGCGCCCCATTCGCCTACCGAGTGCTTCTCTGGGAGTCCCCATCGGTGCCAGCGTTGTCTCGTGCGGTTACCGCACTTCAAGCAGTGAGTACCCGCTTGTCTTTAGTACTGCGTGAGAAATTCAAATGAGCTATTAAATAAAGTCTGAGAAGTGAGTGTCTTTTTTCAGGAACCAAGTTACTTAATTTTTATTTGGACGAGAGAGGTGCCCACATAATGAAAATGTGTATAGTTTAAAAATATGTTAATAATAGGTTCACAGATCGCAACTACTTTTAATGAATTTGATAATGTCAGATTCAAGCGTGATGTGGTTGAGCTTGAAATATCGCTCAAAAATACTGTAAATCTTTATGTTTAGGGCAGTAACAATTAAAGAATCATACATTTGGAAATGAGATTCACTCCAGTTCCTTTTTTCTGAAACTTATAATTTGTATTAACTTGTAATTGCAAGGCACGCGAAATATGTTTATTAATCGTCAAAAGAGTTGAGTAAATACTGTAATTTTTATTTAAGAGTGACATTGTATCAAAAGTTAACAGCGAGCTAAAATTTTACAAATAGTGTATCATTATTATCCAAGATAACTGTGAGAATTCAAAAAATGAGCAATTGTTACTTTAAAAAACTTACTAAAACATTACCGTAAAGATGCCAGTTGTGACCACTGAAGCTCAATTTTGAAAATAAGAATTCGAGACCTTCAAACCCGCCACAAGGTGGAAATTATGCCCTTTAGTCAAAAGGCATAGGACGAAAATAACTAATTTCTTTTCCCGTCTTTTGTAAGTCAAGAATATGTAGAAAGCATCTTGTTAATGTTGGCATTGCAGTGATATTACATGAATTCATACTTCTTGTACTGACAAAGTGTCAATCACGTTCAATATGTACGTGGCCATTCTGTGCCTAGTGAAGTATTGTTTACCGTTGTCCAAATTTTGTAATATTTCGATGGCTACTACTGGATCAATATCGGTGTTTGGAAACTAATTCATAAAATAGAACAAATTAAAAAACGGCAATTTTTAGAAAAGGGATAATTTAAAAGAAGGTATTCTAATCACTGCTACTTACGGATTTAGGCTTCAGCCCAGGATGTTTAAGAAAACTTCGAAAATGTTAACTATACCACTACTTGAGCTTTTGTTCTATTGCATGAAATAACTTTTCTTAATTCATCAATATTCAATTATCATTGTTTGATGTCAAATTAGGCATTTCGGGTTACGATGTTTTAATAACGACTCATTTGCAGGCACCATCGTCAGCCCCGCCATGAAGTTCTCCACGTTGACCACCATCAGCAACGCTGATTGCGCGCTGTACTACGGTTCCATGACCTCCAGCAGCTTCTGCGCCACCAGCGCCAGCGGCAGCAACCCTTGCCTCGTGAGTAGATCCTCCGACGCATCATGAATTGATTTGAATTGAATTGAATTGATGCCTTATTTTACGTGGCGAGACTCGGGCCATGAAGCCCGCTCTTCTGTCTGACCACGTAAATTTCGCTTCGTTCCTTTCACCCACTAGCGGAGAAAGAAGGCATTTCTTGGGCGACGAAACAGGCGATTTGAATTTAGCTCATTTAGGCTTGAGGATATTTTACATGCAAGTAAATCTACTAACATGGGACAGCCGGCTTTACTTTCGAAAGAAGGCGTACGAAGGATTTTTCGCCCTTAAAAATCCACGGCGTCGAACGGATTTGAACCCACCGACAAGGGGATAACAACAGGCTATTCGTTACACCATCGCGCACGTCATGCAGCCCCCATTGGTCACAACTTGGTCCAAACCACATTCCGATACCCCACAGCAGGTTTTAGGGTTGTTATGTGGCCAACTCATATGGAATATTGTGAATTCGTGTTATCATTCTCGCTGGTAGAGAGATTCTGGGCAGCTTTCAAAAATGCAGAGTCGAAGGTTTAAGGGTTCGAGTACCTGCATGCTTCACCGTGGGATTGGGTCGTCTGTGGCTATTCATTCCATTGTGTATTCATCTGAACCATTAAACCATACACTATCATCCTCACTGATTCATTATTCACACCTCATTACCATCCCTAACAGTGTTCATTTCGAGTTGGCAGAAGAAAATAAACAATGTGGTCATCTTCCTGGAGAAGGGAGATCGTGTATGCGCCAGCCATTCGATAAACATGCATGCTTCGAGTCGCAGTATTCACGGTCGTTTTATGCAATTAGTCATTGTCTTATTTATTTATTTATGATTTGTTATACAGTTTGTTTTGTTTTTCATATTTTTCTGCATATCCTGATACAGTTGGTTGGGCTATGGAGCCGTACAGCCTCTGTACCTGCCTGAGTTCTCCCTGGCACTTGCCCCCATTGGTGGGGGGGTAGGTACTGAGCGAAAACCCTCCGTAGAAAGTTCCAAAACGCTCAGTCGCGAACCCCCTGATCCAATAATTAACAATAGAAAGTAAACAGAAATAATAAATAACCCTTATATAAATATAGCACAGTTCACTCGCCACACCCTGAGTAATATTGTGTATACTTTCAACATTTTCAAAATGTTTTTACTTCAAGTTCTACCCATTGTTACAAGGTAAAACTAACTTGCCAAATAGAGTAAAATAAATATACACAACGAAATAAGTAATCATCCCACAATTAGAGGGTATATTTTCGCATCTGCCTGAAGCATTTGTGCTTTAAACTCTTCTTTTCTACTTTCAGGGAGATTTCGGTGCCGCTGTTGCCTTAAAGGAAGACGATGGACAGTACACACAGCTTGGTCTAGTGACTTACATGACCAGCCGGTGTCAGGCCACTCTACCGTCTCTCTTTACCCGAGTTGGCTCATACCTGAGTTGGATTTCTGCCAACACCGGCATCCCTGTTGAACCTTAGATACTCTGAATCAAGGGAGGGCAGGCACTGAGCGAACATTCACCCGTAGAAGGTGCCAAAACGCTCAGTCAGGAGCCCTCTTATCCAATAATCAACAAAATAAAATAAACAGAAATAATATATTGCATCAGAATATTGTATCAGAAAGCTCTTCAAATTTAATTGATTTCATATGTGAAAATGAAATTAAAAGATATATTTTTCACTATTCATTTATCTTCTTGACTAATTTTAAAACTTATTTTCATATTCATTTGTGCCAATTAATCTTTGCTTTAAAAGTTGAACATTTACATTAATAAAAATTAATTATGAATTTTCTAGAATAGTTTTGTTTTCCATTTGAGTTATAGGCATGTTCCAGTATTGTTAATCTCGACTTCTCCATATATGTAATTATAAATATCTTTGTACATTTGTTGAATTGACTTGAATGTGTTGCTATTTTACCTAAGCAGTATAACCAATACAAAAAATCATCGAAGAGTTAGATAAACGTAGTAACGTTTTGTAATAAAATAGAGTAATATAGAAGTTAATATATAAGACATTTAGCGGACAGATATGAGAGATGTGTTGAAGTTAAAAAATAGTATTAATTGTTATTTACTAAAAATTTTATTTCTCTCCGTTCCAACAACTTCATACTCTAAATCACATTTTATGAGTCTTTGGACTTGTTCATGTTCCTGCTATGGTACCACATCCCGCCAGTTTTTTAAGCTTATCATTAAAATAGATGCTCATCTTTTCAATAGCAGTCGTACGTACTGAATCGACTAGAACGTAACGAAAAGAACTACATTATTTTAGGGTATTATTATTATTATTATTATTATTATTATTATTATTATTATTATTATTATTATTATTATTATATTATCATCATTTATTCAACGCCTGTAGTGCGGCTATCCAACATACACAACTGCGCAGCGGGTGGACTAACAGTTTCTTCCTACTAGTTCCCTCGGTTGACGATGTGAGGCGCTGGCACTGAAACCTCGCGGAGCCTAAGTATGTGTAGCGCCACCGCATGGCGCCACCGTTGCAGCTCATTCTAAAATGGGCATTCCTTGATGGAAAGAAAATGATTGGAATTTGCAATAGAAAAAATCAACAACATGTGTCAGAAATGTGAGTCAGAAAAATCACAAATAATCAGGAATTTTAATTCTTGAATGAATGTATAATATACATATTGATACCATAGTACTTCTAAAATTCACGATCACAAAGTAATTATTAGAAATTCTTTCTGAAAAATTGCACCATAAATAAAATGCCGACGTTTCTGACCTTTATTGTTTTCTCATCAGGGCTATAAATCAAATATAGTTCTTTTTTTGCATACCAGCATTATAAACGATCTTTTCTGTTGCAAGAAATCGTTCACAAAATGACATTTAATGGAACAAATTATGACGTATAAGCATTTTACGGTACGAATGAATGCATCATCACAAATTCAGTCAATTATAGTGAGATGATCGCGGGAGTTGCAGTAAACTGAATAGCCACACACAGATGCCAAATACCTGAGACGTCACAAGAAAGTTGTTTCGCAAAATGAAGTTAAATTCTCTTATTAATTTATTATGTTATTATACAAAAAATAGCGTTTGCAACTTCTTTATAATGTTGCTTTATTGCATTCGTACAAACTTGAAAACTCATGCAGATGCAGTCTTGCAATAAAGTTTAACATTATAAACTAATAGCCTAAACTACATTTATTACACTAGTGTAGCCATAATAATAATAATAATTATTATTATTATTAATGTCAACAATACTGATCATTGCATTTATGTCTGGGAGAACAAAGTTTCATTTACAGTCTGTTTCTACAGGTAACTACTTGTACTATCGAACAAAAACGTTTTCAAAAAGAGGCTGGCATGATGTCTAGACATATTTAATTGATGAGACATCAAAATGAGATATCAAAACATTACACTCACATGTATAAATATTGATGAGAAAGACTAGCAAGGTTGTCAATATAAGTATCATATCAAATAACACAGACGCAATGAATCATCTACATGACATTAACGCTACTTAAAAAAAAGAGAAGTTAAAAAAAACAACTTAATTACAAAGATAACACTGGAGGAAACTACAGATGTTCGCGAAACACATCAGAATTTGTATCACGTGTATATGAACTTGTTTCAACTTGTCCACGGCTGCCAAGGCATCGCTCGTCTCAGGACGAGAGGGGCCAGTCTTCAAGACGATGTCGGCGGGAGCATCCGGCCGCAAAAGTACGTGGAAGAAATAGTGACTGGTGCGACTCAAGTGGCGGATGCAAGCGAAAATAATTTTGAATTATTAATTCAATTTCATTAACACTTCATTTCAGTAAAACATGTTTTCTTAGTGTACATCATTATTTAGAAAAAGTAATAACAGTTTGTGATGGAATGTGGAAGAAGTAGCGACAGTTTTAACAATGATTCCATTAGCAACAACTGTACGTGGATGGAGGTACCCTCCCCATCTATGGAGACGCCAACTGGAATTGCGGTTGTGGGTGAGTACTGTTTGTTGCAGCGGTTTACAACCATAACATTAATATATTTTTCATTATATAATCCTAAATATTTACTTTGTTAAAATGTTTGTATACTTAGTCATAAGTTGAAAAACCTGACTTAAAAAAAACTTTTCTATGGAACTCAAAATATTTTCCAACAATATATTAAATTTAATCCATTTATTTCGCCCAGGTTTGATTTGAGTATCGTATATTATGAAGTAATAATTTATGCTCAAATTAATTTACATAATTGAGTGTTCAAGTACCAAATAATCACAATTAATTTTTCATGTAATTGCATTATCCGAACATGTGAAAGGTAATTTTGAGAGATAATTGCATGATTAAAACTATATTAATTTTTGAAACTGAAATGACAAAAAGATTGTATTGATGAAATGTCGAACGAATGAATGACGAAATAACAGAAACTATGGAAATATTCTTAATATGCTTTTCCTATCAATACGTTGTCCTCTAGAGACAAAGATTTACAGTAACGAACCACAAGTCAACAACATTAAAAATGACACAAAGTGTTATTAAAATGTTGACTTATGGTTTGTTACTGTAAAATGTTTAACATTTTGTAACAGATGAGAAATAATACTTGTGTACTAATGTAGGTAAATACAATTGGCTGAAATGTTCTAATCGTAAACGTTCCACCATTCTCTGAAGTCTTGGATTCTCTGGGTTACATTCAAATGGCTCTAGATACTGTCCAATGATTTTGGCTCCTTTTGAATTAAATTTTGCATATAAAATTGAAAATGATAGATGATGGCTACTTCTTGGAAAGAGTAAAACAATTATAGAACTATTTAAGCATAGACGGTGATCTTCTCACATCCCTATGTAAATAAAATATTTTTTTAACTATACATTTTTCAAAAAATCAAGTAATCTGAGTTGTACCATGATTAACTCAGACGCCATTTTATCAGATGGCTCTTGACAAGAATGTAAGACAAAAGGCCAATGAACTTCTACATTACCATTCAGAAGCTCTCTCTAGCGACTACAGGCCAACGGCTATTTCTCCATACCCCTTCTCAGAGTGCATTTACAAAACAATATTCGAAGACAAAACACGACTGGCGAAGCACCAAAGATAACCCGAGACACGATCGCTGTGAAGGCGGCGCTGTGGAGAACCAATTCCTCTGAGAAGAGAAGCACCTGGGCGAGCGCCGCCCACTGCGGCACGTGGCCGCACGTGGACCTCACACGTGGACGCCGCCCTCGATAGCGCATCGCACTGGCAGCCACTCACGCGAGACAATACACGAACAAGAGAGCGCGGAGGTGAAGGAGTGCTCTACTAAACCTGTCATGTGTTGTTCTTCAGCAAGATCTTATTTTACATTGCCACCAGCACTAATGCTTAACGCTGTTGAGTTGAAGAAATGGAATGTAGAGGTCCTTGTATGGGGAATTATAAAAATCAAATAAGTAATAGAGTATGCCTTAAAGATGAGAATTGTTTATTTGATTCATCAACTCACTAGTTTTTTTAAGATTTCTCTGCTCAGATTAATAAGATCAATCTAGAAGTACATAAATACATGCCAAGAATTTACACTTTGCCGTCAATTACGGCAACAACTGCAACCACCACAGCGTCTTTGATCCTAGGGTTCTATTCCCCGCAGTGGCAAATTTTTGTCACTAGCTAGAGCTAGGTCAAACTCCACCACTGATTGGAGAAGAACTAGCTGTCAACTGCACCCACTGGTAGTTTTCCGTTGATTCTCCGATCAATACCCGGCGAAAGGCGAACCAATATCTTAATAGACGGGGCACGGACCGCCCGCAATCTTTCCTTCTCATCTTTGCCCCTCCTCCCCAACTGAAAAAATTACAATGTACTGCACTACCACACTTGTTGGAAGACTATTCTGGAGCTTAGAGCTTGTCTCGACTGGGACAGTGACCGATGCCTGGGGGCGGAAACCCGTTCAAGTTTACGCATATGTCGACAATGCGTAGTTCGATACATATTCTCTTAATGTAGATTTAACCTGGGTAACTATGGTAGCAATTTTTACCACTAGAGAAGTCTTTTAATCAATCAATTTATAATGTTTAAGTATATTTTTTGAAATATTAGTTAAGGTAGTTTCATTCAAAGGCATGTGGGGTATTTAGATAGGGATGGTATTTACCAGTGGCCCCAGTGGTGTAGAATGGTGGTGATTCGACTTCTCAGAGACCAAGATTGCAAACATTCTACGATCGGAAAAGGTGAATGAACAATACACCAACATATTTGTCAGAAGATACAATTTTATTATAAGGAGGATCAAAATTGAATATTAAAAACTTTTTAAGAATATAGCACACGAATGAAATGACTATGTTATTTATTGTTTGTTTTGAAAAGTTATGTTTTGTGTTTCCATTAATTTTCATGGCACGAGAAGAAAAACAGGAGAATATGAAGTTGTAAGAGGTACTAAATTAATAGAGCCATTGTTGTTTTTTAGAAACTTATGCTGCAGTTTTAAGTATACGCTCAGACATATGAATTAACATTCCATTAAATAATGTTTTGAGCCCATTGTATAAATACCTTATGAGACCCTGCAACGCATTGCGTAATGATGGCCATTATCCATACCTTTATTACAATACGAATGCTTAGCCAACCACAGAAGTTTTTAAACGCGGCAATCATTAATCATTAGTCATAGTTCTATTAAATGTTTTGTATGACTGTGTTTGCAATCGAACAAAACATTTAAAACTGCGGTCGTACAAAACATGTAATACTCGGTACTATTAGAAGTACCGAGACATCACGTTACTAACAATTACTCCCCTGTTACATCACATAAATCGCACATGTTCTCTGTTTCCAAAAAACAGAAGGAAATCAGAATAAGAAGCCTCACTGGGGTCTGTTTTCGATATTATGCTATAGCACTAAATTTAATAAAACATCTAACTTAAAGTTCATTTCTCTTATCACACACACTAGATATTCGCACATGCACTTGTGGTTGTAATGTAAGCACCTGAAGTACTAAAAAAACAGAAAAAGATTAGGTCAACAGTTTCAAAGAAAAAATAATTTTTATTTTTGGATTAGATATGTTTTTTGAGCGTTTACTATAATAAACACGAATCTTTCATTGATGGAACAATTCAGTTCTAAGAAAAATTCTTTTCACACACGAAGTTTATATTCTTATGGTTCTATAGATTTAGATTGAAGCCCGCTCTCTTTTCATCTGTTGCTCTTTTGTAAAATTCCTTGATATTGTTTGCTTTCAGATAGTTTACAAAGAAAAGTAATTTTATCCAGACCAGAATTCAACACTTTACTGATACATTTGCGAATTTGTTTTTGTACACCTTTTTTGAAGGTGAATAGATATGACAAATTTTGATGATAGCTTACGCAGTTTCCAGAGTTGTGGCGAATTACAACTGAACTTAAGCTTGAAAGAGTTTTTCATGTTAAAAAAATCCTTGTTAATGTAAAAGAGGAACTTAATTTCGCGGAACTGGATACAATTAAAAATTAATTATTTAATATGAATGGCAGACAATTCAAACGATTTAGAAATAAAAAATTGTATCAAATTTTCAATTTTTTTAAACCGCAAAGGGTTTGACGTTAACTGAGTCCTCTTGCGCTTTTAGCATGTGCATCAGACTTCTTTCTTCTTACTGTGTTTGTAATAAACTTTAATTTGCCGTTGTTTGCCTCATATTGACATAGGCTAAAGTCACTTTACTTTGACGTAACTCACTCCCCGTAACCTGCCTTAACTTGACATGACGTAACTTGCAATGTACTTTGAACGAAATGCAGGCCACGTTCTTTTCGATTACTGTACAATACGTGCGGTAAGTTATTAATTTAAATTAATATTTATTCGTAAACAAATAATATACAAAACGTTTTATTGTTTAAAGAAGTCTCGCGCATTACACATTGTAAATACAGAATAAAATTGTTTTCAGATATGAGGAGCTGTTTCTTATGCGTTGATGATAATTTTATATATTATGTTTTTTGAACTAATGGCTAATAAAATCATATGTTGTTCTTAGAAATGTTTTCTTTGATTGTCTGGCAGAGAACATTTCATACATATTTCGTAATAACTGATACTCAAATGAGAAAATACCTTTGCCATTTTGACTTTTGCGTGTGTGTAAATACATGGAATACTTGCTCACTTGGATTTGGAGTGAAGAGAATTGGGACCCCTATTAAAATTTGAAAATCAAGTAATCCACGTCTGCGTCAGATGGTTTGATATATGGTCATGAGACACATCGTCTGTTGTGGATTGCAGTGATTGTGTAAATACAATTAATTTCATTTTGAATAAAAAATACGGAATATCAATATTACAGAAGATTTTAAAGAAGAGAAGAAGAAACCGAAAGGATGAAACCATGCAATGAGTAATATATTTTAAAATACCACGTAACTTAGGCTAATGATCCCATTCGCATAACATCTTATATTTTTACAAACGGCAATATATTACATTTTTAAATATTTTAGGAGCAATAATTCTTACGTATAATTCTTTACATCCAAACTTCCTTCTTCCAAACCATCCTTAACTACAAATAGATGTTGGTATATTGGTAATGTGTTGTTCGCATTCGAAATACACAAATAGAATATTTCTAGTAGTAATTATGCTTTCCGAACAGCAGATGTCTGATGAGTTACATCGAAAGCTAAGCCATCGAAAGGTGATAATGTACAACACAAATATTAACAATGACAACGTACTTTTATTCATGATCCAAACACATGCACAATCCTTCAGTAACATTCTTATAAACTAATCGAGAAACCCCTGTGCGACCATCCGCCCGTAATTCTTGGTTTGACTTCAATGAACAATTATATTATTCCATAATTTTTAATGTAACTTTCTATGTCCGAAAATGAACGAGGCATATATGTTTAAAAATTATCATTAACTTGCAAAGCGAAAAAAAAAACTAAAACATTTTAGCATGAAAATACCCGCCGAAGGCGCCACGCTCAGCGAGTATTTAGTGTTCAACGGCAACCGAACACGACGCCTTGAGAGCGCTAAGAGGCTTCCGGAAGCTTCAGGGCGCGCGTTGCATCGGAGGACGCGGCGGCGGCGGCGGCGGCGGCGGCAGGTCGCGCAGCGGAGCGGGGGCGGGCCCACGCCGGCTCCTCAGAGGCGCCAGCGGCGGCGGAGGCGAAGGCGGTTGCAGCCTGCATCCACCTGGCGCACCCCGGCCCGCCCCCTCCGCCGCGCCGAGGCATTGCCAGTGCCGGCGCGCGGCCTAGCTGCAAGCAGCGCCTCGCCCGCCCGCGCGCGAGCGGGGGAGTATTAATGGCCGTGTTTAAAATACACTTAGGCCTTGTTTGGAGAGGGGCGAGTGGGCGGGCGGCGGTTAACGGGCGGCGGGGACTCTGGTGGGCGAGCGGCCGGCTGGGGAGGGTGGGTGGCTTTTCAGAAAGTACTACTTGCCCTCTTACAGGTTTATTCGCCGCGTTTTTAATCTATTTTCCGTTCGGGGATCTATTTCACATATGTTGTTATGGAAGCGAGGTGTGCTTCTTTAATACTGACATTTTTTGGGCTTTACGAAATAAATTGATGCTTATTTCATTATAACTATGTACAAAATTTATTTTTCATTCCACTGGTGCGCAAAGGAAGGCAGGTTAGGTTTTTTTATTGTAAACTTTGTGACATTTATCTCATATTGGTCATAACATTTAAACATTTTAACAGGTTTTGATGATCCAAAAATCCTATCCCCTATCTACAGAATCAAAGTTGTATATGTTGTTTAATATATCTTAATCAATACATGACTCAATGTTGATCGAGGCAATTGTGATCTTCACGTGATTGAGGCACTGAAGAATACTAACACGTTAGGATGTAATATTTGTGTAATTAAATGTATATTGTTATTTATTGTTCAAATTGCAATAAAACAGGTACTGAAATAACACTATCTCTATGTTTCCGAAACGGAATACTTATTAACTATGCCGGGTTGCTCTGGTGCTGAACAGGTGGCCAGAAAAGCAAACAGAATGTCGCTATGCATCAGAATGATATTATTGCTTTATTAAGCAATGGGTACCTTATTCTAGTAGAAATCGAGAACGAGACACATAACTAGGGGGTAGATTTTAACCACATGTAATTTTTTTCTTTTCAGTTTAGAACAATGCCCTTTAGTATTGAAATTCGTTTTATGTACTGGTAAAACGAATTTTATTTGTCATTTGTTTGCAATTGTGTCGATTTCGACGAATAAATCATATTTTACATTATATTTAATGCATTTTTCGCTAATCATTTTAATAGTAGTTCGCTAATAATAATATATTAATTTATCATTTCGCTTAATTTATCAATCAAATATCATTTTAATAGTAGTTGCTTGAAACAATATTTACGAGGTGCAATAAATGAGCACCACAGAATTCCTGTGTAGCCTATTCGAATTCTTCTCATATATTGTAACGTCAGCCATTGTGAGGACTATGTAATTTTAGGTTCCTGTGACGCCTAACGGCGCCATTGTGAGTTCGGTCGAGTTCGTGATATATAAAGGCAGATATTATCTTTTAAAGAACAGTCCTAACCAAAAATTTTCAAGCTCAGTTCACTTGAAGAAAAGGAAGAAGCCTCACTACGTCAGTAACATACCCAACAGCATGAGTTGTTCATTTGAACTGGTTTTGATAAATTTTTTACATCATTTTTCTTTGTTTTTAGGACATTTTAAAAGCATTTTAAAGCATTTAAGAGCATTTTATTGATCATTTTTGACAATGTGTAGGTCATTAACATCCGCTTTCAGCACATAACCTTTGAAAAAACACACATTCATAATACCGTTAGCTAACTCTCTGCAACCACGCTCGAGAAATCGAAATGATCGTTTTGTGGCCGCAAAACTGAAACACGAGTAACAATCTTTCAGATTCAGGAAGACCGAATAGTATTACAATCTAAAAAATACATTAAAAATATCAGCATTCAAAAGTATATTTGTCAATAGAAGCTATGTATGAGAGTTAAGAAAAACATTTCAAATTTCAAAAATATGAAATAATTTTCAAAACTAGCAAATGATCTATCATTCTTTCCCTCTAAAGAATTTCCTGGAATGATGCATCGGGTTTATTTTCCATAAATGTGTTAATATATAACTCAAAACTCGAAATTAATTTCTGATGATTCAGTTGAATATATAAAATTAGAATTAAATTTTGCTGCTTGTCTTAGGTTGGTTTGAACTCCGTACACTTAAAAGTTAATGAAATTATAGATATAAAATCTCATATACTGCGTTACATACATTTTATTGCAAATGTTAATATTTGTAATGTTAACCACATAAAATGAACGTTAAATGAAACCTTTTGCAAAGGTAAGGACAGTAATGTTAGAGAAAATTGTATGATACACTCGTAACCGTCAGGCTTTCTGTGACGATTTCCGATGCAAGTTAATTCTTAAAAAATGTTTCCAAACATTTCGCCATTCATTTATGTTCCCCATTCTTTCTGTAGAACGAAAAATTTCCTCATTTTGGGGAAATATTTCCTAAGTCAGAAAATCCTGATTATCACTATACATGGAAAGTTTCCCCTTCTTAGTGGCGAACCGACAGGCTGAGTGTGTGTAGTGAAATTTATGTCACTATGGATGGCGTTCTTCATAAAGCGTATATGATTTTGCAGTTAGAGAATATCACATGTGGCTTATCACATCATGACGAACTTGACTTTCAGAGGTCCGAAGGCAATTTTCACTCATTCAGGATAATAAGAAGTCTCTTTGTATTGAGACCATTCTCTATTTTTAAGATCATAAGTTCCTAGTACGCATGAAAAACTTTGTAGAGAAGGCGAGCATTAAAAGGGATATTAAATGAGTTTCTTGAATGACAATTTTATAGTTTCTGCTCTTTTACGTGATGATCTTGTTATTATTTCTTGTGTTATAATTTTGTAATATTTGGTAGTGTCTACGAAAACAAGTTCCCTGTTACTTAGCTATATTTTTTATTATTTTTTCTAGGAGATTTCGAAATGATTATGCTATACGTTTTCTTCACTCTCAAAATCTCGGTAGTTTCATATAAGGTTGTCTGTTTAATTGTGTTTATTCTTTGAAATGAGAGTTCTAAACTCCATAAAACTGAATAGGTGTATTTTAAATTTTCTGTTTAAACAACTCTAGAAATTTTGAACTTGTAAATTTGAAATTTTTGCGATACATACACACCTGATACACTTGTACTTTAGTCAAAACATACACCGAAATATTTAGATTGCTTGCAGAGATTGAAATAGTATTTCTAAGAGCCTACCATCTCCCCGCAGTGTAATGTACCATTGCGCTATGAACTATTTGTGAAATGTAACAATAAGTGTAAATTAATAGACGACAAACTAATAACAATATGTTTTTCAAAAGAAATATAGTAAGACAGTTGTTTAACTTTCTGGTCTAATATTTTCACACTTAGTTATCCATTTAACTGATAAACGAGAAAAAAAATAGTCATCTTGCAGCATATAGATATAGTTGGACCCACAACAATGACATCTTAAATAACTCTTAACCTAGACTCCTAGAGGATGTACCGAATCTAATGTTCGTATATATGCGACAATTCATATAACGATTTTGGTTTGTGGGTGCGTGGGGCGATGTAATGATGACTGCATAGTTTTTCTTGAAGGTATACCATGACCAATCACACAGTACCGCTCACATGAGGCAGGCACCATGACCATCAAATGCCCGCGCAGTTTGCCGCTTAGGCGTTGACAACGCCACCTAGGCTAGTGAGTTCTGATCTCACGCCGGCTACTGACTCCAGAGAATAAACATTGACAGTCTGTTGGGGTAGAGAGTGCGTGCGTTGAGGCGATCTGATTCTGCTAGTGGAATATGAAATGAACGGACGGCGGCGTGTGAGACTGGGAGACTTTGAACTGAGCCAAGGCGGAAGGCGTCGAAGCAGAGGCCACGCGGGCAAGCTGGTCCCTTCGCTGCAACGCGACACACGTCATTACGCGGGAGGACGTAAAAGTTTTTCAGGCATGCGGCGGGGCAGAGTCCTTTGCCAGTTATCACACGACCGCGCCGAACGAGCGTGCGGATGGAAAGGTGCCCGGCTTTCGGAAGTTGGACTCGTGCGCAAATACAGCGACTGGCGAGGACACACTGAGTGACCCTTGAAGGAAATACCGTGAGTGACAAACTGAAATTTTATAGAAACAATAAAACATATCATACAGGGGACGAAAGAGAATGTTTACTGGAGCTTGTTAGTCGGGGAATTATTTCAGAGTCCATACAGTGGTCCTCCTGATGAAAGCCAAACGATGTAACATAATGGTGAAAGGGGAGACATAATGATGATTTCATTGAATTTCAATACATTGAAAATATTCATGTTTTCCCGGCTTAGATCTGCTTAAAAACATAATGTATTTGCACAAGAAACCTCACCTTACGTGAATATTGAGAACAAATCGCTTCTTTGTTCGCTACCATTGCTTAAAAAATTGTTATTTACTTTACTTTTCATTACAGAAAGCTTATTTTTTTATTTGTATAAATTTTACATACATTTTGAAGTATTATCTAAAGAACGTGCAGAAATCACTTGTTGCAAATCTCCTGGAAGACCGATAACATCTCTTATCATTTCTCAACACTTCTTTGTTGGTAAAATAAAATTAATTTGGTATTTCATCTTATATGTGTGGAAGACTAATAAGACCTCTTATCACCTCACACAACTTCTTGACTTCCAATTAAATATTCATTTGGAATTTAGTTATTTTGAAGTATATTGTTCCTATGTTGGTCTTTGCCTTTATTTATATTTTCAAAGTATCACAAGTAAAGGTGTTCTTGAATACTGCACATGTCATTGTTTATATGTGAAAACTTTCTTGATTTGCAATTATAAGATTTGTTTGGTATTTAATTATTGTGTGATGTTTTAAAAAGCAAAAATGCGATTTTAGACCTCCGAACGTTTCCGTCTTCTCTTAATATAACCAGACTTATATCCTTCGAGAGGATATGTATCCTAAAAGTCATTAAAAAGATTAAAATGTATCGAAATATTACAATCATTTTTTCTTTCAAGTAGTCCAGTAATTGCTTCAAAGAACTGAATAAAAAAATGTAAAAGGAACCGCACCTCAAAAGTTGTTTCGTTCGGGGACATCCAACCTGCTAATTGGGTGGTTTCGCATATCGGCTCCAACGGGACTTGAACTCTGCAGTTCTAAAAACCGATGGCACTTGCCCACTTTCCACGTTTTGATAGGTAGGTAACAGTGGCTCTTCGATGTAAATGGCGGTAGATACAACTAGCAGCGAGAAATTTGAGAATATCAGATGAACTTGAATGACAGGTAGTCAATTTAGAAATGATTGATAGCTGGGGAAACAGGGGCGTTGACGTACGTAGTCGGGAGTCCGGCACGGAAGCTTTGAAAGCAAAGGAGGTCCTAGGTTGCAAGAGTGAGACCTCAGTAGATAGGATTTTCCACATCACCAAACAACGTGGAACGCCACTGCCTGGATTAGAATTATTCTCGATCGGTTTTCCCGTTTAATTCCTTGGACATGACGGAACCATCATAAACAACGGGCGAGCGATCACGCGCTGTGCCCAGTCCCATCCTTCGCGTGATGGACTAATCCTCCATCCCTACAAGACGAAGCATGGTTGCCGTTGTCACTGTAGCGACTCTAACTGGGAGGTCCAAGCGATAGGACCCGACGGGGCGGAAGTTTGGCAATAAGTAGATAGCTAGGTCGAATTAAGCCGCTCTCTGGAGGAGAGCTAGCTATTTTGATTTTCTATTTTGAATTACTATTTTGTTAACAATGCAGAAAAATCATACTTGCAATTCGTTTACCGATGCAAATAAGTTTTCTATAACTCGGGAAGGAAAATGTCTATTTTTTTCAAAAATTAATCTCGCGGTTTTTAAAATTACTTTTTATTTATTTATTTATTTTAAACTCATACTCATCTTTCAACTATTTATAGTTAAAATGACGGGAAGGGATTCTGGAACTCAAGAAAACGTACGCAGATGATCTTCCCCCCATACGTCGTATACAGTTTTTAAGTTGTTTTTTTGACTAAATAAATCTATATCTAAATCTGAATTCTGGCGGACGGTCTCACTGTTCGGTATTTTTCGTGGTTTCTTCGATAAATAACCCGTGAACACCAGAACAGTACCCTAACAGTCGATTCACAGACCGCGCGGGATCTATTCTTCGTCTTTCTTGATCCTACATCTCCCCTTACGTATACACTTACAAGCACTACACGACCCGAACTTAAAGCTTGTCTTGACTGGAGCGGAGCCTTCTGGGAAGATACCTGGAAAAGGAAGTCTCATGCACGCCGAATTTAGGGAATCCTTCCAAAAGGCTGAGTTTAGCTCAGAGACAGCATTGCCGCTCTACGTAGCGACTCTGTTTGGGAGGTTTTAGTGTTCGAGACCAGACGACGGCGGAGTTACTTCTTTTGCTAAATAGCTAGGACGAATAAAGCCGATGCCTGGAGAATTATAACGGCCGGCTGATCTGATCGATAATTTTTTCTCCTATTTTCTCCTATCAATACCAATCTAATGTCGGAGCAGAACTACCGTAACAAACAAGCCATCGACCGAGCGTGATAATTCCTTTTTCCCCTGTCCTATCCTCTCCCTTGACAGACACTTCAAGTTACATGCACAACACTAGCAACGTGTCGGGAGATCAGACGGGAGCTTAGAGCGTGTACCGGCTGTGGGCGGGGCTCCGACGGGGAGAGTTAGCTGGAGGGGGAATTCCCTTGCAAGCCAACGAGAGGATCGGCGCCAAATCTCGCCTTTCAGCGGGGGACGATCACTGCCATCATTCGCTATAAATCGCAATTACACTAACGGTACTACCACCGAACGCGACGAATCTCATCAGCAAACGGAGGAGGATCGCAGTCAACGTCCCGAATATAACATTCACTACACTAACGGGAATAATGACCGTAGCTGTTGATGCAACTAGAATCATCACTAATTTGACCGTCACATGCGGCGTTCAAACTGACAATCACTCAATAATATTGTCTCTTTAACTTAAAACCTCAAGAATCAATCTCTAGCTAAACAGAAATTATTAAGGAGAAATTACGCATGAATGTCAAAAAGTGACTCTAAATAATTCTATTAATATTTGTTGTATTGTTGTAATTTTTGTATGCTTTTAACTTCTACTAAGAAGTACGTTTCTCCGGGAAAGCATAATAAGACGAGAAAGCCCTACATATTTTATTCCAAATCCTTGTGCAATCAAAAATCGCTCGTTGAACGCAATTAGTATTTTCCCCGAACTGAAAGCAGGCAGCCGCGAGTGCCCCACAGGATCCCGCCTTCGTCGCACCGCTGTCGAGCGCGTGCTCCGGCACAAAACCAGGAGTCTTGGGCGCGTTCGCGCGGACACGTTAATAGCGAATCGAACAGGTTCATGAATAATTTACGATCGATACACGTAGCGGAAGCGATTCGTTACCTCGAGGTCTTGGAGTGCGCAGTTAACAAGCTGCCAAGCGGCCGCGAGTGGCGGAGAGATCCGCGAGGACGGGTGACAAGGCAGGCGCGCGGACGGGCCAGCCCCGAGCGGCGAACGGCGAGCGCGGTTGGGCGAGTCCTGTCTCGGCGTGACACCGGGTCGACAAGGGGATATTACTTTTCAATTAGGTGACTTGGCTCATTCCGACGTTTGGCAGACTGCCACTGTTTGCAAACACTATTGAGTCATGTCGATGGGAGTACTCACGACATCTTGATAAAAGACCACGTCATGGTGCAGTTTGAATGAGACGTGTAAATAGCTTTCTACTCGAGCTCGGATGGCTGCTTGTATTCGCGGAGAATAATATTTCATTGGACATGATGGAGATGAATGAACTTTCTTTGATCATGACGTATTTATTTTTACACTTTTTTACAATCTTAATTGATTTCTATACTTCGGGAGTTTTAAAAATCGACTTGTGATTTCTTATGCACATATTGTTGTATCCTTTTGACTATCTTTTAATGTGTTTGTTGAAAATTATATCTTACGTTTTATTATTGTTTTTCACTTTTTATTTTGTGAGATTTGTGTCGCAGTTTTTAATATCTTCATTTAATCTATTTATTGGCTTAAGATTTGTCTTCTGGTAATACTTAAGTCTCTGTAGAGCTCTTTCTTTCCACCTGTTGTAAGACATTTTTTCGGTCAATTCCATTTTGCTATTTATATTTTATTTTGATTCAATATATTACATTATTTTGCGAACATCCTTCAATTTTATTTTATAATTTATAATTTTATAATAATTTTATAATTTTTTCATCTACCTGCGCAAATTTTCAAAATGTTTCATTGTTATTATAAGTATGTAAATTAGTTACTGATACACATGATGGCTACAGAACTCCAAGGATTGAAAGATATGTTCTTATACTTGACACACATTTGCGAACTACACTGTTAGTGGGATCAAACATCGCGGGGCACTCCGCAAGGTCTTCTTCAGGGCAAGATCCGAGAGTTGGCGCCGGCGAAACGCTGTGTGATAGATGTCCTGGCTACCTTCCGGCCATTTATTTTCAATCTCTACCTTTCACATGTACTCGTCGTTAGACCTATTTTTAACCGTAGGCGCGATCGCAAAATCGTCCATGACCTGGAGGCTGCGTTGGGGGTAAATTGCGATGCATTAGAATTTACGAGGCGAGCGATTGTTCCCACGGGCGGGGTGGGGGAGCGCGAGAGCGACCCCTCTGGGACCCGCCACATCTCGCGCATCTGGGGGCGCCACGTGCCATCGTGCCCGCAGGACGCGCTTCGGGAGCAAACAGAGCGCAACCTCCCGATCCATCTGCCATAGCCACCCGACCTCTCATCCCCCGGCCCCCCCCCCCCACGCCACCCGCCACGTCATGCCCCGCCCCACTGCCCGCCATCCAACGCATCGCGCCTCTAAGGGGAGGGAATGAAGGCTTGCGTACGAAAGTGGTGAAATTCCTCGCCGAGGATGGCTTCATTTTACTACAGGTTTGTCATTTTAAAAAATGCACACACTATGGATCAACCATTTTGGTTTGGGCAGTCAAGTTGTCACTCTCAGAGCTCTTGTAGCAGTTCGCCAACACATGTGAAAATGACAGACACGTTGAATCCTACAAAATAGGTGGATCATTAGAAATATGGAAGCTATTTACGGTTTGTACTTTGAGTTCATAAAAAAATATATATTATATGATATGAGAATAGAATTTAACCAATCAGTGGAACAAGTAGAATTTCTTCCAGATTATTCAGCCACTGACCATTTGCAAACTACTAATAAGCTAATAGAGAAATTTCAAGAACACAATCTCCCATTATATTTAGCATTTATAGATCATGAGAAGACATTTGACTCCATAGAACGAATCTATATATATTGAAAGTTTTAAAATAAACTGAAGTAGAAGACAAAAACATAAGCGTACTAGCAAAATATATGTGGCAAATAAAACGCAATCAAAACCGAAAGAGATGGAAGAGAATTCAGAATAAAAAGAAGTGTCAGATAGGGTGATACACTGTCCCCCAAGTAATTCATATGTCTAATAGAATAACTATTCCGTAAGATAAAAATCACGAATGGGGTGAAAATCGACGGGCGCAAACTATCTAATCTGAGATTTGCTGATGATTTCAAATTCAAGGAGCTGCAACATCAGCCAGATTGATTTGGGAATATCAATTTTGGAGAAAATCGATTGAACGGTTTAGCCGCTAGCTTTGTTCACAGATAAACGAACGGACGTACAGATACGGACACACGGATGTAACAGGCAGATGTTTTGCCGTCATTAGATTTTGCCCTATGAAAGATCCACAAAACGTAGATTTCAGCTATACCACGTGATAGAGTATAGAGAATTTTAGCAACTGGATTTATCCGCTTTTTCGTTACCAGAAGCCTGTAAAAAGAGTTTTGCCGAAAATCGTCTTTTTTCGCGCAGCATTACATAACTTTGTCTCTTCTCCGTATGAAGAAAGTAAAAGTTATATGTCAAAGAGAAAATATTTCAAAATTCGAATACCCACAAAACATTGAGAACGTCTGAAGACGTTTATAGATATTTAATATCATATGAGTGCTTTTGGAAGAAAATATTGACAATGGCAATGAGAAAAAGTAAGTATAAAGAGGAAGAAAACTGAGCATAAATTGTAAACGAATTTCACACATTTACACATTTTTGTAATAGTAAAATGAAATTCACACATATTACACAAAAGAATGTTATAATAAATATTCTCGAGAGAAGAAAGATTCCCGACCTCCAGAACTTCTTTAATAGGGAAGGAAGATTGAGTGTAAGCCACGTCGGCAAACAATTGTCGACCACTAACAGAGGTTGAAATGGAAAGTGTTGCGCAGTTTGCAGAGAGGTCGGACAGTGGACGGGCAAATAGACCATCCAGGAGGATGAAAACACCAATGAGGAAAAGCGGACAAATAGGGGGAAGAGGTAATCGCGCGCGGAAGGTCGCGAACAAACACAGGCGAGAGGTAAAAGCAATTGCGGGAGTTACGAGTGCTCAAATGAGAATTCGCTGAGAAGAGCAGACGAGGGCACGAAAGTGTAAAGGGGATGGCAGAGAGTATCAACGACATGGGACACGGGCGGCGTCACAAAGGGGAAATGGGTGATGTGGTGGGTCGGAGTAGGGATGGGGTGGGGAAAGTGTGAAATCCGCTGGGATCGTGGTGGGACGGGGTGGGGGTGTGGTGGGGGTGCAGTGAAGGTGTGGTGGAGGTGTGGTGGAGGTGTGGTGGAGGTGTAGTGGGCTGTGGTGGGGTGTGGTGGGGGTATGGGGGTGGTGTGATGTAAACAATGATTGGGAACGGGTTGGGACGAGGCGGGGTCTGGCTGGATGCGGACGGGCAGGAGAGGAGTCTGGCATGTTTGGAGCAAGCTGTCGGGTTCGATTGATTGATTGGTCATCCCGGACGCGTCAACAGCTAAATCATTTACCCCATAAGTGTAGTGCATGTTTTATCACGGGAGGTGGCGGTAATATCTCCTCGCTGGATGGCGACATACGGCGCCAATCTATTCATCGGTTTGCGTGGTTTTCTGTTACCAGAAATCTCCCACCAGAGGAGCATCGCCGCAGGTGAGACAAGACAAGGTGTTCGTGTGGTGCATATAAGTGTGTGTGTGTGTGTGTGTAAATAAAGGGTGATGATAGGACAACGAAGAGGAAGGGAAGAACTTGCGCGGTCTGTGGCCCGTTTGTTAGGGTACTGCTCCGGCATTAGGCCTAGTGTTGATTGTGAAAACAACGGAAAACTTCCCATCTGAGCAGCCAGCCACTAGAATTCTCCTCCAGACATCGCCTTAATTCGACCCAGCTACGCAGCTAGTGTCTAAAATCCTGCCACATATGGAAGAGGAATCCTACGAACTCTCGGTCAGACACACTGCAGTGACATCAATTGATGCCCTGAGCCACCTAAACCGGTAGCAGTGTGTTGGGGAGGGGTCTGAATTTCCGAGGGTGGGGGCGAGTAGGGGGAAGTAGCAAATGTCGGTGGAAAGCACTGAGCGGCTGCGCGTCCAGTTCGATCGCGCTGAAGAGGGCGTCACGCGGCGCAGCGCTTCGCCTCAAGCGAAATATCCGCCCGACCTCCGCCCACAGAACTTGGTTTATCATGCAGGACACACATCGAACACGAGAAGGCACTTCCGGACACTACTGGCAACAAGTCTGTGGGGCTAGCGAGTGTACATTCATTCTTCTCAACGCCCGGAATATGGAAAAAGCTGCTATGGACGCATAATACAATGAAAATCTAGAGTGTTAAGGGAAACAATAATATCACAAAATAATGGCTTCCCTAAAATAAAAATAAAATATTTAAGAAATGTTTAAAGGATTTTATAAAATTTGTGAAGAAAACGGAGAACGAGAGAGGCAGGATGGAAAAATGAGTGTTAGTCATGGTGGAAATAAAAGTAATACTTATTATCATCGACTGCAAGGATTAGACCTCTTCATCTGTTCCGTCTAGAAATTGCTCACACCGTTTCTTCAAGGGACGTCCAACACTTCTTTACCTTTTAGGGGCATACTGATGAATAATTTCACTTATCCTATATTCTGGCATTCTCAGGATATAACCTTTCCGGTTTTCTCTATATTTCTTTATGTTACCTATAACAGGCTCAATATTTATTCTGCTCTGATATCAACACTTCTTTTGTGGTCTAATAGTGAATATCCTGCCACAAAACGAAGTCTCATTTCTGCAGATTCAATTCTGGGCAGCTCATCTGATGTTAATGTCCAGCTCTCGTTTCCATAAAGCAGTAATGGTAAGGCAATAACTTGTAAAAGTTACAATGTAGAGTTTCTTTTTGCACATTATCCTGTAGAGTTTTTGTTGATTGTGATGTGAGAGAAGTGTGTGAAAATTTTCAGCTTTTTTCCCATATCTCTTTATTTAATATAATGAAAATAATATCCAAGATATATAAATTCATTCATTTGTTCAATTATTTGGCCATATGTAACTATATTTGCTCTAAAAGGTTCAAGTCCTTTAAATGCCATCACTTTTGTTTTATTTAGTGTGATTTTCATACCATGTTCATTAGCAATCTGACTTAACTGCTATTTCAGCTTCATGTTCAGATTTTCCTATAATACGCTGGTCGTCGGCAAGAAGCAATTTTGGTATCTCGACATTATTTATCTTAAAAACAGTTGTAAATCATTAACAATTTTGACTGATCGCGAATATTATTATTATTATTATTATTATTATTATTATTATTATTATTATTATTATTATTATTATTATTGGCGTACGAGCCACTACTGACCACGCAACACATTTCTGTCTCCGAGGCCCAGTTACATTTTATCCTAGAGAGATGAACATGTGGAATTATGGGGATCAGCCTTTGGCTGCATCCCTTGGTTAAGAAAAGGTTATTAGCTTTGAATATCAATTAGGTAGGATATGATGTTATTGTTATTATTATTCTAATCAAGGATTAGGTTCATCAACATGTTGCGGCGCCCATTTACCACGTTGTCTTCTAACGTCACGTTTTCCTTTTGGTCGATATTGCATTGCCAAAGCTGGAAGTGTGCTGCTTGGCTTTCTTCTTAGATGTTCGCACCATTTCTTGTTATTTTTGACCAGCTTGTCGAACACTGGTTCTATCCCGAGTTCTCCCCTTAGATCATTCTTTCTTTTTTATCTAAAATTGAATATCTTAATGTGCTTCGAATAAATTTCATCTCTGCTGCCTGAATTTTTGATTTATCTCTGTTTGTCATTACTCTAGGTTCATTTCCTTATGTTAAAATGAGTACAGCCACAGTACTGAAAAACTTTACTCTAGTATCTTTTCGTATTTTGTTTCTCAAATTCCTATGAATTGTTCCACATATGTTTCGGAAATGGTTTAATTTTATGTCCAGGTCTACGTCTTTTCTATAAGAAATGTGGCATCCTAGATACTTAAAGTAATATTATTATTATTATTATTATTATTATTATTATTATAAGGTGATGATAAGAAGTGAAAGGCCTAGAATGATGGTTGAGGAGTTACTTGGGGTAGTGGGAGGTGTTCATGGGATCCCAGCATTGGCCTTGTGACTGAGGGAAACCTCGAAAACCCCGGTCAGGATGGCAGACCCCGGGGATCAAACTCGCTGGCTTATATAAGCTGATTCTGTTCCATTTCTTAGCCTTCGTATCTTGATATTATTTTTTGTAAATAAAAAAGTAATAAAAATTAATTAAAAACGGAAAGAATAAAAAAAATGATGAATATATAAAGATAATTATCCAATATTGAGAAGAAATTGAAAAAGTGCAGATGAAAAGATGTGAACTGGTAACGAGAGTGTTAAGATGAATGTGAGAGAAATGAAAGGTTAGAAAATGAACTTCTACTAAGGCACTACGACCTTCAAATGAAAGTATTGACCTGCTCAACAATCCTTTCTCATTTTTTTCCCTATTCTTCGAGAGTTCGATCCAATTTTCAATTTTCATTTCCTGATGCTAAGAGAAAAGAAGCGCAGCTTTAAGTCCTCAAATGGTCATGGCTAATAAACAGACAATATAAGCTGTACTTGCATAACAAAATACAGATTTATAAAACTATAATCAAACCAACATGGACCTATGGTATTGAATTGTGGGGATCTTCCAGTAAATCGAATCTAGAAATTCTAAAATGATTCGAAGCTAAAACACTAAGAAAACTATGCAACGCACCATGGTACGTGACAAACAAGACGATATACAGAGAGCTCGACATCGTCCCGCTGGAGGAAGTAATCGCCACGAAGAGCATAGCATACCAGAGAAGATTGTACAACCACCCAAATCACCTCTCAACAAGCCTTCTAGATAACAGTGAGCATGTGTATAGACTGAGGAGAGAGAGTATTTTAGATCTGCCATACCGATTTTGTAAATGAAATTTTTCAATGTCATAAAACGTTCTCGTCGGAAATGTATCTGTTGACACAATTTGCTTATTGTTCCGATAGGAACAGATTCTAAATTATGCAGAAAATAAAAAAAATTCCTGATGCCTTAGTCAACATCATCTTTCTATCATTTTTAGGCCGTTCTCTTCTCCTGCTGCTCACTGGATTCCAGCTAAAGATCTTGTTCACTATTCTGTCGTGCGATATTTAGAAAATGAACTCTGCTCACAAAAATGAAATTGGAGGTATTCTAGATTCAATCTACAAAAAAAGTAAATACAAAATTATCAACTGTAAAACAATCTTGCATTTGAAAAAATGCATAAGACACAATGTCAGAAACAGGACATGTGTAAAAAAAATTGCCTCTCCAGAGCGTGTGCGTAATGCAAGTTCGTTGTAGGGCGCGCACAACTGAGATGCGTCTTTGTGTAGAAAAACGAAAATGGCGCATTCTCCTCCTTGTAAGTGGCTGTTGCCTTCAAAGGGCGCAACTGTAGCGTGAAATGTAAACTCACCCCGCTAAAAAATACTCTTCCTAAGGTTATCAACGAGGTGTCCCCGGATTCACGCTCGTTTTCTTACGCGGCTTATTCTTTTTGCCCGGTTTGAATTATTTGTTTAAAGTGCTTTTTGGTGGTAATGGTGTATTTCTTTATTCATGCTCTGAAATTATGTGATAGTCACATTTTTAAAACTCCGAGTAAAATTGTACAAAGGAGAATCTCAATATTTTTGACAAATGAAGTAAAAGAATTGATAACAAAGTATAGTATGTAAGAAGTAGTAAAATATAAGAGAAGAAGAAAGAATGTAAGAGAGTCTTTCAGAAATAAGGTGTTAAACTTGAAACATTCCAAGGCAAAAGAGAAAAGAAAATCGATTTAATGTGACCTGAGGAGAGAACAAAGAAACAATGAACATTGGATTTGAAAGGACAAAAAGAGGAAGAAATGAAAGTTAGATTCCTAGACTATCTGATTTACTTACAGTTTCCGGAGTAAAGTCCAGGGTTTATTTATAGATAGTCAGTTTTTATTTTCACATGTATTGATTATTTTTTTATTAATAAAGGTGGAAATAAAAAAAACCGACTGTCTGCAAATAAATCCTGAACGTTACTCCTCAAACTCTAAGAAGTATATTAAATGTTATTAAATTAGCTTGCCGCATCTGGACGACGAAATTGTAATAATAATATTCACTAAATAAAAATATCTATACATCAGAATATCTAACTAGTATATTAGAAGAAAAATGAAATCATACAGCACACATCACTGGGCGTTCCGTGTGATGTAATCAACATTAAACGACACAATATATAATTTTCCTTGATGAAAATATCGAATAAGTATTATTATAAGAAAATATACAACTTAATTCCTTTTAATACTTCACTTCCTCTAAAGAAGATTTTTTCCATTAACTGAACAACTCAAATAGCGAGTATTATCTTTAAACACCATCACCTCCTTTGGAACTTTAAACATGGAAAGAACAGGACTCTAATCTTGGAAATCATCATTACTTTTGTCTACTCTTGACATCAAAAGGAGAGACAGGATGGCGACAGACGAGGCGATGTGTCCAAGAAACACTTATCGCGGACATCCTGAACAAATAAGGAATCACTCGCGTTTGTTGTGCCTCTGCACTTAATTATTTGCACTGTGTGATTCCTAAAAGTGTGTGGTAGAACTCCAGAGCCTTCTGTTGTCGCCGCCGGACGAAGAGCTGTTTAAAGATGAGCAGTCTTCTAATGAAATTCCGACCCTTTATCGAGCCAAGAGACGTGTTTGGAAATGGCACAAAGTTCTATTCACAATATTGGTCGTTTTAAGAAAGCGTTAAGTAAATAATATCATCTCATGATAATTTACTACGTCACTAGTGGGAAATATTACAAAGGTTTTAGTGCTTAATAACCATCCTGTCGAATGAAACATAACAAGCTTGAACCAGCCAGATGGGTTGGGTCTGTGAGACCCAATAGGTAACAAAAACTTCAGCCAATTCCATACTGACTAGATGCTATTCGTCTCTCTACCTTTCTTTCACTATCAAATGTAACGTACAATGAGAGAGTTATTGCCGTATAGGTTGTGTACGTGATGCTATGCGTAATTTGTTTCGTTCTTGGTCTCAGACCCAACCCATCCGTTCGCGTTTCTGTATGAGAAGGTACATAATCGTATTATTTTATTATTGTAATATAGATAATATGTTACTGTTCAGAGGTATTACCTATAACTACAATCAAATTGAACTGTAATATCAGAAATGAGACACTTTCCAGTTGAATGACGAGAATATATTTAGGGAGGGCTTATTGTGCTTCTTCTTAAATTTACCAAATATTTTAGAATAAGAATAATAAATACATAATATACTAACACAAATGTTATCTTATAAATTCAACTAATATAATAAAGTCTTCTAACAAGATATTAACAAAATATTTGTTATATAACCGGGTGTCCTAGACCCAGTCCATGTTACGTGGTTTCACCCAGCCATCGCCGGGTTAAGGGTGTTGACTGACGTCGTGTTCATACACTTGACACACAGTTCATTGACAACAGCATCATTGTTTCGAACATTTTGTTGCGTATAATAATTGAATAAAATTTGAAGGAGTGTGCAGTGGCTTGGTTGTGCCAGAAAGACATTCCTTTGCAAACATTAATTTCATTTGTAAGGCCAGAACCAAATACAGGAACAAATTTTGACTTGTACGTAAACATATCTAAATCACGTAAATACCACACTACCTTGTATTCTAAGTGAATTTAATTTAGTTGTGGCCAAATTATATCTACGGTCTATAGCAGCCATAATATTTAAGTGCATTTATAACTGATCTCATTATGGACTGCTTGCATGACAATTGTGAAGTAAATTTTTAAAAAAAAGTAAAACTCAGTTCGCCGAATGTTCATAAAATGGGAACATTGTATCTTTGGCGATTTCACACTGCTTTTACATAATCGCCCATGAACTTTATATAATTCGAAGAAAAGCATAATAGACATTCGGGATTGGATTCTCGTTACCAACGTCGAGTCAGAGACGTTATCCGTAGAATGCCATAAAATGTGGAATGGCACTAGTGTTGGATAAAATATTTTTTGTCAATATGAAGAAATAGACTAAATATCGTGATAAAAATGGAAAATGATTATTCGAATTCATTCCCGAAAGATCTGAAGAAAACCTACACAAAAAGTTAAACCACATTTATGCCCAGATGCAAAACAAGGGATCATCTCAGCATTTGCTTAAAGGATCAGGGTAACTGAAAACCTGAAAGAGAAGTTTAGTTCTTACCGAGATAATATCTCAAGGAAAGTAATGATTTCGAATAACTAAGTTTTCCCTGAAAATTGAGTAAGCAAGATCGCAGAGATATCATTGAAAATATAAAGCGTATTCCAAACCTAAGGTCCGTATAGTTATAAAACAAAGTAAGGTCATGAGAAAAGGTTTTTATTGACAGTAATATTTTACTACGTATCTACTTTTTCTCAAAATCGTCGTTCACATCTATGCACTTCCTGTAACGCTGCACTAGCTTCTTTAATCCCTCTGAATAGAACTCTGCTGCCTAGGAGTTGAACCAGTTGGTAACGCCAGTCTTGAGTTCATCATTGATCTAGTTTCATACATTGAATTCGTTTCGTAAAGTTTGACATAAATATGTGTGTCCATCCCAATTATGTAAGTACCCACAATATTAATACATTTTGACCATTTATATGCTTGTACGAATTGAATGTAATTGTTTAATGGCATAACTCTAAAAAATGTATATTCTTGTGTAAATTATAAATTGATTCTCGTGGTCGCTTATGACCCAGTTGTTGAAAAGTGACCTTAAATTAATAAAGTAAAATAAAATGTTACATAGAGTGGATAAAAATATTTTATTGCCTTGAACCATAAATTACTACAGCGGAACGTCGATAATTTGAACGTGAAAAATCGGAACCACCAATAATTCGAAATCTCCCAGGTAAAACACAATTTAAAAAAAATCAAATGATGGCATCTACTTAAGATGTTAAAAGATTTAACTACAAAGGAAATAACAACAAAAATGAAGAAAAAGAAACAATGTTCAACTTTATTTTCTTATTAAATGTCCGTATTAGAGATTTTATTCGATTTGGGATTTCTTTTAAATTGCCTGCAAATAGTCTGAAAACAGTTTGTTGGGCAATCCGAGCTTATTGAAAATCCTATCAAAGGCTGTAAAGCATAAGGAAGCCTGCCGGGCGAAAATCGCTAACCCACTTCTGAAAAGTCCCTCCAAGTCAACGGCCCTGCGCCTGAGATGTTGACCCTGGTGTGGCCGCGGCATTCGCGTCGGTCGGGGGTGGGTGTCTGAGCAGGGCAGGGCAGGGGGCGAAGGGTGGCGCGGATCGGCGCATGCGCCCCGCCCGCCTCCGCCGCCTCCGCCGCCTCCACCGCCGCTGCCGCGGGCGTGGGCTCCGCCTCCAGTAGCCGCGCGACCCGCGTCCTGAACGCACGCCCCGGGGCGCACACTCCCAGCGCACTATGCGGCGACGGCGGTTCCGAGCGCTCGAGGCGGGCGGCGGCGGCGGCGGCAGCGGGGGCGGAGGAGGCGGCGGCGGGGGCGGTGCGGAGCCCGCGCTGGAGGACCTTTTCGCCGACGCGCGCAAAATCAGTGAGTGATGCCCAGTTCTTCGCCTGGTGTTTTGGTTTTGGCTCTCTTGTTTTCTGACGATGATGGCGCTGAGGATGACTACTTCGTTGGCGGGCATAGAATCAGTGTGATGATCGCTTTTCCTCCAGCATATTTGTTTTTACCTTTTTGTTTTTTAAATTGCGAAGATTTGAAAGACTTCACACACACACACACACACACATGTGAAATCAGTGAACGACGCTCATTTCTTCGATTAGTGTTTCGTTCGTTTCTTCTTTATGTACGACGATTGTCGCTATGAATGACTATTTCGTCATCGTGTTCAGAATTTGTGAGATGCTCACTTCTTGAAGAATATTTACCCTTGTTTATTTCAAATTGCGGTAAGTTTTAATGTTAATGAGTTCCGACACTCATGAAATCAATGAGTGATGCGCATTTCGTCGCCTCATATTTCGTATCTAATCCTTCTTTTCTTACGTTGAAGTATATTTTGCCATCTTAGGTAGAATCAGTGTAGTGCTCGCTTTCCCCTTTGCTTATTTTGCCATTTTTTTAAATTCTGATAATTTTTTACTATTAAAGAGTTCCGACAGTGTCAACATCTTCTGAAAAATGTTTGATTTTTTAAAAAAAATGTTGCTCACAAAGAAGAAATAGTCTTTATAAGTATGGTATAATTAAGATTTTCATTAAAAACTTAAATAAACCTGCAAAAATCTTCCCATTTAAGACATTAAGGGTTATCATTTTGAAAGAAATTTGAAGTTTTCACTCCACCAAATTTCGTATCTTCTGCTGTAAATGAAAGGCAGTGAGCTTTCGATATTAATGCTTGCTATTATTAACCTGTTTTGTAGAATGAAGACTAAATCTTAACTAAGTCATAAAATTAATACGATGACCGCTTATCTGCCGCCATTTGTTTATTATTTCATTGTGTGAGTTGTAATCGATAGATTGAAACAATTCGACATTTCCTCTTCAAGAAAACCTGTGGATGTAAGGATGTTGCTGGAGAAGCTAATACAGAACAATGTCTTATATAAACGTCATGATGTTTTATAACATTAGTCATAGACAAAACATTATTCATTTATAAACGTACTATCTAGCAATTGACTGATACATGTGTCCTTTCACAAATAAATCTAGTATTTACATTCATATGGCGAATTACATGTTTCGGAGGTTTTCTGTATTTCGTAGAGAGAACATGAAAAACTGTCCTAACAATATACAGCCACATGCCACACATGTCTAATTTTGTGCATCCTTGCTGTTCGAAATTTTAAGAAATATTCCACATTTCCGAGCCATTTTTCTACCACATTTATACGGTTTCGTTGTTTTATACATAACTTCATGCAGTTGTAGAACTGAAAATGATATAATGCACTTTTTTTTAAACGATTTTAATCATTGTTCATTGTTGATAGTTATGAACACTAAGACAAGAAAAAGTTTCGGCATACCGCGCTTTCGCACTAGTTTTTGTTCTCGATTAATTTTGCGAATGACCATTTCATTGCCGCAGTTACATTATTTTATAAAATTAATTTAATAATTGTTGATGTTTACATAACTCAGTATTATTAATTTCATCAAATGTATTTTGTTGACATATAACTATGCTTATTCTAACTCAACATTTAACTATACTAACTACTACAAATTGATGTAGGAGACTCATAGAGCATCTACTATTTTAGCTATTGTGTGAAAACATATTTGAGAAGGCTTCTAGGGAGAATTTGTTTTTAATTTGGGTTGGGAAATAGTTGATTGATGATAGATTATAGTGGACGGCATGGGCTTTTGAGTCTATATTTGAATAGAAGTTATTAGAGAGGTGAGCTATGTGGTGGGACATACGTGGTAGATTTAGTTCTTTACGAAATTGTCTGTTAGGTATGAATCTAGGAGCATTTGCTGCGATTCGGAGGAATTTGCTTTGCATCACTTGAGTTCATTGTATATTTGTTTGAGGTGCATTGATTCATATTGAGCACGCAAAGAGCGAGAGTTGTCTAATTATTGATTTATATGAGACTATTGTATGGTTTAATGAAATTTTGCTTTCATTGTCGAGTAAGGGTTTTAGTTGGTTTAACTTTATTTTAGTGAGTTGTAGCATTTATATGGATTTTCCAATTTAATCTGGTGTCGAAATTCATTCCAAGATATTTGATAGTTTGGTCTTGTGGGATCCATGGGATTGTGTTATTTATTTATATTAAGTGAGGCAGAGGTCGCAAATAACCCGTGCGAAAATATTTTTGTAGCTGATTTGGTCTGGTAAAATTTTATTTTCCATCAAATGAACCAGTCATCTATTTTATTTCATTGCTGTTAGATTTTGTTTCCAATGAAGTTGATTGAATAAATGGACTCACAGATTACAGTGTCAAGATGTCAGCAAGCTGTGTGTGTGTGTCTAATATAGTGGGTATATCTGCTGTATAAACATTGAAAAGAGTAGGCTGCAAGGGTGATTATTGAAGAAGTCCTGCTATTATTTTTTCGCGGGTTGGACTTACAATTAGTGAGAAATACTCGCTTCTTCTCTACTCCTTTCTCTCTTTTTTACACACAATTTTTGCTATTCGTACAACATCTGAATAACGCTACTTTCTTCACCTGTGACATCTTTTAGTTCTGCGTTTTTTTGACTTTTCGTTGATTTGCGCAAAGATTAATTCAGTGATCATCTTATGTGAATTACATTTGTGAATAACGATAATAGTAACAACGTGAGTGAGAAATTTAGTGGTGTGTTTGATTGTTGCACCGATCGTTCATTGTTTTGTGCATAAGAAATAACATTGCGGGGCTCTCTTCAAAACTGACACATTATATATTAAAGCCTGATGAAGATCAACGAATCAAGAACATATTTTTGGAATGTTTTAACGAAATGGATTTGTCACTGTTATCCGCATGGTGTTGAACAGTCACGTATGAATACCATTCCGGTACCCTGAGAACAACGAGTCAAATCATCGACGGCACCAGAATAAATTGCAAAATAATTAAACGAAAAATGTTTTTATTTAAGAACTATTGCTCCTAGTATTTAGCAATATTTTACAATCATTTTTCTGTAAGTTTGTGTTGAAATATTTTCGGTATTGAGGTATAAGAAAGGCGCGTACGTTTTGAATATTTTTTGTACTAGCTGTCATTGCTGCAGGGACACAGATGGTAATGTCCTTTTGTTTCAAGAACTATTTCAACATATACAATGTTCCTTCGAATGCACATCCATCGATAGACTCTAAAAAGGGATTGTAACATAATGTGTTCATGGACTGCATGAGCATCAAAGTTTGAAGTGATTACGCATAGTGACGAATTCGAGTTTTTTTTTCTATACATCTGATTAGCGTTGAAAAACGTTAAGAAAGGTAATAATAATAATAATAATAATAATAATAATAATAATAAGTCCTCAAAGCCGACGCCCATAATCTGCAACGTCGCCGTTAAGTAAAGACATGGGACAATAAAACAAGGGACAAAGTTCAAAACATGGCTACATATGTAGAAAAAACTAAAATGAAATCCAATTTCATAATAAATCATTTATTTTGTTTAAATTTTATCCCGAATATTAAATAATCTATTGGAATTGAGAGTGCACATTGTACCAAGAAGATCTTTAATTTTAATCTTTCTATGAGTTTATCTAGAAAATTAAACACATCATGACTCATCGGCAATTTTAGTAGAACATTCCGAGTTTCCCACGCTCTCGGTATTTCGAAATGTTAATTAATTCTATCACTACACACGGTCCATTCAAAATTAAATCGTAAGTTGCGCATTGTCAATATTTTACATCCATGTTGCGAATTAAAATGTTCACCACAAAACAAATCCGTAATTTCCGCTTCATGATTCAATTTGGAATGATATGATTAGTATGATTCACACTGAATTCAATTTTTCTCCAAAACCAAATACGTAAATATTCCCTCGCGTAGGAAGTTCTATTATTGAGGAACGCTTAAGGTTCAATCTTTTAGCGAAATATGTTTCATTTTTGTGGATGTTTCAAATGTCACTTTAACCAATTTTAATATAATAAATTTCAGTTATTAATAGAGAAAACACAAACTGATTTAAAGCTACGTTTTAATTGTAAAATTAACATTATAAATTATCATTGAAGGGAACTTGACAGAGTTGCTGTCATGCGTGCCGAATTTACACAAGTTTAAATTGAAAATTTAAAAACCCTTAAAGATATGGAATAAACTATCATATTTTTCCTATCACGAATCACTTTGTAAATTACATGCCTATATTTTAATTGTTTCATATTCCATTTTGTGAATGTGCAGTTTATCTTCAGTAGTAACCAGAAATGTATGTATCTAATGACATATTATCACAGCCTTAAAAATATTTCCGCCCTTCTCCTTCACCTGCCACCTTCGAAATCGAGCCTCTTGTAATTTATTTACAGCTTCTGCGCAGTGCAGTTTGAAAACAAAGTGTTTAATCCTGCGATAAACATAACTCATCTTCCGTTTAACTAATTTTCGCAGTTTGGAATTCACCATTTCCACCAGGAAGGAAGATGAAAACAGTAAATCGACTTGACTTGAGACTTGCTCATTCAATTGCAATCAGCTTGTGTGGTTTCTTTGTTGATAATAAACTGTGCGGGTTTTTTTTCGAGTTATGTGCATAAATGAAGAATTTTCGACGGGAATATAAACATAATGTTCACAATAGTCTGTTTCATGATTACAAACATAAGCGTTAAATGAATATCCAACAAATTAATAATTTATTTCTATATATTTTTTACTTGATAGCAACGGAAGGAACTTTTATTAGCATTTTTCGAGGTAAAGTCCGATGTATTCGCAGGCTGAAACGTTCTCCTCTTTCTAGCTTGACGGAAATATTCATCAGTTTTGTCTTTCCCTCGTTTACCTCGGACCCATCGAACAATAAACCGGTCCATTATCGGTTCTTTTGGACAAAACGGGACCCAACCAGCTCGACATAAACATATTGCAAGAGGTCACAACTGCGCGTCGTACTCGCAGTTTGAATTTTGAATAAATCTTTTGGTCTATTTCGAAAATATTTTTTCCACCAGTTTGACGGTACTAATAAATATGTTAAATTGAATTCCTCCTCCAATTTTTATCAAAATTCCAGTGGATAATTACCGACCTGGAATATTTTTGCGTGGGTAGTCTCTTCCGCCGGCCCTGCACGGCAGGCAAAGAAAGCGGTGGCCGACCCAAGGACTGGACCGGCGGTGAAGAAGCCGAGACAAAACTGCGCGCTTTTGGGTAGGGAGTTTAAAGGCCCATTCACAATGCAAACGTAAACATAAGCATAACGCATAGACCTAAATATTAACATAAGTGATGGACTGAAGTAGCCACAATGTCTATAATAAACGTAAGCAAAATAAGAGTTTTCTTTGACTGTAAAACATTCCAATTTATTATTGGTTGGATGTGAGAATCGATTTCGAGGTATCGACTGTGTCCATGACCCATATGGCGTTAGTTCGTCTAACGACTTCACTCCTATTTCAATTCTCGATTTTGAGTTAACGTACTGTGATTGGTTCCTTCTTATTCTTACCTAAGCATAAGCACAGAAGCTTGAAGTTTGCAAGCTTTTAAGTTAACGTCTTGCGTGTTATGCATGGGATTGAGTCCGCTTATGGAAGGAGTTCTAACTTTTATGTTAACGCCATGCTTATGTTTAGGTTTGCATTGTGTATGGGCCTTAACGCGAAATGCATCAACACGGTCGGTAAAAAGTATCAATACCCACGAACTTGAGAGAGTTCCTCTATCAGAGCTGCTCGTGTGGAGCTGCCCTCACAGAACTGACTCAGCAGCGACTTGGCAAAGTTGCATGTGGTACGTCCTAGCCTTGGCAAGGAGTTTAACCCTTCAGGCATCGCGCCGCATTTCCAACGTTAATAGTCGCAGGCGACCACAATGCCGCACGTAATGAAGATGGGATAAAGGCAAACTGAGTTTGTCAAAGAAGCGCGGGTGTTAAAGGAACCTACTCACAAAAGGTACTTGAGCGTTAAAAATATTTTAAAGAGAAGTTAATAAAAATGAATAACCAATTTTCTAACTTACATGTTTGGAGGAGGATTTCAAAGTGAGTTTAAAAAAAAGCCTTTTCAGAAATCGAAAACAACATTAAAAATTGACGAAGACGGAACATCACACTTATTAGTGAATACATTTTATTAATACTAATTATTACAGGCTTATCCGTTGTTCTTAAATAAACATGTGGAGCAAAACATGAAACGCCAGTAGTCACCGACGACTGGGAGTTCGCCATCACTGGTAATTCCGATATTACCGCACTGATCAAATACAGACGAAAGAATCGGTTAAAACCACAATTTGTAGGAAGTAATGAAATTGCTTGAGTCCTAAGTTCAAAGATATTAAAAGGAAAAATAATAAATTGGTGCCACGAGGTAGCGCGTGACTACTGTAAGGTTACCCTAATCTCGGTGGCCCCGCCGGGGCAACAAGTTGTAAGATTCCGACTACACTACTAACATATGCGGAAGTGAAGTGTGTGTACGTATGTATGTGTAAAAGAAGAAATAGGAAAAATAAAAAAGGAAAAAATCACACATGGTCCGTGGCCTATTTGTTAGTGAACTGTTCCGACATTCCTCTGATATTGATCGGAGAAACTACAGAAAACTACCGACCAGAGCAGCCGGCCGCTAAAATTCCCCTCCAGACAGTTCGATACATCTCTGTAGCTAGCGTCGAAAGTCCGCTACCGCCAGTCTCGGACTCTAGGACCTCCCGGTCAGAACCGCTGCAGAGACCACTGCAACGCTGTCTCTGAACTAACTCAGTGTGTTATTTGCAAGTAGCTTCAGCTCGCCTTGGTGGCGGTAGGAGGCCGAGA
>BOPP01000001.1:5300762-5329079 GCA_017312745.1 Gryllus bimaculatus
GAGGGAGGAGAAACTGAGCGGGCCGGGCCTAAGGGGTCGCGGTTGCCGGGGCTGCACACAAAGACGCATTCATTTGCTTATCTGCGCCGCCGAATTAACCAACGGAAGACCCGCGCATTCGCCGGGCAGAGTCCGTCCCCGCCCCCTCGCGCCACCCCCGAAACAATTTTTCCTTTTAGTGGAATGTACAATAATAAAACAGTTTTTGTCTTCAGCTTTTCCGCATTAATAATTAGCTATTTTCGATATTCATAAATAACGGTTTTCCCAATCCCCTTCTTTCAGATTTTTTCATTCAAATTATTTAAGTTAAAGGCACAATGAAATAAGTTCAAGAATAACATATCAGAGAATTTATAGTTATATTAATGAAGTGATAAATACGTCCAGTTCTCTGGCACAATGGATACATTCTTGGAAATAAAGAGGGAGATTATTTGGCTCTATGTGAAGAGCAAGAGAATACTTGAAAACTGCCAAGAGCGTCTTATTAAAGCCGCCCTTTTTCAGTCGCTCTTCCCAATTTTTCACACATAAATGTATTGACGGAATCTGAATGAAGTTGAATCTAAATGAAGAATCTGAATGTACTTTGACTGCCAGTTTCATAGTAATTATTCGTGTATTGACGAGGTTTTGTTCGTATTAGAGTAATTTAAATAAAACCAACATTTTCAGCATGTTTATCATATCAGTATTTAATCTATTTCATTGGAAGGACGATAGTAGAGGTGAACACGAGGAGTGAATTATTATAATTGAATGATTGTTGAAATGGGTTATATGGCGAGAATTCTCTTACATATGCAGACAGCATTCGGTTCCGCGTTCTTAAAGCCCGCTCCAAATCCTTGGGCCAACGAGACAAGCCCTTTGAAATTTACAAGCATGCAATAGGAGGATGAAATAATCAGGATACCAATTTAATGTTTTAATCCTCCTCAGTGCACATTCGAATAATAAGACATGCTCAACTTTAATTTTGGCAGTGATTAGAGATGATGAGTCTACTCCGTGTCTCTGGTAGTCGTATAATGAATAATCTTCTACAAGATAATGAGAGAGTTTGGAAGCCTTTGGAAGCCCGAAGACATTGAGCAATAATGAGTAAGAAGAAAGTCGTGATTTCACGTAAAATTCCACCTTTTATGTAACACATTATAAGGAGAATTTATCTGCACAGAGAACAATTTGACTCTGAGGAAGATTTGAAACATGGAAATCTGCTGGGCGCATTATTTCGCATTACTACGGAAATCATGAAAATAAGAGTCATTGCAAAATCCAACGTCTTGTAATACTTGTAGAGTCAGCGAAAAATACAGTAATTTTAATTGATTGATTCATTAGTAATTTCGGGCACGTCAACGACCAGGGTAATTATTCCCGTAAGTCTAATGCATGTTTTTTCCTCGGGAGGTGGCGGTGATCTTTCCCCGGCTGTATGGTGAGATCCGGCACCGACCTAACGTCGTCTAGCAGGGTTTTCCCCCAACCAGGTATCTTCTACCAGCAGGGCACCGTCCCAGACGGGACAAGCTCTTCGCTCCCGACTGGTGTGGTAGTATTACTCGGGCAACTTTTCTTCAACGAAGGATTGACGATTTCGGGTGGAGTGGGGGTATTAGTTACAAAGTCGGCCGCTAGAGTATTTTAAGTAATGCCAACGTCTGTGAAATGAAAGTTAAAACTGCATCTTGTGCTTAACTTTTTCGGGAGTTTTAGGTGATTCCCTAGAAGGACCTGGACCTGACTCAGCCATTTATTTCGATATTAACAGTAAATCTGAACAGGGATTCTGCGCTATGAAAGCAACTGGCTTTGACTAGCTTCTGTTTCACGCCAACGAAGTTTTAATGTTTGGAAGGTTGTCACCAGTGCCCGCTGCGAGCTTTTGCCTTCAACTGTTTATTGCACAAGGGAGGGGGATCAAGGTCATCGTTCAAGAAAAGTTGCGCGAGTAATATAGTGCATGTTAGTGTGTGTGTGTGTGTAAGGGGTGAGGAGAGGGCAAGGACGAGGAAGGTGAGATCGCGAGCAGTCTGTGGCCCGATGTTAAGGTACTGCTCCGGCATTCGCCTGGTGTTGATCAGAGAAATCACAGAAAACTACCAATCAGAGTATCCGGCCGCTAGGAGTCGCTTCCAGACAGCGACTGAACTCGACACAGCTAACAAGCCAGTGACGAAAATCCTGCCACCGTCGGGACTCGAATCTAGGATCTTCCGGTCAGAGGGACTGCAGTGACATCAGTTGATGCCCTGCATTTTAAAATGCTCAATTAAAACACTATGAAAATAATAGAGAATATTCGAAAACTTAAGATTCGAGCAATGCATTTTGCGATTATAGAAGAGCTTTAGCACGAGGCAACATTCTGCTAATTAAAGTACGTGTGGGTAGACATGTTGACGCCACGAGTTATCGTTCACCTTGCGGAGCCTTTGGCGGTTATTTAGCTCCAATTTAGGATTCACTCGCACACGGTACGACGCGACATGGCAGTGCGCATTTTCATTAGAGAGTATTTGCTTGAACTCTTGTCCTTTGAAGTTTAGTTATTTGTGGAATTGGCGAATGAAGGAGGATGCTTTCGCTAGTTGGTGCATACTCTTCTAGTATACTGTTTTTAAAATTCAACGAATATTTACAATCTATTTCAAATGTGAAATAATAAGGAAATACTATAAGTGGTTATTAATAATATCAAATGAAATGAAATTAATAAAGACTCCCGTTGGTACTTTCCCTGGGATCCTTTTCAAATCTATAATAAAAGTATAATTAAAACATCATATTGTTGTAAAGGGTTATGAGGTTAAAGATCATAATTATGAACACGTTAGAGCAAAATAAGAGAACATGTTTGGATAAATGTTAATTATTAAAACAAAGGGCTGAATGAAAAGTTGAAATTCTTTCGAGTCTATTGGTATGCAATTAACGACAAATATGGCATGGCAATTAAGAAGCCATTCAATTCCGAATAAAAGTAAAGAAAAAAGTTGAAAATGTTCTCTACGATTATTCCCTTTAGCATCTAAGCAACTAAGTCTTTGCTCTTTTCTTAAAAATAACAAATTATTTGTTACTTCAAGTTTCTACTTCTTTTTCTAGTTGTATTTTCGCTGCAAAAGAAACCTTTTTGTTACCTCGTAAATAATAATGAATTCAATGCGCATACCAATAACTGTAATTCCGGAGACATTTTGAAAGAACTTATTATTTAATTCTGGAGGATTTAATTATGTCTTGAATTTACACTACAGCAGTTCTTAACGGAAATCTCGCTTTGCATCTGTTAATCAAAGACTTGGTAACCTGAGTTATTCATTAGTGAGGACTCTTCGTAACAAATTCGGAAATTCTTGAAATAGTTGGCTGAATGTAGAATCGGGTTTTTATTACACATCTTTCCTCGACTCTGTAATACTTGCTTGAAGAAAAACTTAAGTCATCAGCAGAGAAATATCTTTGCTATGTTTGAAGACATCATTGATGATTAATGGTAGAAGGAAAGCAGTAAGAAAAAAATGATGAAGAATTATGAAGAATCTGTCGTTTTGAAGATCAAAGATGAAATACGCGGCTCTATCATGAATTTTTTTGGAGAAATAAAAGTTCCTAGAAATGAATGTTCATTACGTATGCAACTGAGATCAAATATATCCATCATCCATCCGTATATGGAAAAAATGTTGTAGAGCATCACCATGACTCTAATAATATATTTTTCAACTAATAGTAAAATACATAGTAGACCTTTAAACCAACATTTTTTTTACATCTCTACATTCAATTCAAATATCTTTAGTTGACGCGGCGTATCATGCGTCTGTGAAGGTGCGAAACGCAGAAACGCCTTAAGTTTCTCCTCATAACACAGAAGGCGTAACCGGTTCGGCTTTTAAGGAAAGGCTTAGTTTCTTACCGCTCCCATCCTACTCATTCTCGCGTTTACATCTGGAAAGTGATCTTACTAACGAACGATATTCCCAGTAGAGGTGCGAGGTCAGTTTTGAGACCCAATTATGGAAGATCGTCTTGTGATAAAAGATTTTTTGAAAATATTTGAAGAATGTTTCATCTCAACATAATTCATGAACTAATTACATTTACAAAGATTGAAGAATGAAACGGAAAATAACTTTACTGTGAATATTTAAACTGTGTCACACGTTTTAGAAATATTACCATTTGCACTGTGTTTCAAAACACGAATCATATTACAAATACGTGCAGTAAAGTCTGCAAATCCGTAGATAAACAAAGAGTTGCTTGTGTTGCCGTTTATCTACTCCGGCAGTGTACAAATGATTTCACCACGATTTCTAGTTATGATTGCGGAAGTCTATCGGAAAGCAAATGCATAAATTTCTGAGAAACTTACAGTAGCAAATCTCGTATATCAATAGAAATGAACCTTGCTTCTTTTTCAGTTTGGGAAAGGGTCAAAGATATCAAGGGAAAAATTAATTATACTATAATGGCATACCTATGGAACAAAAAAATAGCTCAGCTATTCTTTCGCTTTTTGCTTTCAGCTCTTGTTGACATCGCAAAATGAATGTACTCATAGATATGACACAGAGTTTAGTTATCAAGACGTGTCACATATTTTCGACCTGTGTAGTTGTATCGAACGGAAATTTCTAAGAAAAAACTTTCTTTAAAACATTTTAAAAAAATGGATTGGCATCTGAATGTTGATATTCCCTTAAAATAATAATATAAAGGCTCTCGAATATATAAGAGTGGATACCTCCGTCACTCAGGTTTATGTGTTGTTAATTTTGTTGTAACTCCTCTACATAGCCCTGTAGAACAAAACTAAATATTCCTGTCAAATGCAACCCGCAATATTCGGCAGCACTTGTGATCTACATCGTTACATAACTCTTAAATGAAGCGTTCTATTATAACTATTATAAACTAAAATTTTCGGACCAAAGGCCCTAAAGGAACGATTACAACACCGTAATCTCACGGATGAGATCTAGAACATTCTATTACATATTTGCCGGTCCGGCGCTTCTCGATATTACTCCCACCTGCTCAGAGACGTGCAGAATCTGCAAATAAATGTAAATGAGAGGGACACAGAGAGTGAGAGACGGAGAGAGGGAGAGACGAAGAGAGGGAGAGACGGAGAGACTGAGTGAGAGAGAGACTGAGTGAGAGATACGGAGTGAGAGAGATGGAATGAGAGACGGAGTGAGAGAGAGAGAGAGAGAGAGAGAGAGACGAAGTGACAGACGGAGAGAGAGAGAGAGAGAGAGAGAGAGAGAGGGGGGGGGAGAGACGGTGAGAGAAAGGGAATGGGAAGGAGAAAGATGGAGATAAAGGCCAGAACAATGTCTGCCGGGTTCCGCTTGTGAATTACAAAGATAATTCTAGGTTCCAGAAATGTTTATTAAACAATATGTAAACTAAACATTACTATCAATTCATTTTATTTATTAAATTATCCTTCGTAGCATTATATTCGAATAATGACATAACGTACAATTTAAAGAATTTAAAACCGAATTCAAGAGAAAACTTCTGTAGTGCTCTAATTCTTGCATCAATCATTAGTACCCTTGGATACTAGAAATCCAGTATGCTTGATCCAATATACAGTTTTACAATTATTTATTTTCCTTCGAATATGTGGGTTTCAATTTTTTTCGCTGGCGTTCATAATGAGAAACGACTCGGATGATCAACTATGAGATATATTAATGAGATTTCTTTCGATTTTTTCGAAATTCCCTTTGCTATACGTCATCAAAATAGCGTATTCCGTTGCTGTTACAAGATTGGTTGCGTTTTGAATATTCTGGCTTATCGAGCAATTTTATAAGACTTTCATTGAAGTTTATGAGACGAAACCACCACTAACGGTATATTCTCGTCAAAACTCATAAATACGTCACAGCACAGTTTTGCCCCTTCCCTCTCTATTCGAAAACTCCAGGTCCAGTCATTAATCAGCACGGAATGTCTCCTTTCCCAGCAGGTGTATGCATTCGGATGATTAGAGTTATAGTTAAGTGGAGAGAATATTCGTAATGACCATTCATGTGAATCATTGAGAATATATCTAGTTTCAGAAAGAAATACTTCTTAATGATGCTAAAATGGCTCAATTAGTTACTTCTGCTTATTTGTAATTGTCGTACGAAAACTGAAAAAACGAAAATTTTGCATATATTAAACTTTTACCTAAGTCATTTGCTGTTGGAAAATGTATTTATTAGATTGCCCTTATATCACTATATTTTTCAATATGAGATTCATCCCGGTTGTAAGAAGTGGTTCACGTGCAATGCGATCACTTTTGGGATATTCCGCGACAGTACTCCACGATCGTCCTTGCGCAACTTCAGAAAGATCTTATTTAAATTGCCAAGTTCCACAACGCAGGTATAATTTGCACATATTTGGTGGTTTATTGATACATTAAATGTATTTATTCCACTTTTATTGCATAAACTAAATTAATATGACTTGAGGGTTTCAATCTTTGTTTCTAGAATATATTACTTTTAATGAGCGTTCAGATTAACAATAGAACTACCAGAGTTTTTTATAGTCTCATATCCATATATTAATCTCTAAAATGAAAATAAATAGTCAAATCTATCTATATTTCTCGCGAGAACTAATTTACAAATATTATGCATGCAGAACTGGGTTAGAAACCGTCATGGTAAATAATGTTCTTGTCATTCAGCTACTGGTGCTACTGGTGCTACTAGTAGAGCTGATGTATTTAATAAGATTATTTCATTTAACCAGTTTTACGAAAAGGGGGCATCGTTGCTTGAAACCCCTTGCAATACGATACCAACCGCCGAAACGTTCGGCTTGTTTTCAATTACGCCAAAGGGGTGCCATTCAGCGTGTACACGATCAGGGTTCTCAGCTCATCGATCGCGGCGAGGGCTGGCATTCGCGAGCAAAAACAACAACAACAACAAAAAAAAAAAAACTGGGAGCGTACGCCGCTGCGACCACACGTGTCTTCCATAAACGATGCTCCTGCTCCTTCGGTGGAGTCGCCGTAGTACGAGGCGGCCGGGCGGGCGCGTGCGGCGTGGAGGCGGCCGGTGGAGGGGCGGGGTGGGGGCACCTGAGTGGCTGGCGCGCGGGCGCCGCCGCGCCGTCAGTGCGGCCGCAGCCGCCTGCCGCGCCGCGACGCCGCCTCGGACCCCGAGCCGTGCCGTGCCGTGCCGGGCCGCTCCGCTTCGGAGCCCGACCGCCCGCGATCTCCCGCAACTACCCGTGACCGACCGTTCGCGACTGATCGGAACCGACCGACCAGCCGCCCGCGACAGCCGTCTGTGCCCCGCACCCACGCAGCTACCGCCACCACAAGACCGGAAGCAACGTACAAGGCTTGGACGACCGGAAGCGCACCCTCGCCCGCCCCCAGCCCCGGCTCCGGCCCCAACCCCACCGCCGGTTATTTGCGTGGGCCCCCGCTCACCGCCGCGGACGATGGGCTCCGTGGAGAGCGAGGCTGGCCGGCGACGCGAAATTGAATTCGCGAGAGCAGAAATTGGTTACGCCGCCGCCGTGGCGCAACGCGCGGGTGGAGGCAGAGATGTGGGTGATCGCGGGGAAGGGCGCAACCATGGACGGGGGCGGGGTCGCGGACGCGGGCGGGGAAGCAAGAGCGAAGGGAGCGCGAAGTTTTGGAGAGCTCAACAGTCAAGTCCATGTAAGTCCGAGAAAAAAAGAGGGTGCTTCCTTTCTGCTGGTACTTCTCTGTGTGATCTCACTTAACACTTTTCACTGTCACTAACATTGAGTTTGTATACAGGGTAAGAGTTAAATAACCTCACTGCAATTTTGTTTCATAGCTGAGAAAAGAAGTGAGCAATTCTTCGATTAAATAATGTCAACCGTACAGAAGAATACTTTAATGAAAATTAATATCCTTTTAATATTTTAATTTTTAAATCCACACAAAAGTCACACACAGCCAGTCGTGAAGTATATTAAAACAAAATATACCTAGAAAAATGAACTTGATAAAACACAATGCGTAATGTATGTATAATGCGTATATTTTTCTGGGCAAGCATATATTCGCCTGCAGCATATTTATAAAATGTTCAAAATCTGCTCATGACTAAATCAATCATGTTTATGAAGGTCGTAAATTTTTCATGTTGAAATAAGATAAAACTTATTTATATAAATACATAAAAGTAAAATATCTGTTAAAAATTTCAATACATAGTTTTAAGTTTCAAATATTTCCCCAGATAATAGAAAATTATCGGCAGTAATATACGCCATACGATCTGCCAAACTAATCTCCATTAACTCCTTGCCTAGGCCTGATTTGCAGTTCGCGTACAGAAAACAGTTTCATTCATAAAGTGCCTTTTCAACGAAAGCGATTTTGATGATTTCTATGTAAGATGTGACACGAGTTTTGGTTTACGATTTTATCTTGTATCTTGTTTAGTATATGCACTTTTTTATGTAGAGACTGATTTTTAAGTTTCATTTCTTAACATTAAGCAAGCCAAATATGGATTTCAATGGTCAGTTTTTACCCGTACAGTGATTGTTGTTATCTTACACCTAAGGGACCTTATTGCGTATTGTGCCATTGTTTTCAAGAAATGACGAACCGTAAAATATGATAATACAACATTTGGAACATTTTATAGCATTAACCCGAAAAGAAGAAAGAGTGTTGCCAGAATCCAGATATTTACAAACCACTTTCTCTCCCGAACATTCAGAAAATAATTTTAAGTTTCCTTTTTAACGGCGTATGTTCAGATTGTCAAAGTTTAATTCGTTCGAAACGTAGTTTATGGAAAACGTTTTAAGAGAGCCTTCTTTCAGAGTATATGTTGATCGAGTGAATATTGGTTCCGTACTGAGAACTGACTGTAATTGAAATGGGTCAAGGTCAAGGGTTAAGGGTCAAAGGTCAAAAGTAATACATTATGGGATGTGGCTGTCTTCCTCCTCCCACTGGAATGTGAGATCCGGTGCGACATACACTGAGGATTGCGGTATTTCTCTTTCCGGGTATCTCCTCAGTCGGGACAAGCTCTATTCTCCCGACCGGACTCCGGATATGAGTCATAGTGTAGTGCATGTGTGTGTGTGTGTGTGTGTGTGTGTATGTGTGTGTGTGTGTGTGTGTGTGTGTGTGTGTGTGTGTGTGTGTGTACAGGGAGAGAAGGGAAGGAGGATAAAAAGCGTAAGATTGGGGTCAGTCCTTGGTTCGTTTGTAATGGTGACTCTCGGCATTCGCCTAATATTGATCGGAGAAGCCATGCAAAACTACCAATTAGAATAGAGGGCTATTAGAATTATTCTCCAGAGAGTGGTTGAATACGATCTAGTTACCTTACTAGCGTTGAAAATGAGCCACTATCGGTAATCTATGCCTAGATCCTCCTGAAAGATAGTACAGAGATGTCGCGCTGAGCTATCGCAACCGGTTATTTTGCTCGAAACATAATTTGTTTTTTGAACTGGGTTATACAAATAAAATCGTATATAATAAACGGAAAGAAACAGTGTCTTAGAATGTAATCGAAGTATCACTATACAGTATCAGATAAATTGATTATAGTACTTGATACGCATCTTTTTCCAAAATAAATGGGAAAGGAAATTATGAAATATCATTAAATTATATTGATACCTTTTCTGTTATAACCCTAATTCTTGCCGAGAATTTCTCGTCTTGAGACTAAAAACTGTTCGTTCATTTGTAAAAGTTAAAGGTACTAAGTAACTATTAAAATCTTAAATACAGTATTTTTCAAACTTCTCGCACACAAGACTGAATGTGCGCACGTGTGTGTGTGTGTTCACATTTGTGTGAGTCAATAAAAGCATTCGGATAAAAAACATGTTTTGTCGCCTAAGACAGTCACATATGTTTAATCTATACTTAGTTTTTAATATATAGTATAAAATGTACTGACAAAAGAAAATTATTATTTCACTTAACGATTTTTTTTAAATTTGAACTTCTCATATTCTATTCATATTTTAGTGTTATTAGATAAAAATTACTAGTCTCTGAATTAAGAGAAATTTTATCTTTCATATTTACTCAACCAATTACCCGAAATAAAAGCTATATTTTTACTTAAACGTATGCACTAAAAACGCAAAATAAACATTAAATAAGGCAACAAGATTTGTTATTAGGTTTACTGGTTAAATACTTACTCAATATTTCTTCAAACTCATCGTATAAAAAATGTTTTACTTTTTTATTGTTTCCTTCCTGTTTTGTTGATAAAAATAGAAATGTTTCGACAACACTGTTCAGTGGTATACTCAACGTTTAAGCTATGTTTTAATACAGGTATTCCGACAACATTTTTCTGCTAATTTTTCGAAATCTGAATTTCATTTAAAACATGATTTATTAGGAATGAACATTTATTTGTGAAGTAGGCTCAGTACGTATGATTGCGTTCATATTGTTCGTATCGTTATTAAAGGATCTAGCCTCCCCTAGAATTCAAGCGGATTTCAACCGAACCACAGAAGAGAATAAAGGCGAAGGATTGCTTGCGCCGTGTCATGCTGGTTGCTGTTCGCAAGGGGAGTTCGCTGCAATAGTCTTGAAATTGATTGCTCGTCGGCCGCCACCGTCGCGTCTCTTTGCCACTATCTTCTACCACAATAATGCCACTGCATCTCTCTTCCCCTCTACCGATTGTACGTTTCTCACTTCACCTTTCTTTCTCTCTCTCTCTCTTTCTCTTTTCTCTCTCCCTACCTCTCTCTCTTTCTCTCTCCCTCTCTCTCTCTCCCCTGTCGCCGTCATGTCATGGTCGCTTCTTCTTCTACATACTTTTTTATGTATTTCAAGATTGTTCCAATGTCCCAAAGTGGTAGGGGAATCAAAATTTGAACAAGTGCCAGGAGATGATTTTTTAAATAGATTTGTAGTCTTCATATATCTCCTCCAAGGGTTAACGTCACAACCGGAAAAGCTGAAAGTTGCTGACATTGTAGTGTAATGCGTAAAAGTGTGTTTGTGCACAGGGGAGGAAGAATCGCGATGCTGATGGCAATATTGGCAGGGGACTGCTCCGAAATTCACCTGGTAGACGAGAGAAACTGGGAGATACTTTACCTGATATGAGAAATCAGGGAAAACTACCGACCTGAGCAGCGAGCTGGTAGAATTCCCTTCTTGGCACTGATTGTATTCCACATAGCAATGTATGGATGATCGAAAATCCGTCATCGTCGGGATTGGAATCCTAGAGCCTCCGGGTAAGAGGCACTATCCCGTCTCTCCGTTTCTGACCCCCGGAGGCTGCAGCCTTCGCTATCGTGATCACCGGTCGGATTTGTCACAGCCTCCTCAGCCTCACGTTTTCAGGAAGTGAATTCATCCCCGAAGCGCCTCTCGCAGACTGATAATTAGGTCAGAGAAGCGCTTTGACTTTGCGGGGCGTCCCCGACCAATTATCGCGGTGAGAAGCCTTCCGCAGATTCAGAGGTGAGACTCTTCCTATGCGCCGAATTTGTAACGCTTCCTCGCCGCTCTGTCATCTCGAATTTTGGAATCTATCCAAGTTGGAATAGTAATGCAATCGACGTTTCAATAGAAAATAATTGCAATTAAAATTCATTTGAAACGAGTTCACTTTCATGTGCGTAGACAAATCGTAAAGAATATTTGGCCGAAATTAATTCTGGCCCACTCATTGTGATGGTGCAACATTGCTGGTGGAGAGGATAGATTCATACACGCATGTGTTTTTGGCTCACAAACACGATTCGACTCAAAACGTCAAAAACATGATTATTCGCACATTGAAAATGTTGCGTTGTCTAGACCCAGTTGTTTTATGCAAATTGCAGATGCCGAAAGCTGCAGCTTCGCCGTTGGCTGCCTGAGTAAACAGAGTTTACTGCAACTTAAAGATATTTTGGCAGGAACATGCTTTGCAATTTGGAATTACAGAATCAAGATTATATTACAAAACCCTCACTTCGTGTTATGTCAAAACACCCACAAACACTTACTGCACTCAGGAGTAACGTGTTCAAGTTAATGTACATTTTCAACGAATTTTTCTACCATGAGAGTCTAAATAGGTTATAAACTTATTTTTTATTTTTTTATAAAACGTTGTTTTACATTTGTACGGAAGATACGTGAACAGCAATATCAAAATTGTGTAATGTCTTTGGAAGTTCATATGTCTTCCAAGTTTCATAAATTCTACGTACTTTAAAATATCAATTTTGAACTTTTTAATTTAAGCTTGCGCTACGTTTGCATGAGAGATGTATGTTTCCCGAAAACTACATAACCAGGAATTGTCATCAAAGTTACTGACGATCTCTAATTATCATAGGACAAAAACATTAGCGAAATAATATTTTCAACCTTGAACTTCGGCAAGTATATTGTTGAGACTTCATTAGATTACACCGTTACACCCCTTTCTCCCTCCTTTTATCTTGTAGTTTCCAGTATAATTAATGTTAAGAAATATATAAACATATAGGGCAATAAGCCAGAAAATTGGGTTTCATTATTCACTTTCACAATCAATTTCATTTATCGTACATTGAGAAAAGTATTATTCCGTTATTCTCAAAGGAAGTGAAGCTCTGTTTGTTTCAAGATCGTGAATGCCCACTCATTTTCTTCGACAGCTATGAGTCATTTCAGTATGACGTGTCAAAATTCAAAATATATACTACACACTTGCTCTTCCGTTTTCCTAGAAGACCGCCCCTCCTCCATGGTTATCGTTTGACAGAGCTGCCGGTTTCGTGAAGAAGGCGAGGTGCAGTCTGTATCGATTGTCTACTGCCGGATAGAAATGCAAATCGATGTTGCCTCGGCCGCCGCCGCCGCCTGCTCTTCTGCTCGCGTTGCGTGACTCACGCGCGGCAGAGGACATAGGAAGTGGCAAGGGAAAAGGAGCCACTTCTTAGCCTGAAGGCAGCAGCAGGAAGATACGACCGAGCGAGATGTATGGCAATTCGATTAATTGATTGATTTATTTATTATTTTGTGTTTCCGGACGCGTCAACTGCTTTGCTCATTTCTCCCATGAGTGGGGAGCATGTTCATTCCGGGAGATGGTGGGTTCTTCCCCCACTGAATGGTGATATCCTGCGCCGACTTACTTGAGAGGGATTTCTATCTCCAGGTATATCCCGGAGCGGGGCACCGCCCCAGCCCCGTCAAGCTCTAAGCTCCCGACTACTCTCCTGACTTGTGTGGTAGTGAAGAGTATGTAAGCTCGCGCACGCGTTTGTGAATGTGAATGTGTGTGTGTGTGTGTGTGTGAGAGAGAGAGAGAGAGAGAGAGAGAGAGAGAGAAAGTATGTGAGTGTGTGTGTGTGTGTGTGTGATTGTGAGTGTGTGAATGTGAGTGTGTGAATGTGAGTGTGTGAATGTGAGTGTGTGAATGTGAGTGTGTGAATGTGTGTGAGTGTGTGAATGTGAGTGTGTGAATGTGTGTGAGTGTGTGAGTGTGTGCGTGTGTGTGTGAGTGTGTGTGAGTGTGTGAGTGTGAGTGTGTGTGTGTGTGAGTGTGTGTGTGAGTGTGTGTGTGTGAGAGTGTGTGAGTGTGTGGGTGTGTGTGTAAGATCAGTAGAGAAGAAAAGAAAGAGGATAGAAACATCGCGCGCGGTCTATGCCTTTTTGCGAGGGCATTGCTTCAGCATTCTCCTGATATCGGAAAATTATGAAACAAACTACTCAGATCAGCCAGCCTCTGTTAATCTTCTCCAGACTTAATTTGGCCTAGATATAGTGTCAAAAGTCCGCTACCGTCGGCACAGGAACCCTGTAGCAAACAGTTTGATGAGGGTATCCAATGACTATTATCGACTTCGAGGAAGTTCCAGTATATCTAGAACCTTTATCGGCATCACCCAATGTACATAGTGGCTCACATACATGCAGCAACTAATGTCTGCTGTTTTTCAATGTTGTATTTCCATTGTTTTCTGATGATTGTGTTAGTGCATCTCTGCCTTGGTTAACCATGGACTTAGTCACGGGTATTCTGTACTAGATAAAAGTAAAACCATTTAGTATTTGAGAGATAAGCAAGAACAAAATGTGAGGAGAATCTATTCTTTTTCTCTAATTAAAAACTCTACTAAAGGAGGCAAGCGACTGAAACGAAGAATTCTCGGAATCTCTCTCTAGTTTTGTATTAAAGTAAATACCAAGTTTTTCAGAGTGCTTTTTGAATAATCGTGGCTTACACTCTTCCTTCCTGTTTAATTTATGAAGAGCTTCCAGAATTGCAAAATAATGTTTCATTATGGTCGTAAAGCCTAGCGCGCTCTAGTTCGGTACAGTACGGACGGATGGGATTTTTCAAAAGTTGATTACATTGATTTCCGTAACGCTGCTCGCACTAGACGCGCGCCGTAAAGGTGCGATGCACTGAGGTCGTCACCGACGGGACGGGACGATCCGCATCTGCCGACCTTTTCCAAAAAGTCCAAGGGAAATCCTTCTGGAGATTTCGACGCGCCGATGACGCCATCGACACCGTTGACAGAGCCGCCTTTGAGTCGTTTCAGTTGTGAGGTTACGTGAAGCGTGTGGGGCGTTCAAAAATCCGCACAATTTAATTATGTTGATCAAGAATTATCCCGAGTTGTGAAGTGGAATATTAAGATTTATTTAATGTTTTACCGTATTAGGTAGTGTTATTTAATTGGTTAGCAAAACTATCTGAATTTCCCATATTTAAACCTCTAGGTCTTTAGAAGAAGCTGTGCAGTATTGATGGAACTTGGTTCATTAGTGCGCGGTGAATAAATTGTAATTAGTAAATTAATCATTTCTTAATTAATTAATGTAATTTAATGTATGTGTCTTGCGTAAAGTGTAGTGTCGATTATTGTCGTAAGTTTCTAAATAAAGTAATGTAATTGTGAATCCGTCGCTTAGTTCAATTTAAATGTGTTACCAACATTATTATTTATATAATATATTTTCAAAATATCCAATTTAGCTTCAAATTTATAGTGACACATCCTAGAGAATCGAAATAATTTTTGATCTTCTACCAGGTCGGAATGTAATATGTGAAATTCCCCTTTTGTCATTTTCGTTCAGTTTAAAAGAGAGGACAATTTCGACCTTCTTCGTTTCCTCGCGTAATTCCCTTCTTCTGATATTGAAAACGAACCCAACGCTATTACTTATTTACTTGGATTATGAAGCCGTCGCGCACAATACAACACACGGAGCGAAGTGTCCGAAGTGTCCGTGCCGTCCTAGTGCGCGCGACCCACACAAAAACTGACGTCCGTCCGTGCCGTACCGATCCAGAGCGCGCGTAGCTTACCCAGGAAGTACAATGAAGTGTTCAAAGTTAATTTTTAACATTAACAACAATTAAAAGATGTTTCTCTTGATCCAGTTTATAATATTACTAACTATTCAGGTGAGTTTTTCACATCGCATATCACCTTTGTTGAAAATTATGTGTGGCATGAGATTGTATTGAATGTGAATTTGTCAAGAAAATTATATTTACGGAGAACATGTTGTTGACCTGATGTTATATATTTAATCACATTATGTCGAAAATAGTTTTGACATTAATATAGTTCCTACACAGGTTCAAATAATATGTGAATGTTTCTAGACTTCACAATATCAAATCAAGAGTATCATCATTTAGGTAGGTGTTCAATCCCGACTACACTAAAAGACCTTTATCTACGACCTAAGGCTTGAGTTCGATTATCACACGCTTTTGAATGCTTTATATTAATCGGTAACTTACTTTGATGGGTTATTCGGCACTTTTTATTATAGAAATTATTTAAAAAATTAAATGTTTTTAACAATATATCTTCAACGATACATTATTACACATGGATATTTGAACTCACTTTGCTACGTTATTATTTAATTGCTAAAACACTGCGTTTAATGCGATAATTTTAAATAATAAGATAGTACCCAGAAGATGAAAGGACATCTGCAGAAGTGTCTGTAATTAAATAAATTTGTTAGCCTGCAATTGAAATATTGCGTACTGTTTTCAGCACCATTTTTTGGCGAAAATTGTCTCACGTTAAGTTGCTTCCGGTCAGAAGTTAAAAGTTATTTCAGTTTCATTGCAGAAACATTTCTAATATTTGCACGCACTACGTACATTTATATAATTTCCGCTTAACCTACTTCAGACTTGGACCATTGCCCCTTGAGGGCACGCCACTTACTCAATCTTTGTATACTTAGACGTGTTAGAGCATCACATTCTTTTCGGATAAACAAACCTGAAGTCCTAGCAATTTGAGTATTTTATCCACTACATACATAGCTAGATCGAGCTCAGTCACTGTCTGGGAGAGAGTTTTGGTGGCAGGCTGCTCTAATCTGTAGTTTTGCGTGATCTCTCCGATCAGTACCAGACAAATGCCATACCCTAGCAAATGGGCTACGGACTGCGCGCGATCTTTCCTTCCTCTTCCTTGTCTTATCCTCACCCTTTACTTACACACACTCTCACTTAGATGCACTACACTACCACTCTAGTCGGGAGACCAGTCGGGAGTTTACAGCTTGTTCCAGCTGGGGCGGTGACCCGCTGGTGGGAGATATCCGGTTGGGAAACACCCGCTAGCCGACAGATAGATCATCGCCAGATCTCACCATCTAGCTGGGTAAGATCATCGCGACCACACGAGGAAGAAAACATACATAACACGTACGGGACTAATGACCTTAGCAGTGGACGCGCCCGGAATCACAAATCAATAAATCAGTTATATCAATTGAAGACTTTCATTTCTGCATGTAATACTCTTTCTGATAAAACGTGTGGTGACTGCTAGCAGCGTATGTTCTCAATCAAGGAATCGTCTGTAAATACTGAAACAAACGTGCAAGTCTTTTGTTTATTACGGAACTTCCGTTTTTTCTTATTTACTCACATTAATTCGTAATAATCTGAGGAATTACTAACGAATTCCTGGCCGAAGTGGCTCAGTAACAACCGTCTTTGCCGTGTCTCTGAGATGTCCCAGGGTTTAAATCCCGACAATGGTGAATTTATAGCGCTACAGCTAGGTCAAGTACAGCAGCTCTGTGGTAGAGAATTCTAGCGGCCGATTGCTCTGATCGCCCCCTCAATACAGGGGAATACCGGTGCTGTACCTTAAAAAACGGATCGCGGGCCGTTTGCATTCTTCCCTTCCTCATCCTTGTCCACTTCTTCCTCACAAACACACACATACATACATGTTCTTCACTACCACACATGTCAGGAGACCAGTCGGGAAGTTAAATAGTATCGCAGCTGGTGCGGTGCCTCGCTGGGAGATATATCTGGAGGGGGAAATTACCCTCAGGCGAAGTATAGGTCAGCGCCGGATTTCGCGTTCCATCTGCGAGGGGAAAAAACACCGACACTTTCCGTCTACTTCATGCACTACACTCACAGGACCGACCAGAATTCCCACTCATTCAGTCGCATCAAATTTCTCTTCGCTTTCCGGAAGCCTTACTTCGCGGTTCGACGCGAGGCGAGTGCAATGCGCGTCTTTCCCTAATGAAGGCGCCCTCTGCGCATGCGCGCTTCGTCGAGACGGAGCGCGTCGCGTCGCGTCGGTATGCGCGGGAGCAGCGCTGCGCTGGGGTCGGCGCGGCGCGGCCTCCTGGAAGAGGCAGCACGTCGCGCCGCGTCGCGGCCACTGACAGCGCCATTCGTCTGCCTCCAGTGCCTCCTGGGAACCGCGCGACATTTTCTGCCGCCGAGCTACTCTGATCGACAGAATTTCTCAGAAATGCCCTTTCCTCACGTCTCCGCGCATGAATAATCGATTGTTTGATGGGAATACCAATCGTAAATTTAAAACGTTGAGCATTCAAAAAAAGGTAAATATTGGTATTAAATTTGCTGTTATATGTTGGTGAAATATGAAATTTTAAGAATTATGGATTAATTGGGACAAATTACGTTAAATATTTACATTGAGGAAAACGTAAAGGTGCTTACAGAGATATAAAGAATGGTAACAAGCTTACTTAAAATGTGTTGAGCTTACTCATAAAATAACATTTAGAAATATTCAGCAAGAATGTAATGAATTAAAAATTTATCTTTTTATCTGTGAGCTCTTCATGTTTCATTGAGCAATTCAGTTGAATGAATAAATTCGAATATAGAATATTTTAAATGTCATGTTAATATTAGTGTCCTTTACGCTCTCGAAATGAAAACATTAAGCTTTAAAGATAATGAAAATATCTCGTCGTTTTTTATTGAATTGTTTTTATCGAAATTGGATTTTTCTATAATTTCAACATTACAATTTTTTGATTTTTTATATTTAAGAACAGAAACGTTGGACAGATGGATAGAGGAAGTCAGGAAACTAAGAACTGTTTCTTTAACGTCCTCCCAGTAGTGAATAAGGGAATGGAAAGAGTTAAGGTTGAAGGTTGAACCGAGAGGTAGAAGCCAGGTACGGGGGAGTCGGAGGTCGACAAATAAAATTGGAGAGTAAAATAAGAAGAACAAAAATTGAGAAACATGAGAAAAATAAGCTGGAAACGAAACGAAGGGATAACAACGGAAAGAGTGTCTTTTGAAAGGTACAGTAAGAGGAGAATCTGAAGGAATTAAGACCGACTGCAGTTGATAGCTGTAAGAGTAGAGCTTGAGAGTATGAGCAAGAGCAAAAAGTATATAGCGGGAAGAGTGGGTGGTTGGGTGAGAACATTGATCGGGAAGCCGAGAACAAGGGCAGGCCATCTCAGAGAGCACGGCGAGTGGGGAGCACAGAGCGAGAAGGGAGCTGGAGGACAGAGTAGGAAGCGGGAGCAGAGCGCAGCGCAGCGCAGGGGAACCTCGATCCGCCTCCGCCTCCGCCTCCGCCTCCGCACTCCACCTCCCGCCTCCGCCCCCGCCTTTCCGCCCCACCCCCCGGCCTCCGCCCCGCCCCCCCCCCGCCCCCGCCTCCGCCCCCGCTTCCGCCCCCGCCCGCCCCCGCCTCCGCCTCGCCCCCGCCCCTCCCCGCCCCTCCGCTCGCCTCCCGCCTCCGCCTCGCCTTCCGCCTCCGCCTCCGCCTCCACCTCCACCTCCACCTCCGCCCCGCCTCCGCCTCCGCCTCCGCCTCTACACTCACCGCCGTTACTCTCGCTTTGACAGCGCCGTCTCGCCTGCGCGGCCGCTGTGGTCCAGCCGGAATTTTAATTGCCGTGCAGGGCCCACCGCGCCTCCCCGTGCCCCCCTTCGATCCCCGGCTCGTTCCATGCATGACTACAGAGGTAGCGCGCGCGGCTGTTAGCGACTGTCTCCTGCACGATCATGTGGCCTGCACTTCGCCCGACTCCAGCACTTTCAAGATGTTTTTTTTTTAATAGTGGAATCTCTATAACTTGAATTTGAAAGGGAGAAAATAGAAGAACAATTTCGAATACTATATATTTTGTGTAACGATGTACGAGTAATGTTTTATAAATATGTAAGACATGTCAGGGGAATGAACATCTCAAATTTCAAGATATTCGAGCTATAGAGGTTTTATTGTATTATAAAACATTTACTCGTAGAATGGTAGATCTGTGAGAGCGAATTAATGAAATATTACTAGCCCGACGTAAAGAGAATGACAAAAAGAGTAAGAAAATAATAGGGAGAAAAAAGAAAGTATTCAGCGGATTCGAATTAGCAGGAGTAATAACTAAAGATAATAAATTTAATAATACATTAATAACTTAATTTATATTGCAGTGAAAAGCAAAGTATGAGGGGGTAAACCAAAGAGTTTTTTATCTTAAACACTTAAAAAGCAAATCAAGAACGTATACTTAAAATATTTCAAGATTGCTTGTACATTGAAATTAAATACACAAATATAAAATCTACATTGCTTAAAGTATATAAGTAAGGAGGAAAATCTGCATAAATCAGTATTAGACTCCTAAAATTTAAAATTGTACTTAAATAATAAAATACGACTAAACTAGTGGCCTGAAACAGCAAACATGCTGCTCTCGAGTGTGAGGAAAGTAGGGTTCAGGAGCAGCAAAAATTAGCTGTTCTGAAACTGCACGCGTGAATTCTAAATTTCTTTGTTTTTCGTCGCATGACGTCAGCTATGACATGGCATAATGAGAATGAGAATTCCCTCGTAATATTACTTTTCAAACATTGCGGATTAATATAATATAATATAATATAATATAATATTGGCATTCTCAGCCATAACTGTCTCATTGTTTTTGTATTTTTTTTCAGTCTTTCAATGTATATAATGAAACCATGATCACATCTCACATGGTTAGAGACTAAGTCGTTTTACCGTCAAATAAGTCGAATATTTTAGATTAGTAATACACAAAGATAAGAGCTGATTTAACGTAGACTCTACTTTTATTCTTTGAATAGTATTTTTATATTATTTCATCCACAATTTTCCTCGCATCATAACTATACTACAAAATGCAACGTACGAATACCTAATCAGTATCAGATTGAAATTACAAAATGTTTTGCTCGTGATATTTTGTTCAGCACATCGCGTTTGTTTGTGGCTGTGGCAACTTAACTATTTCTAATAAGTTATTTTCTTTTTCCACGATAATTCCCCATTTGAATAAAGGCATAAAATTGATCAGCATTAATGGGAGTTGGCAAAATACAATGATTCTCGAGGAATAGTTTGCGGCACTAACTTCGCAACTTCAACATTGTTGCATGCTATTATGGGACGCTACAGATTGTGCACGGAGTAATCAAATCTCGCCACCGAAGTAGCTCAACGCTGAAGTAGCTCAGCGTCGCGGGGAACTGAGACTCGGCTGCAAGACGCGGGGCGCAGGCTGATGAGACAAACAGCACATCTCATCACCTCGCTCGCGGAGCGACGCAGTTTCTGACGCGGCGCCTTGGAATTCGGAGCGACTTTCATTACGTGAGGGTCTTTAACGCAATTACGCGAGGAAGCGCTTGGAATTATTCAGAGAGCAGCTGTTCCGACTAACCACCAGGTAGACGCTTTTCAATCGTCGAGAGACCCAATCTTTATCTAATAAAGGAAGAAAAAAACTAAAAAGTTATATCTTCGAAATGTTAAATGAATTTTTATGCTTGACATTCAAAGGCGACAATAATATTTGCAAATAATATTGTTATACAAATGAATATTTTTTTAATAATACCATGAATTCTCAAAAATACATGCAAATATGTAGATTTTTTATTACTGGAAGCCTAATTAATTTTGTCGTGCAAAGAAACTATTACATTCAATAATCGTGTGTACGTAGTTTACTTGGTTTTCTCGTATACAGCCAATTTCTGTTCAAGGTACAAAACTAAAAGCAAGAGAATAGAAAGATATTTGCTGAAGTTTCTGTTCGGGATTGAATATTTTGTAAGCTCAACATATGTTATTTCAACTTATCGCTGAAATTTCGTAAGTTCTGTGCTTGAGAGGAAATTCGCGTCATTCGATATCGCAGTTCTCGATCATTTGTTCAATGCCAGAAGTTTTTATGGGTGATATGGTTGCAATTAAGATTGTCATTCAACCGAGATGTCTGAAGTCATGCCTCGTTTGGTGTAAGGACTTGCCAGTTTCCCTTTTCTTTGTAATATTTTTAAACTGCCTTGGACTAACACCTAATTGTTATTCCGTTACATTGATTTTCCTCTTTCCAATTATTTCCAATTCTTGAACAGGACGAATAGAGTATTATTTTAACAGAGTGTTTCTCTGTAAAAAAGGTGTGAACTTTATTCAGTGGACAGGTTTGTCAACTTTTTTACTTGAATGTGCATATGGCCAACCTGAATGGACCGGGTGCGGTCGAAAGTATTCAATGTCAAGATTGTGGTTTGAAATTCCACTTAATGCTAGGGTACATCGTATGGAGCGAATGACAAAGTAAAACCACGCATTTTAATAATCATTTTAATTTTACTGATACTATTAAAATCATCATTCATGTAATAGATACCCGTCAACATTTCATCAGAGACTAGAAGTCATATAACAGGTTACTTAATATAATTTTATAATTACATGTAATAACTGAAATATTCCAAATTGGTACACATCTTTTTAAGTGCATGCAAAGTTATATTTTCAGCCCATATTCACGATTTAATGGTACACATATGATTTACGAATTTTCAAATTAATACCATTTTTCCAAATCATTACGAATTACTCTTTTACGAATGAGACGATCAAACGCAATTATTACATAAACATCTCTGACGAAAACATCCACGTACAGATTGCATCTGAAAGGCGCTCTCCAGGGGCTTCTTGTGGGGAGGCAAACGACTTTCATCGTCTCCCGCCACCTTCTCCGCCATCATACCCATCAGTGCCATCCCTATTATCGCTGACACCTCGTTCGTCGCCGCCTCTTTCGGTGCACCGGGTTCTCGCTCCGGGTGGCCCCAGTTTGTCTTTTGGATTTGTCGTTGATTACTAAGGAGGGATACACGTGGGTTTCTGAAGAGGGATTCGACCCGACACGTTGCGAGTTGTGCGTAATTTCACTCCAAAACCAACCCGAAAAGTTTGGCAGCTCTGAATTGGAAGCGTTACGTTCTGGAGAAACCAGATGCAACTCGAGGGAGTTGAGCATAGAACTAGACGGTAGAAGCCCGCCTAGGGACAAGTAAACCCCCACTTCGGGTTTGAAACCAAGCGTACGCGAGCTTGCCCTTAGGGAACGCAGTGTACAACACGTCTCCGTCTCCTTCCCCCCCCCCCCCGCCCCCTCAGGCGCAGCGGCCCCGCGCCGTGGGAGGGGGAAAGGTCCGCGCGTGCGGTCGGTAATTGAACGTGCTGGACCGGGCCACGCCCCCGCCGAGTAAACGCCTCCCCGGAGCGCGACGTGCGCGTCTTTGCCGGACCTCCTTGTACGTCATTCGCGTCCACCGAGAGGAACGTCGGGCAGTCGCGGGACGAGGCGCCTCCAGGCGACTCGTGGGAGTGCCGCTTGGAAGAATGCAGTTTGTGGGAGTGCTTGAAGCAGGAGGTCGTTGGCTATGAAGGATGCCAGTAAATTCTATGCAGGGAAGAGCTCATAATATTCATAATTTGAAAAATAAATCTGCAATTTTTTTATGGTTTTTGTGTTCACGATACATTTCATACCTGTTATTTGTTGTTTTTGCAAGAATGTATCTGTATTTTGAGAGAGTTCACGATGCTTTAGGTGACAGAACTTTGAATACGATTCATTAACATCATATACGCTAATTAAATATACATAACGGAACGTGGATTTCATGACAAATTGCGTTGCAATTCAATACATATAAGGAAAGGCATCTGAGAAAGGGAATACGTTTGTATTTTTCTTTCATTTCGGCTTGAATAATGAATTCGTTTATGCCGTAACATTGGATCGAAAGAGAAATAAATATTATTACATTATCGCAATTACGAAGGTTCAAGTTTTATCATGGGAAATCAATATCTACACTAACTTGATATGAAGAAACAATCCATATTTTAGCTTGTGATACTAAGCGGATCACTGCTTGTGGTAGAGGATCTATTACGAACTACAAGAAAGCGCTGGCTGAAAAATAGAAATAGTGCAAAGTACAGAAGCTCTTGAATGCCTTTTCATATGACTCATTATATGCAATATCTAATCAATAAGCATCACCTATGATCCCAAATAACGTAGTGGCGCTAAAAATTTTTCGAAAACTCAAGGTTTCCAACGAACATGAGACCTATGCCTTTCTCTTACACGTCCTTCCAACAAACAAATCCAACAACAAAATTTAATAAAAAAAGATACAGCTATTTTCTTGAAAATTTGGAAAATGTGTGAAGGAATTCATGTAAAGAACATCCCAATATTAAAATATCGGTTTCAAATTCAATAGGACGCGACATCGATTGAGGAATATCAATTTTGGAGAAAATCGGCTGAACGGTTTAGCCGTTAGCGTTGTTACCAGACGGGCGGTCAGACGTTTTGCCGTCATTTCATTTTTCGGTATTAAGGACCCACAAAACATGGAGTCTGTCTACACTACGTGTTAGAGGACTTTTTTTTCTAAATTTTTCAACTGGATTTATTATCTTTTTCGTTACCTGGGCCCTGTAGTAAGAAGATATTTTGCCGAAAATTTGCCGTTTTTCGCGCAGCATTACTCCGTAGGGAGAAAGCAAAAATTACAGTTGTTAATAAAAATTACTTGATCGTTGAATCAGTTTCTGAGCAAAGCAATACGAATTCTGTGCTTCATAATCTAAGTGGGCTTTTTAAATATCAACAGTGGTCAATTTTTGGTTGTTCTCGCCTTCCCTTGACAACAAAAATAATAGGCATTTGGGTTACGCAGTGTTTTATATGAATAGTAATTGGAGTACATAAATGTTTTTTTAAATAGAGTGAAGTCAAATTTGCGTTGTCTATTGAACACCAGATGAACATCAGAGCTTAAAAACACACGAGTTAGATGTAGGTAATGCACGTTGTGTATTACACATTGATCAAACCTGTTGTTCCATCACCCTCAGTATTTGGACACATAAATTCGCCTGCAGGTTAAATAAGCTAGGTAAATCTTGCGTGGTTGGTTTGCTAACCTTTAATCGTGGAACAAATAAATACTTTATTTGTACAATTTTCCAGGAGAGACAATTCCCTCTCAATCAGAAATATCTGGCCAGTAATCGATGATAACGTCAAACAATAATGTGTACAATTTTGTCGACACAAATTAACTTTGCAGCAGTTAGAAGTTCGATTAAACGTTCAGAGAAGACATCAAAGCGTAATTTAAAGACACGACATCTAAATACTATTTTCTTCAGTTTGGTATGGAAACAAAATTGCTTGAAGGTCAATGGTTCCTATACAATTTGGCATCTCGGACATTCAAGTTTTGTATTTAGATATTAACATTCCGCTGCTAATTTGCTAGAAAATTTATTTTTCTGTCACATTAAGTCAGTAAATATTATCACAAACATTTTTGTGAATAAAACGAGATTCATATCTTACATGCTAACATCCTCAAACCTTTCTTTGTGATTAGTGTTTCCAGTGATACATTAACCTTTCCTTCTTTTTGGCAGTCAAACAAAATCTATTTTTCTATGTATGGTTCGTGGAACGTTTGAGGAACCCATCCTTTGTAGTCCCTTAACTACTTTTTCCTTATGTCTCTTCATTATTTCATGGTCCTCCTCTTATATACTTTTTTCTTTTTTTGTATATTATGCTGTCTACCTGATACATTTCATAATGCTGCTTACATCATTTAATTACGTCAATTCATATCTTACATGTTTGTCCGTGCATCATCTAATTACATAAGTGTCCCTTCTGCCACACATTCCCGTTACATGAGCTGTGGGTCCCACCCACAAATCAGGCAGCAAAGTCGTGGCGGCTGGAAGGTCAGCCTCCTTGGAGCAGTAGAGGCGGCGACACTCACCCTCAACATCTCTGAGTTGCTCCTCAGACGTCGTTTTCTTTCTGGAGTCCTACTTGAAATGATATTAATGATTTTCCACACTTTGAAATTATCTAGTGGCCTACTCATTCCTTCACGAAACACGACATTGTCTGTCGTGTCTATCAGCTCTGTGTGTCTTGGTTTCTTTCTCATTCTTGAACCCTCACAATCTGACATCACTTTCATCACACTTCCATACCCTTTTATTATATCATTCTCGTTCTATCATTATACGTAAATCTCACAAGACTACTCTCCTTTCTGTGCATTGATCTGATTTTATTTGAGTTATTATTTAAATGACTTAGCCGCAACCAAATCACCGTCAGCCATATTCTGGCTTCCAGACGACAGATCTGCTACTGGTGGAAAAGTTATCGAGAGCCGCGAACTTTTAAAATAAAAACAATAATGACGACGCCATATTGAATTAATCCCTCTGTGTACCCTTTGCTCTCTAAATTGTTTCTCGTACGTGTGATTGTGCTCACAAACACCTCTATTTATTTCTTTATTTTATTTAGATGATTTGAAAAAAATACATTATATATTATATTATTATGTTTAAATCAATGTACCGTAGTAAAATATATTAAATACATTTTTTGAAAAATGACTTAAATACTGTACATATTTTCTGTCTTTCCTACTGATATACAATTCAGGTATGGCACCTATGTACAGGTACCTATCTATTGTATCCCAAACTCACAATAATTATCATTCATTTATAAAAAAATATTAAGACTTAATTACTAGAAATAAATAAAAGAACAATGGAAAAAAATTTTAAAAAAACAAAATCTATATTTGTATTTGAATTTCATCATTGGAAATTGTATTATTTTAAATATATCTGCCAACTTTTAACAGTTACTTAATTTCCCTACCTGGATAATTGCACAACCATTTTCTCATCAGTCTTTTTATTATTTCACTTTTTTTTTGTTTTCTTTCTTAATTTTCCCCAAGATTCGAGTTCATTTCTTTGAACCCACTTCTCCCCTGCCCAACCTCTCCTTCGTCTGCCCACTCTCGCCCAGCTGATTGGTGGGGCGCCGCGGGCGCCGAAACTCGAGCGATCGGAGGAGCCTCGTAATTGGGCCATTGTTCCCGCCGCCCACGCCCCCCTCCAGCAAGCAACTACAACCCACCATCCAAAGTGTATTGAGTTGCACAATGAGTGATTGCTTGTCAATAAAAATAATTACTGTGATAATAATAAACATATACTAATAGTAACAAAAACAATAATAATAATAAAAACAATAATAATGAAATAATAATAACAACTATCATGATCTATGGATAATTGCCGGATATATTATACTTGAACTTGCGCTAATGAAAATATCGACTCCTTTCGATATATCAATTGCTACTCGGAAAACAAAACGACCAAAAGCAACTACAATTAGAAAATAGTTGACCTTGAAAAGGATGTAATGAAAAAATAATATCATATAATCGTTAATTCTATTAAATTAGTTATATTATTAAAATTTAGTGGTTTAACTATAAAATTGGATGTCAAGAGCACATAATAACACATCTGGGATCCACTACCTTTCATTTAAAGCAAAAATAACGAAATTTGATAGAGAAGAAAGATTTTTAAAGGAAAAACCACAGTGTTTTAAATATGTAGATAACTCATGAATAGTAACAATAATAGGCATCTTGGGCGTAATAATCTTAGGTGTATGACACAAAGTCAGGGCTTAGTGGAATTAATACCTACTAATACTTCGTGTTGGTAGGTATCGGTGGGTCTGGGACTCAAAATCTCATTCTGGTTAATGATTAGCTGTAAGTGGAGAAAAGGACTCGCGTGTACTTTAGTACAAACAAGAATCAACGTTTTATTTATCATTCGTTTAATAAATCAATTTAGTACTCAGCTCACAGTTCTCGTGTCAATTGTTTAATATAAATGAGGTGTTTGGTTCTATTATGTAAACCACTGGAACAGGATTTCTTCGCTTCTATTGTATGCAAGAACACGCCCACTAAACCAGTAGCGACATCACAGCATTTAAATTGAAGTTGGTCCCCTAAAACTGTAATTGGTCGATCGTTTGGGTCCTTCTGCGACACGCCCAAATGTCAAGGAGCATAATTGGGAACAAGAAATTTATAGTTATTTCAGTGAGTATAGTAACAGCGTCTGCTTCTAACATTTTGTAATTTGTACGCCGAATAAAACATGTTACTTGTCAAAGAGGTCAATTAATTGACATTATTTATACAATCACTTGTACTCATTAGCAGAGCAGTTTTCAAACTCTAGATATCACAACAGATTATTGTAGAATTAAAATACGTACAGAATTGACATAAACGAGATTCAAAAATATTTTCATGTAACAACTAATTCCGCTCGCTTAGGTTGGTGACTTCATTTGTCGTCATTCATGTCATTCACATTGTGTCATTTATACGTAGACGTAACGTCATTTGATGTGAATTTATAATTGTATGATCAAAATTATAATGCAATACTTTCTAAAATACTCAACATGTACTAAAGAATATCTACATGAATAATGATAACCTATTCATATCGTATATACATCTATAATATAAAATTTTATTTATAAATATCATATAGTAGACTCAAATAATAACATTCTCGCGTATATCGTCGATGCATACAAAAAGTGATTCATTATAAAACTGGCCACTTTACATGAGAACAATTTCTATCTGAGCAGGGCTATTTATTTAGCAGTGCTTTTCCATGGACTAGCTAAAGCAACCCACCGTTGCCAGAATATTTATTTTCATTACCAACATTTATTAGACAGGAAAAGGAATGAATTCTACCTCTGGTATAAAATGAAAGTAATTTTATTTATCCCCG
>BOPP01000001.1:5329104-5361949 GCA_017312745.1 Gryllus bimaculatus
GGCCGTACTCATCCCGCTCTTACACCACGCCGCCTGTCCGCCCCGCCCGCTCCTCCCCGCCCGCTCTGCCCCGCACCGCTCCTGCCCGCACCGCTCTGCCCCGCACGCTTCTGCCCGCGCTCTGCCCCGCCACCGCTCTGCCCCGGCCCCGCTCTGCCCGCACGCTCTGCCGCCGCTCTGCCCCGCACCGCTCTTGCCCCGCACCGCTCTTTTGTCCCGCACCGCTTCTGTCCGCACCCTCTTGCCCCGCCACCTCTGCCCGCACCGCTCTGCCCGCACCGCTCTGCCCCGCACCGCTCGCCCGCACCGCTCTGCCCGCCACCGCTCTTGCCCGCCCGCTCTATGCCCGCAACCGTCTGTGCCCCGCCCGCTCTGCCCCACACCGCTTTCTGCCCACGGGCCACGCTCTTGCCCCGCGCCCGCTCTGCCCGCCGCGTCGCCCCCGCCCCGCTTCGCTTCCGCCCTTCCGCCCCCCCCCGCCCCGCCCCCCGCCCCCGGACCGCTCACTTCTATCGCACCACCCTGGGATCATCTTAACGGATCCTTATCAATAGTTACAAACTAGTATGGATAAACAAAAATTCTGTGTCGATATAACATTGCATTGTGTCCGGTGTGATATTACACAGCAATCTCTCATTAGATTTAGTTGTCTCTCAGCGTCTTATGGAATTTTCTTTTCAGCATATTAGTGTTTGCGATGGAGAGTTGCACCATCTTTAAAATTTACTTTAGATAGTGAAAGCGCTTGGATCGCAGAAGTAATTGAAATCTCACGTAACTAGTTCTCGTGTATTGAGTCAAGCATACAACAATTAATTAGAGCTGCAAATAAACCGTAGATTTTAACTTTAATATTAAAAAAATATATTTCTTTACTTGGGACTAAAATATCGATTTGAATGTATCATTTTTAGTGCTATCTGTTAACAAAATTGCACTATTCGGAAAACTCCAAGTTACAAAATTTCACATTAACATCTTCGCAATGCTTCCTCTTTCGCAAACAGCACCTTGTATCCACATTTCATAGACGCAGATTTCATCCACGAAGAAGACGGGAAGCATTTTTGTCCACGCGTGACCTGTCCGAGGCACGTTGCTTGTCAGCCCCGGCCTCACAGAAGCCCCTTATTACATTCACGGCCTCGGCGGACCACACGAAAAAAAATCTCTTGCAGGCGAAGATTTTTAATCAAGCCTGTTCCGCCACCAATGCACCGCCCACCTGTCGACTTACGGCACCAGGAAAAGTCTTGAGCGGGGAAGGCCATGAAGGAAAAACCCTCTAACTCACATTTTTTTACACAGCACTTTTTTTAGAACATTCTATACATTGTACTTTTGGGATTCTGGCTCTCTGGAATTTTCTAAGGTGGCAGCAAGATTAATTTACTTGTGACTAAGTAGTTTAACATGGCTAGAGTCGAAGTGCATATACCAGCATTGTCAATTTAACGATATCGGACCCAATTACAAACTCGGCTATCATAGATAATATTATAAATAGCCTAGATGGACCAGGCCGCTCTTGAGGTGTCTAAATTACATGATTTCAGTCGATTATGCTCGGTAACATTTTCGTTATATCCGTCTGTATGTGGTCTCAAAACAGATTGTTGTTCCTCACTATGTCTCGCGTAGTATAATTAAATTATTCTGTGCTCGTGATAAGCTGTGAAACAGATACCACTTTATCAAAGGAACTCACAGAAGGTATTGATTTTCATACCATCATTTACGAAATTATATATATTCACTCTATATATTACCTTTTAAAAAGTTATATTGAATTCGTCCTTCTAACGTTACAGCTTATAGAAATATTCTTTAGTAGCACAAGGAAATTTATGTTTTAATCTATTAAGCGAACGCTTACTGAATGTGTGATAAATACTAGCGGCAATATCATTCTGACGACCTTCAATGTGCATTCTCTCGTCACGTGAGTATTAAACTACGTACATATGATACATTATAGATTTTAGTAGATAAGTAGAGACTGCGCTTTTATAAATTGTCTGCAGGCTTCTAATTCAAATATCAGTAGTGAATGTTGAAATATGTATTACTAATTTCCCATGCTCATCTGTATTTGGTCTTTCTAAAAGATATGTGTATAGCTTTGTTCTTCTGCTGCAATTGAAGATAAAAGAGAAAGAGTCCGATTGTATTCTTTAAACTACGCAGCTTTCGTTTATGGTAACCCATATTGCTCAATTCTGATATCTGGAGCATTCTTCCAAGAACTCTACTTTTAGGGCAATAATCGTATAGCGGTGAGTCTAGTTTTGAATCTATGGCGAGCACCTCTAACAAAAGGAACAATATTGCAGTTGTTTAAATCTTTAGAAATAACAGCCAATGCAATGTGGAATGTGTTTTCCGTCAAAATTCCTAGATTGGTTAACCAGTTATTCTTCATCGATTCGGAGTGTGGACTATTTATGCCACTAGTATTACTCATTTGTACGTTGCATTGACCGCCATTTGTACATATAATGTCGTGAAAATTTCGTAGCATTAGCATTGTCGGTAAATTTGTGGAAGGTTGTTGGGATAGCTTTTATGAAAAGGACGATGGTAATGGACTAGTTTTTAGGACATTAATTATACATTAAAAATCATATCAAATTATAGAAAATATTGGTACCAATTCATTCCTATGGTCGATTGAATTTTGGAAATACATATTTGTATTTCATACGTGAGGATTAGTCTGAAGGATCTTTGTTGTGATGGCTTATTGCTGCAGTTTTCGCCAACGTTACCACCCGTTCAGTTTACAAATGATATCAGCCTGTGTAACGTACATTCTCTATTTACAATACAAGGAGTAAATGTGAACTGGTGACCAATTATGTTTATCGTCGGTAGTGCTTTTGCAATTTTTCTAAGATAGTCTCAGAAATATAAGATGAAAATAATTCTCGTCAATAGACTGGATGCTTGCACCTAGCCAGGACCAATCTACCATGGAAAGTTTTGCCGTGTCATAGTACTATACTCAGGTGTGGCAGGGATTAAAATCGGGCGGCTGGGTCTCAAAATGAGAAATTATCAAGTGCCCAAGAGCATAATCTGGTCTCGTGTAGTTAGTAAATATATTCACTCAACGTGAAACACACATTATAGAATAAAAAAAATATTCACTCATTATTTTTATGAAACGTTGTGGCTTTAATCCACAAATCATACGCTAATAGACTTTAATTAATAATGTGATTAGAGAGGAACTGCATATTTCCAATTCGCTTAATGAAGGAATTTTTTGCTGTTAGAAAGGAAACCTATAGAATTTTTGAAGAGATGTCAGTTTTTTTACAATGTTGATTACATTACAAGGATTTTTGAAGTATTTCAAGAAAGTTGGAAAAATTGGTTTATTATTATGAATAGTTTATTCGGTAGAGTTCTAAAAATTATAACTGCCCAATTTTTCGTCTATATATATGTAGTTAAAACATTCTTTAGACATTTTTTTCTTCCTAATTAAAAAATGTGTTGCACGATTATTCTAAATTATCTCATTTCTTCTATTTCTATTCTGTTTATGAGATATGTTTAATTTTGAAAATACATTCTTCCATAATATACAAGTTAATACAAATGTAAGTTTCAAGTTCCTCTTTTTTACCAATTTTTCATAATAATGCTTGATAAGTCTTGATATCGCAACGTTTGATGGCTCTTGAATGCCCTTTAGGTTTCACTATTAAGTTTTTTAAAGAATAATGAAGCAAACTTTGTCCCAACAAAATGTTTTCACCATTTCGTGAATTTGAGTGACTCCGGAGGTTTTTCTATTCATAAGCCTATTCGTACCTATTTTCTTATTGTTCTAGTTCAAGGAGGCGGTGGTAGAAGTACAACTAATATTACATTCTCTTACTAGTGGTTCGCTTTTGTAGGGAACTGTTCGTAATGAGAAAACCACAATGAGAGTTTTTATTGTAATGCTTCCTCGTCGCGCGTACGCTTCAATATTTGCGTAGTAAACCTGTAAGCCATTCTGTCCTAGCTTTGTAGAAGGAGAGGTCTTTTTTAAAGTTTGTTAACATTTCGTAGAGGCTTTTCCATAGATCGGTAGGAATTCTGGGTCGAGTTGTATGCTATAGGCCAGCCTTAGTATATTGAATAATATTGTCTAAGATATTCCTAATATCAATGTTGATGTTGTCTAGAATTTGTTCAGGTTGTTCACTGGCATGTAGTAATTTCACTAGCGTCATATGGGTTCTTGTTCACATTCAGAATTTTCCCAGTTACGAATTACTCTCCCCCCACCCCGACACGCTCGACGTATTCCTTCCGGCCACATCCACCCTGCATATCTACCGGGACTACTTTCAATTTTGACCACTAAATATACTCGAAAACAAATTCTGGTGTGTAAATTCTGGTGTGCAGTTGGAAGGAATTTTATGAAATGTCTTTACTCTTATGAATTTTCTCAGCATATTTAGATGTTTGCGAGAGTGCACACTTTAATTTTTACTTTAAGGATAGGAACGTGGTATCGAGGAAAGTTAATGAAATCTCACGTAGACAGTTTCTCTTGGTTTGGAGGTCAAGCATACAAAATTTAATTAGAGCTGCAATAAAACCGTAGATTTTTAAACTAAATATTTAAAAAATATATTTCTTTACTTGACTAAAATATCGATTTTGGAAATGTATCATTTTTATTGCTATCTGTTAAACCAAAAATTTCACATAGTTCGAAACTGCCAATTACAAAATTTCCACATACACATCTCGCCAATGCTTCCTCTTTCGCAAAAAGCACCTTGTAATCCCACATTTCAGTAGACGCAGAATTTCACTCCACGAAAAGACGGAGGCATTTTTGTCCACGACGGTGACCTTGTCCGAAGCACGTTGCTTTCAGCGCCCGGCCTCCACAGAAGCCCCTTATTACATTCAACGCCCTCGCCGACCACACGAAAAAATCTCTTGCAGGCGAAGATTTTTAAATCAGCGCTAGTTCCGCCACCCACAATGGCACCGCACTGGTCGATACGCACCAGGAAATAGGTCTGTGGAGCGGGAGCCCATGAAGAAACCATACTCCTTTTTTCACACGCTTTCTTAGACATCGTCTCTGATTTTCCTCTCTGATTTTCAAGTCACAATTTTTATTTACTTTATTGTTTAATTGCGAAGTGCTTCCATTCTGTCAATACTGACCCACATTTCAAGCAGCGGCTATCTCGTTTATATGCTAATTCCGCCCTGACATATAAATTTCTCGATTATGCTGTAATTCTGATATTCGCTCTGGGGCGTACGTTTTTCATTTGTCATAATCCGGGATACTGTGCGATCAATTCAGGAAAGAGTTTTTTCACAAGAATTTTTTATCACTATATTATTAGGTTTGAAAAAGTTAAAGATTTGCCTTCAAGTATATTTAAAAATGACCAAAAATTCATTTTATTATAAACGAAATTAATTTGTTATTTTAGCAGATATCTCATGACGAACCTCAATTGATCGTTACTAGTTTTTAACGTACATATTGAACATATATTTTAAGAGTTAATAAGTAGAACTGGCGTTTATAATTCTGAAGCTTATTTCATACAGTATGAATTTAAAAATGTATTTCTATGCCCATGCATCTTTTTTGTGTTGCTATAATAATTGTGCTTTGTCTTCTGCATGTTGAGTACAGAGAGAAAGAGTATTGTATGTTAATAGGCACTTCTCATGCATTCGAAAATCGTTCAGAGTTCCAAACGACTTTGCGTTTAACTTGAAGTACGAATTCTTTCTTTGGAGAGAAATAACAAAAATATATTGTGATATTAGAATAAAATCAGTGGAAATGCTCGACAATTCCACTGGGAAAGTTATTCCTCCTCGTAGGGTTAATAGTTTTATGCAACAACTACTCATTTTGTAAGTGCATGACATCATTTCAAAGTCTAAAATTAACGTATGCATTGCATTGCTAAGGAAGTTTTTTGTTGTAATAATGGAGGTGTAGAATAGGTTTTAAAATAAATTTAAACTTTGGAAATGATTAAATTTCATTGGTTTTGATGAAAGTAGTAATTCAACTATTTTTAATGAACTGTGTTCTATTCGAGCACACAACATTTTAAAAACAATTATAGCCATTTTTCAGAAAATTTGGAAAATGTTACTGGGGCTTCATTTAAAGTACTCCCAAAAATTAAAATATCTAACTGGCACAACCAAATCGTACACATGGAAAGTTTGCCGTGTCAAGTACTTACAGTACTTGAGTTATGCGTGTCAAGTACTTACATCCAATCATCTATATATCTATCCATATATACATACAAATAACCTACATTCATACTACATACATGCATACTCGCCATCTGCATTGAACTTAACTATTTTTGGAACAGCATTAATCTCGACGTGTGTTTGTGTCACAGCACCAAAGAATTTAAAGTGCAGTTTTTACAATGAAAATTTGAGATTTTGAGATTATTCATGAATTTTTGGAACATTATTAATGAGTTTATGTAGATTAACAAACTCACTTTCTATCGAGACATTCTATTATTGTCAGACCTACAACTCTTAATCTTCATTTCTTTTCGTTGAGATTTTTTGAATACACATTCAATAAAAATGTAGTTCAAGTCCTTTTACCCCAATTGAAATACATAGGTTGAGGCAACGTTTATTGATGGCTCTGAAATAAGCCCTTTGGTTTCACTATTAAGTTTTTTAAAGAATAGATGAAGCAAATACTTTGTCCCAACAAAAATGTTTCACCATTTCGTGAATTGAGTGACCTCGGAGAGTTTCTTCTATTCATAGCTATTCGTTACCTATATCTTATTGTTCTAGTTCAAGGAGGCGTAGAACACTAATATTACTGTACTAGCTGTGTCCGCTTTTTAGGGAGATTCGTAATTTGAGAGCCAAGAATTATTTAAGTTCTGTAGATGCGAAGGTACGTATTTGCGAAGCTGAAGCTGCATTTAGAAGGAGGTCTTATGTTTAAGTACTTTCGGTAGAGGCTTTTCCACATCGGCTAGGAATCTGGGTCGGTTGGCATAAGCCGCCAGTAATGATAATTCTAAGAGTTCCTCTACTCTGATGTGTCACTTTCATGGTTTCCTGCAATGAATTTCACGCAGATGTCTGGCCAGCACTTTAAAATCCAGCCACGGATCTCAAGCAATCCTCCCGTTTCCTACTCCGTCTTCTCATTCTCAATGTCTACCTCCATCATTATAAGGCATTTCCGCCATGATGTCTAATGGCGAAGAGATTCGAGAACGCGAAAGTCAGGCCAGATCTCGACCTGGGATAGAGCGCCAATAAACAGTAGAGATAGAAACAAGGAGAAAAAAGGGAGAGAGAAAGAAGGAGAAAGAAAGAAAGAGAGAGGGGGAGAAGAGAGAATGGGAAAGGAAAAAGAGCGGATGGATTGATTGTTAGTGATTCCGGGCGTGTCAACTGCTACAGTCATTGGTCCTGTAAGTGTAGTGCACGTGTTTTATCGCGGAAGATAGCGGTGATGGCCCCCGATGGAAAGCGAGAAATCGGCTTGCAGTATTTTCCCCAACCAAGCATCTACTACTAAAAGAGCACCACTCCAGCCAGGACTAGAAGAGCAGATCAACAGCGAAGGGAGAGAGAAAGGAGAAAGTGAGAGAGAGAGGGGGAGAGAAAGAGAGAAGATAGATAAATGTAGAGTAACACCTAGACAAGAACAATCCACAGCCCGACCAAGTGAACTCCAAATCTCTTCAATGCTTGAACTTCAAATGAAGAATAATTCAGCAGCCGTAGACCTCTTAGGGCTGTTTTGCCAGACAAAGCGGATGGGCCGAGCGGGAAATTGCGGCTGATCGGAGGGCGCGGCGCACGTCGGCGGGTGCAGCAGGCCATTTGATGCAAATGCGGCTCGGCGTGCCTTCTGCGGCGCCCAAGGAGCTACGCAGACGCAACGGACGCGGACGACCGCATCTCTTGGATGCGCTATGCTCCAGCCCAGGGCACGCGATTGCCATCTCGCTAGTAAATAATGTATGTACTTGGCGCGACAGCCCGAGAACGGGCTCAGGCCTACCGGCGACGTCCCTGCCTCGCGGACATGGGTTAAGGGGGAACGTGTGGTTGGCACGTAGATATCTCCACACTGTATTCCGGTCTTCTCAACCTGAGTAGTGAATTTTCTCATCGTCACACAGCAACATATACTGGAACATTGCGAGGAAAGCGCATACTATAATCTTGCCTCACCGGGAATCGAACCCGGGGCCGTGCTAGCCAAGAGACTATAGTGAATAATAGATATGGGAATAATATGGGTCTACCTTTCTTTTTTCACGCAGATCCCTCGAAATTAAGAGAAAATTCTATGAATTTGCGATATTCACGAACTATATTTATTGTCATTAAAAATTCCTGTTAGCAAATAATCTCAGTTTCGATTGTTTTAATTATCTTGTGTTTAACAACCTTTACTTGAACCATCTTGAGCACAAAAAAATCTGTTATTTATATGCAGGCAAATCATAATTATCGCAAATAGTTCTTCACGAATGGCCCAAATTGGAATCCAAACTACTAAGCTAAATTTATTTCGTAGAACTACTATCCAAACTATCCAATTTGGCGTGCATTTATGCTAACCGAGATCTGAGGTGCCGCCAACACTCCCCAACATTTACATTTATATTTTCGTATCTTCCCAGTCTGACAATGCGTTTAATTGCGAGTGAGGCATTTAAAATCTAGCATATCAAACGGTAACAACGATTGAGAAGAACTTCTTCCCCGATATTAGATACGTAAATCTGATTGTCTTTCAATACATGAGCAAGGTGTTTTTATCAGCAATGCTAAAAATAGGTAAGCGAGTATTATTTTCACTAAACTTCAATATCACACGAGTTCGTATAGTAATTAGTGGCCAGTAGTATGCCGATGAACAAAATAACAAAATGGTTCCCAAAACGTAGCACGCACACTGTTCAATAACAACAAATAAGAAGAGGACTGCGCGTGATATTTCCTTTCTCTTTCTGGTCTTTATCCTCCCCCCTTACATGCACTACACTATCACACACGTCTGGAGACCAGTCGAGAGCTTCGAGCGTCTATTGCCAAAGGTCCCGTTGGTGGGAGATACCTGGAAAGGGTGAATCCTCATTAACCAACGCGCCGAATATCACCATCTAGCGGGGAATGTACACCGCCATATCCCGCGATTGAAACATTCACTTTTGTAACGGAAGTAATGATAATAGCACTTGACTTACCTGGAAACTTTAATCAATTGTATCTTTAAACTTATAATTTCAATTTGTTGGCAGTATGTTTTGTTTATTTACTAGCAAAATATTATATGTGTACATTCTATGGTTAGTGACTCCGGGCGCGTCTACTAATACTGTAAGTGTAGTACATATTTTTGTCTCGGAAGATAGCAGTAATCTTCCCCGGGTTAATGATCAGAACCAGTGTCGACCTATCCGGCTGCTTGCGGGGTTTCCCCTTCCAAGCATCTCCCACCAGCGGGGCATCACCTCAGCCCGGACAAACTCAAAGCTCCCGCCCGGTCTTTGAGCACAAGTGAGTGTAGGTGTAAGGATGAGAATAGGACAAGGAAGGTGAAGGAAAGATCGCGCGCCGTCCGTGGTCCGTTTGTTAGAGTACTGGTCCTGCATTCACCTGGTGTTGATCGGAGAAACAACGAAACGAAACGATCGAAGAAACAACGAAAAACTACCGACCTGAGCAGCCGGCCGCTAGAATCCTCCTCCAGAAGACGACTGAACTCGACCTACACTGCGTGGTAGCTAGCTAGCTAGTGTCGAAAATCCTCCCACCGTTGGGACTGGAAACTATGACCTTCCGGTCAGGGGGACTGCACTGACATCAGCTAATGCTCTGAGCCACCTCTGCCGGTTAGTCAGCGGAGAAGGGTGCTCAGAAACGTAGTTTGCCTAGGCGTGTCTCTCTTTCTCGCTCGGCGAGCAGTCACTGTTGCAACCGCCGACGTGGTGGCACGCGGCGCAAATGAGGCGGCCACGCCACTCCGCGCTACAGCGCTCCACGCCACGCAGCCCATCAGGCCGCTTCGCTTTACGACCGTCCCATGCTTTATGAATATTGCAAAAGGGGCGCCTCCGATCCATAAAACGTGACCACGACCGTCAGGTGACGCGTTTTAAATTAAATCAACATAAATCACACTTCTCATCAGCGACGTTCGCGGCCTCAAAGAAGTCCATTTCCTGGCGCGGACCTCATCATTGCCCAGTTGACCCTCTAATGAGACGTCCGGCGTCTGACGGCCAAGGCTTCCGATTCCTTCCCAGAAATGGTCTGGGCAACAGAGAACACACAGTTTCCAAATTTTGGAATGAAGGGTAGAAAAATGGGAGTACGAACTAAAAAAACAAGAAACATTACAACTTGAAGAAACTTCTTCACGAAAACGTAGCACATTGTACAGGAAAATGTATTTCATCTTAAGTAATATGTTCTTATTTTCTTTCAAACACTGTGCATTCTCTTTTTGAATTCTTTTCATAATATTTCTTAACTGGTTAATTGATGTTTCCGTGTATGTTGACTGATAAAGTCATTTGTGCCGTTACTGTAGTGTATTTTTTCCCTGGAGGTGGCTGTAGTCTTCCCTCGCCGGCAAAAACCGGCGCCAAGTACATCTCCTTTTGGGGTATTTCCCTCGTCAGTTCTCTCCCCCAGCCGGGCTCTACCTTAGTCGGAATAAGCTTTTGATTGATATCCAGAAATGTTTGGTAGTGTATGTAAGTGTGTGTAAGGGAAGAGCACAGGACAAAGAAGAGGGACGAAAGACGGGACATAACTCTTTGGTCCTTTAATAAAGGAAAAGAGTCGGTATACGCTTAGTAATGATCGGAGAAAGCAAGGAAGACTACCCAATCAGAGCAGCCGTCCCCTTAGAAAGCTTCTCCAGACAGTGGTTGAATTCGGTCTAGCTGTACTGCAAGTGTCCAAAATCCGTCACCGCCAGATCTTGAACTTTAGTACTTCCCGAGCAGAATCGCTGCAGAGACACCAGCAATGCTGGTTCTGAGCTCAACTCATGCGGTTTAACGATTATTAAAAACTGGTTCGACATTCTGAAAATGATCACGTCATAGGTATGGGCTTCCTTTTTTTACGTTTGTCGTTAAGGTATCTCTCTTCTCATAAAACCATATTGTATATTCCAACATCCAAATCTATATTACAACATTTAAATCGCTTTCCAAAGAAAACAGCCTGGTATAAATCAACTCATCCAGTGCATATGTGGGGCAATTTATCCGCCCTCGCACCCCGGGGCACCAACGCACACGAGCGCTCCGCGATGCTCCGGGATGGGATCAGGTGCGGTGATGAATGGAGGCAGGGCGGCGCGCGCTCACTGCTGACGGGCGGGCGGACCGCCCCGGGGGCGGTGGCCGCCTCGCGACCAGATAACGAGGGCGAAGACAGGTGGCGCCCGCGGCGGCGGAGGAGTGAGGCCTCCGCCGTCGCCCCTTGAGGGGCAACAGCCCGGCACGCCAGTTTTTTTTCTTTCTTTTTACAAACAGCTAAAGCAAAGGGGTAAATAGGACACGCGTGGAATGCGCTGACCAGAAAACGGTAATTGAAAAACTAGTATCGCATAACTGCTAATAAAGTTAAGTGTTAAGTTGGTAAAATGTTCCTGAAATGCAAGTTTGGGAAATGCAACTTTAGAAGTCTGTAACGAAGTTATTTATAATCCATCAAGTCAAGGTGTGTTTGAACTATCAGCTCAAAATATCCGCGAAGGAAATACTGATTTATGGTGTGATAACAGATGCTTTTGTTAGAAAACTTTTAGAAAAAAATTCTCGAGAACAATCACATAGGATTACATCTTTCCAAAATGCCCCTTTCCCCTCAAAGAAAGAAATGTTAGCTGTGTCAACGCAAAAGGTTAGTAAGGGGAACATTGGTAGGGAATAGCCTTCGCGAAAGAAGTAAAGATTTATTGAACATCAAGGCGATCTTGACTCTTATTTCAATATAAATCAATATGGAGCTAAATGAATATTTGCATTCAACATTGGGGCGCAGAGGGGCCGAGAGGAAATCAGGGCACCGGAACAAAGGTAGGTCCTTATAAATCATTTAACAGACATGTGATGAATGCATCATTATTTCCTCAAGTCAATTATATTGTTGTCTTTAAATAAGCACCCGGCATCGGCCCTATAAGATCGTCACCAAGGGTTCAGAGCGGCTGTGGTGCTGATTTCCCGACTTCGAGGTGGATGAGGTGATGACATTACACACACTGTTCCCTTCGTTGAATTTTCATTTTGAAAATAAATAAGCGACTGTTCATTCATCAGGTAAAACATTTAAAGGGAGTAAAATAATTGAAAAAGATACGGTACAATATATACTACATGAAATAAATATTCAAATTTTACAAAAATGTTTGGGGCGTGCTGAGCTTCATTGTCTCCCTTGAGTTCCGTGAGCCCGAAGAGATGTACTGGCTTCACCTCTCTCCTTGGATTGCTTAGTAACTATGCATTAAATCTGAATAACACTTAAAACGTTTAGTGAATTCATCATTACATACTGCTTATAAAAATTAAAAATTAATTTATTGTACAAAGAAAATAAATTAACTTTCAATTACTAACTTGTAAATAAATGCATGATCTCCTAACTTTAATTGTTTTCTTAATTTAAGTATGTTTGAAAGCAAAAAAAAATAATTTGGCTTCATATTGATTTATATATGAACTTGTAACGACTGTTGCCTGCTAACGAATGCTGCCAGGAGCTGAGAGAAAAAAACTGAATAGGAATTGACAGAATTGATACAAAATTGGCCGCATTTCAAGAGAAACATCCACCTGTATCTGTCAAAAAAGTAAATTTCAGAACAGTTCCACTTCATGAAATAACAAAACATTTCCTTTGAATTCCACGGTTTGTCAAGCCAGGTTTGAGAACCTGTCGGTTGCAAATATTCTGCAAATAGTAGTAGTGTGGACGTTTCATTGACTGTCACATCACGGCTCTTTCCAATGTACTGCGTTTTCATGTCCATCAACATTTCTCTGACCCAGATTTGTGGTCCTAGAATGAAGCAAGTATTGAACATGTCTCGCAGTGCATTGTTAAGCACGAATAACGTTCATTATTAAATGTTACACTCTCAAATAACTTTATTTGAAAAGCATTGAAGATGAAAATGGCCTTCACAGTTTGAGACTTTCATCGTGGAACACCGCTTAGTCTGAAGAAAATATTTTGGTACATCGAACATATTGCCCAAAGAAACCTTTTGATCTTCACTAAGGATTGTATGCGCGAATTTTGATACATAAAACAAATGATATCCCCTAGTATAAGCAAGACAACATTTACTACCCAATGCAATTACTGAAAAACGGTTGCTATTATAACAAGACGCGATCTCTTTGTATTTGCCTTGAGCGCTGGGCGCGTGCAAGCGAGTACCGCCTGAATGGTACATCAATGTCGATGTTTTCAAAACATCGATTATTCTATAAAATCATAGATGTTTTAAACATCAATATATTGATCCGAAGGTTTTTTTAAGATAGATGTTTGGTACTCTATGTTTTTTCATTTTTTTATTCTAACAGAAATATTTAAATCAATTTTGCCAAATAAAAGAAGCTAGCAAACGAAAACTCTCGGCCTTAAGGGGTTATTTTTATTTCCATTCATACCCACATTCGCTCATAAATGTATATGTACAGAACACATTCACCCACCCATACCACTTCACCGCACTACCTACTCTTCACCACATCCAATCCTGATGTTTGCCTCAGCGCAGACTTCACTCAAGCGCCCGTGGCGCCGCGTCGTTGTCGCCTCCAGGTGGCCCCGGTACGGCGAAGCGCGTTTCCGCGCCTCACACAGAGATTCCGGATCCGGGAAGCGGCGGTCGCCTTCCGCGCACTTGCTGTTCCGCCGCGTCGCCAAGCGCTGCGAGCTCGTGCGCGGACGGCGCGCGAAAGGTGGGCCCCTTTCGTCTGTGACACGCCCAGTGCACGCCGCCACGCCCGCCTCGCGCGGACGGTCCCAGCGGCCCTCGAGAACGCGTCCTCGTCCGCTTCTTGAGCTCGTTGAGGCGCCCCCCGGTGAGATACTTAGGTCACACCAACGATCGACCAGTTAGTTGTAAGCCGCCCCACACAGGCCAATGGAAGCGGTCACAATGTGACCGGGGCTGCGCAGATGCGCCCGGTCATTTATTTTTCCCTTTTTTATGAGGACGAGATTGTTTCAAACGTGTCGGCTTTCTTAGAAACATCCCTGATTGGTACGGCGCCGTCAATAGCAAGACACGACAAGTACTTGCGTGTGGTTGGTTGGTTCAATAGTGATACCGGGCGCGGCAACTTGCTAAGGTCATATTCCCATAAGTGTAGTGAATATTTTACCGCGTGAAGTATCTGAGATGAATCCCCGCTGGACGGCAAGATCTGCCGCCGACCTAGCGTAGGCTAGCGGGGTTTACCCCCAACCATGCATCTCTCTTCAGCAGGGCATCGCCCCAGCCGGGACAAGCTCCAAGATCTCGACCGGTCTCCTGGCATTTGTAGTAGTGTTGTGCATGCTAGTGAGTGTGTAAGTAAGGGGTAGAATAGGGCAAGGATTGGGAAGGAAAGGCTGCGCGCGGAGCGTGGTCCGTTTGTTAGGGTACGGCTCGGGCATTGACCGGAGAAACCATGCAAAACTACAGATGAGAGCAGCCCGCCGCTAGAATTCACCTTCAGACAGTGACGGAACTCGACCGAGCTATCTAGCTTTTGTCGAAAATTCTGCTACTGTCGGGACTCGGCCAGATGCGGATCTAGAGGGGAGCAATGGGAGACATTCCTCCCCCCTAAGACCTAGAGTTTTCGTTTGTTGCCTTCTATTATTTGGCAAAATTTATTTAAATATTTATGTTATAATAACGTAATTATTTAAAAATTCTTTTGTATAGGATCATATATTCACTACAAAAATAATATTCAATATAACAAAAATGTTTATTATTTAACAAAAAAACTACGATCGCCCCCTCGAAAATGATCGTCTGTATCCGCCCTGGCTCGGACCTAGGACACCCGGACAGAGACACTACTGTGACCCAAGACAGCTGTCACAAGGCACCACAGTGACACCTGAGCGCCTCTCTCGGTCTGGATGCGCCCGGCGGCAGAACAGTCAAAGTATGGTTTTGCGGTAAGTAGATATCTCGAAGGCCATCAAAAGCCACCGCATCCGCCGCAGTTGTGTTAGAAACAACGCTCCTTCTAGGGAGCAGCTGCGTTGTAGTCTGTTGGGCGCAGGAGAGGAAGGGCGCTCTCGATGTGCAGGCGCGAGGATCGATTGTATCCGGTCAAACTTAATTCCCTCTTACTCAATAAGTACCCTTAATTGGTTCCCTCTTAATATTCATTTTTATAATTGGAACTTTCGAGTTACTGAAGTAATTCCACATGTGTATCCTCAAAACATAGTGTAAGAGTAAAAATGTGTATGTTAGATAACCATCTACGTTAATACACGACTAAAATAATGCAAAAGCAGAAGCCTTGTTTGCGTGCTTCATTAGATAGAATTACATATCGACGAGATGTTGCTTGCAGTTGTCTATTTCCCCTCCTGCTGGGAGAAGGGTTGGTACGGGCGTGCATGGCTGATACAACCATTAAATATTTAAATCAATACATTCAATCGTCAATAAATCACAATAATTACATTTAGCGACGTCAGTTTTTTTAAGGTAAAACAAGAGCATATTGGTGCGAAGACACCTTCGCTAAGTTCAATCACAACAATCGGGAATAAACAGTAGTGCGGCAGGATTCAAGCCTTCGTGAGTCCACAAGGAATGCCTCGGAACTACTTTGATTCAGAACCTGGTGTACCCACACTTCGAGTAAAATTTTGACTGAGTCCACTTCTTCCGATTCGGATTCAGTCACTTCTCCTTTAGGGTAGTAAGATGCTTTTCGCAAGATGATGCTGGCTGAAGCAGTTCCCAGAGTAGAAGAGACGCTCGTGAACTTGAGCAAGCGTTTCGCGGGACGGAATAACAATAGGCGATGCATTGTGCACGAATGCCCGCATTGCCAAGGTCGAGTAATGCGCTCTGGACCCTCTAAAGATTTCGGAGGGTATCGTCACGGTGTGGCAGTGGGTCCTGGGATCACGCCGTCCGAATAATATTTGTCTACACGACAGCTGCCGGCTAACAGAGCGTTCCGTTATCCAATAAGAGGCAAAATTCTCATAATGTCACTGCAGGTTTTCCGATACTTATTAAGAAAAAACTACATCTTACAGCGCGAAGTAACTAAAAATTGAAAAGCGCAATTATTTGTTTGGTAATGCGTCATGTGTGTGGTTCCGTGTCATCTACAGTTATGTGCTCTCATTGCGATGTTTTCTTAATAATGCTGCTGTTGTGATCGTATGCAAGAACGACCACGTGCCTGTTGTCCGAGTATGTAGCAACGTCTCTCTACCCCACCCCCAGCTGTCAAGTTGACAGAAATATTACTCGGACAATAGGCCCGGACGGTGTGTTCAATCAGACTGCGGTTACTCAAGCACGTGTCGCGAGTCTCCTCCCATCCGCCTGCTACCTTTCGCGACTCCTACCCAAATGTCTGCGAGGCGAAGCAACTACACAGTGCAGCAATAAGGATGTTATTGACGACTGTTAGTCGTTTCACCGCCAAGCCCTTTTCTCAGCTGAGAAATGAGAGCAAACCTGTCAAAATGAGAAGCGGTTAATAGAATTAATATCAACAGGACGGCATGCAATTTTATTGCGGCAAAAAATCATTGACCTCTCTTCAATAAGTTACAAAAATTAAAAAAAAAATTAAACACTTTGTAATTACACATCATATCAATTGCTTACTCATATTCACCTTTATAATCATAAGATATTTAATGAAATGCATTGATTTAAATATTTAATTGTTGTATCAGACATGCAAGCCCATACCCACCCCTCTCCCAGCAGGAGGGGAAATAGACAACTACAAGCATCCTCTCGTCGATATGTAATTTTCTATCTAATGAAGCACGTAAACAAGGCTTGTGCTTTTGCATTATATTTGTCATGTATTAACGTACATGGTCATCTAACATACACATTTTCACTCTTACATTATGTTTTGAAGATACACATGTGGAATTACTTAAGTAAATCGAAAGTTCCAATAATGAAAAACAAGATTAAGAGGGAACCAATTAAGGGTACTTATTGAGTAAGAGGGAATTACGATTGGGAGGAAAAAGTGATATTGTCTAAATATATCCTTCGCCGCTTCATTTTTATTTCTCCTGAAACTTAGGAACCTTACAGGCATATTTTTGCCTGTTTGCATTATTGCTTAAGATTCCTTTATACTACTCCAAAAATCATATACAGACATTCTAAGAAGATGGGAAAATCTGCTTGAATTCTATTAATATTCTGATAATAAAATCAAAACAAACGTAGCTACTGTAATATATCATATCCTGGTTCAAATTGTCAATACAAATATTCATGTACTCGTATACAAATAGTACGTTTGATTTATATGTAATTACATTAACACGTAATTTTCTGACAATTAAAATTTACAATGTGGCTTATTGGGGCCAAGGAAAAATGTGATTATTTAGTTCTGCATCAATTCTTCGTGGACAGAACATTTAAAACCGCTATTGATTTGGGATCCACTTACTTTAATTGCAGAACATCTCGTTTTCGTGTAGACGTATATTATTTTGTCTGCAACCCAATTATAAGGCTAAAAAGATATTGGAATGGAATTTAAGTTTTCCCCATATCCAGAAAAATTAGAATAAAATGTGTTGTTGGAATTTTCTAAGTGTAAGTATGAAGAATTAGTAAAATTGCTTCAGCAAAACTAATTGTCTCATCTTTATAAAGAAACTTAAGAACGTAAATCTTTGAAATATTCCGAAAGTTACAAAATATTGAAGAAACGTTCCTTGAAAGCTTTTAGCTTTTAGCTTGAAACATTTAGAAGATCGAAAACAACAATCTCGAATAATACAAACGACCTTCTTCATTTTAGTATAAGTGGTTTTAAAATAATTTAATTAAAAAAATATTGTCTTCACTGGAACTTGGAGCTGAAGAGCGCGTTTAAACAAGGAACGGAATGTGAAAAATAAAATGAGATATAACAATCATTTATTGGAAGAAGAAAACGGCACAAAAAATAACGTACATAACGTCTGTTCTTGTTTTTAATAAATTGCAGTCATCACCCGGAACAAACATCCTTTCGTTGGCAATGAAAGTTTATGAAAAGTAATTCGCAGCGTAACTCATGGGAGTTGGTTAGAAACGCCGATGTACCTGGAATTCCTTCCCTTGAGACCCGAGAATACGCTTCCTCGGCACAATATTTACCCAGGTTGCGTCCGAGGGCTTGGCTTCACTCGCGGCGCGGAGCGGAGCGAGTACACGCCGAGCCGCCGCCGCCCGGATTTCCTTGGCTTGGGCGGAGGCGGTGGCGTGGAGAGGGTGGGGGCGGGAGCGGGGGCGCGGGCCGGATGCGCGAGAGCGCAGCCACCTTGGGGCGGAAGGGGCTGCCAGACTCACCGCTGCCGGTGGCGCGGAGCGTCGGCGGCGGCTGGGCAGCGGGGGTGGGGGCGGTGCGTGGGCGCAGGCGGAGGCAGTGGCGGTGGCAGGGGTGGAGGCGGAGGTGGAAGCAGAGAATGGGATCGGGGGCGGAAGCGGTGACGGTGATGGTGGCTATAGTGACGGTGGCGGAGGCGCAAGAGGGGCGGCTCCAGCAGCGGTGGAAGTGAAGGCGAGGGTGGCGGACGTGCTGGCGATCAAGCGCTGAGTTTCGCACAATGCCGAGGAAATGGAGAGACGTTACGAGAACGCAACTGTCAAGGCAAGCGAATACTGGGAGACGAATAATAAAACCGACAAGCCAAACGGATTTTGCTTAGATTGTGAAGGAATTGAACAGAATGGAAAGAAATTGATAGTGAACTGAGTTGAAGGAAGCAAATGGAAAGGGAACAGGAACGAAATGGACGCGATGGACCAAAAGCCGAGAATTAAAGTACCCATGATTATTGTGGAAAATACTTATGGCATAGGCTACAGTTCATTACTAAGTAGAGGAAGACATTTAAAACTGGAAACAGGAGAAATGAATATTAAAGCCTCTGGTACAGACTTTAATCAGAACTGAAAAGATTAGTCAATGGTGAGTAGAAAAATTTGCCAACAGTAAAAATATTCTAGGAAACGAGTGCTAACAGATTACGAGGAGGTAAACAAACGACGGATAAAAAATCTGAACCAAAAGCTCTGTTTTCCAGGAAGCTCAGCTTGAGCGTCGCCAGAAAGAAAGAAATTCGCGGAGGATGCGAAGACAATGAAGTGCAGTAAACAGGATGCAAGCGAGGCGAGGAAGCGGAAACAGAGGGGGGAGGTAAAGGGGATAAAAACAGAGTCAAGGTGGCATGCTCGGGAACAGTGAAATAAGGATCCTTATTCAAATGTATTGTGCTCTAATGTAATGCTCTATAAAATACGTTGTGAAAGTGGTTTGTAAGTTATATAATCAACTAAACAGGCACATCTGTAATCTTCCTGCAAAGTCGCGGAAGAATAAACAATGGATTTTACACAAACAATACAATAAGATATGCACGCAAGTATTTGGGGAGGAGTAATACTTTTACGCTAACTCTTGCGCTGTAGATAGAAACGTGCTGCACGAAAAAACGGTGACTTTTTGGCACAAAAACTCTTATTATAGGGTTCTTGTAACGAAAAACTGGATAAATTGAGTTGGCCAATTTAGAAAAAAATCCTTTAACACGTGTAACCAGAATCCATGTGAGTCTTTGATACCGAAAAATCGAATGATGGTAAAACGTTTGTCCGTCTGTGAACAACTCTACCGGCTAAACAGTTCAACCGATTTGCTTCAATTTTTTGTTCCCCAATCTATCTCGCCGATGTGGCGTTTCCTTGAATTTGAAATTGATATTTTAATTTTGGAGGGTAATTTACTTGTACATAAAGCCCTTGGGCATTTCAAAAAATTTTAAAAAAAATGGCTCTATCAATTTTTGATTCAATTTTTTTGTTGGATAGTGTTAAGAACGTTCAAAAGAATGGTGCAAGTAGTTCGTTTTTGTTTTTTTTATTTTTATTTAAGATCGCATCAACTTTGATGTCATTAGCGACCACTAATGCGTGTAACGGTAATATATGTCACGATATGATGATGATGGGCGATAGGGGGTGAAAGGGCGAACACAATACAACTGTAATTATGAAAGTAGAGATTTTTCCCTTAATGAAGTCTGGATATAAAAGATACATCTTGAAGAAATCTTTTTTCAAAATTTTGAAATTTCACTAATTTTTCAAAAGTTTGAGTACTTTTCGCGTAATTTTGCATAAATGTACGGGCGAGAAAGTACGTACTGTTTTAGCACAACTGGTTTTAAGAGCTAGATCTTACTGATAATGTTTATTTTTTATATAATTATCTTATAAATGTAAATATTCTGTTTTTGTATAATCACATCTTAACAGTTGGATATTACATACAGTTTATCGTTCTTTTTTCGGGCTTGTCCGATAGTCCGAATAATTGTATTATACTATACAGACTCAACTAAATTAAATCTAACATCTCAAGAAGAAAAAAAATTAAACATCACGCTTTTACTTTATAATACAATTAATTAACATAATATACGTAAGTCACTATGGATCTGCTTTTCGACGGTACCTCACCAATTTTTAATGTTTTGACACATTTAACATTTCTTGAAACTTAAGCTTGATAGCCTGTTACGCGACGAACTCTGAACTACATCAAAATCAGCAACACTAATACCAACTACAATTGTGTCTATATTATACTTTGTGAAACCATCAACTATTGAAATTATTCATTGTTACAAACATACATAATATGTACAGGGATGTTCAAAATTAGTTATCCACTTCGTAAATTTTTAACGAAGCAGGTTACCAGTAGAGGCGTAATGAAGCGGAGTCGAGGGTGCTAAATATGCGAGTCCAAAAAATATTCGGGATGGAAAATATAATACATAACTATTATTAAATACAATAAAATATTTTTTCATTCAAATTGAACATTTGTATAAATCAAACTGCATGATGTACTTTAAGTTAATTTTTAAAACACCACCAGCAATTCGTAAGTTAGTAGAGACAAACGAAAATTTAAAAATCACGGTACAAAAGTGTGTACATCAAAATAATAATAATAATAATAATAATAATAATAATGATAATGAAAATTGACAGGGACTTCCATCTTCTTGTATTGCGTACTGAAACTCACCAGTAACGAGACCTTTTCCTGAAAATAATTGATGTGAATGAGGTGCTGCCCCGAATAAGGGAAGGCTGTGAGAGCGCGTGACATGAAAGGCGCTTGCTTCGCCTCAGCGCTCGAGAGGCGGAGGGCGCGTGGGAGGGCGACCGCCCTTCCGCTCCGGTACTTCCGGGTGCGCGGCGCGACGCGACGCGACGCGACGCAGCACGATCCGCCGGGAAGCAGGGGCGGGAACGCGACCAGGGGCGCAGAGGGGGGCGGCGACGGGGGAAGCAACGGTGGAGGTGGGGGAGGAGGTTGGGGTGAGGTGTGGTGGGGAAGTGATGAAAAAATTACAAAATGAGTTGCGAAGAGTGGTGTGGTAGAGAATGGGAACTGCGATATGCGAGGCACCGATAGAGAAGCAACGGAGAAAGGTGCGTCTCCATAAATTTCGGTCCGGTTGGACCGAGAGGGCGAGTGCCGGAGGCGAGGAAGGCCGGAAAGTTGCAGGGCATATGAAAGAGGACAGTGCGGACAATGAGGCTGATAACCGCGAACGTTTGGTTGGAAGAGCAAGGCGAGGAGTGGTGGAGCGACGGGGCGGCAGCGGGAGGAGCGGGGAGGAGCGGGAGGAGCGGGACGAGCGGAGGAAGCGGGGAGGAGCGGAGAGCGAGAGGGCGGGGCGCGGCGGGAGACGCAGTCCCCGCCGGCTGGGCTGCCCTCCGACCGGGTCAGGGCTTAGAGTGGAGCGACGGGCGTGTGGTGCAGGATCGGTGGGCGGGGCGGTGAGGCACCCTGGGCAGCTGTTGGCCTCACGTGTTCGTGTTTGCGTGGGGGGCGTGGCTCAATGAAATGTGATGCGGTGTAGCGTGGCATGCCCCGGCGCGGCATGGAGTGGCATGACGTGGCGGAGAGTTACATGGCGTGGCGTGGCGGAGTGTGACGGAAAGAGGTGGGGGAGTGGCGTATCGAGGATAGTTATAGACTGTCGTTAGATCATCGCATTTTGCAAATTAGTTTATTGTTAGTGAATTTGATACTGTACATGAGGTGAACTGCAAATAATAGTTATTTTTACGTGTCGTAACTATTGCGAAACAATATACATAGTAAATTGCAATTATTCAAACTTTCAGTTAGCATTGTACTGAATCACCAAGCCTTTCCATTTTTAAGTTACAATTATACAGAGATACACGCACTGCCTTTTCGTCGAATACTTGTGTTCGTTTCAAATCATCGTGCAATGGCTTGGGCCTCTGAGCACAACGTATATTTATTTCAGAGCAAGCGACGGTATAAATCTCCCTCAAAGGCACCTACGCGTCGTTTCCGCGTCAGCTACAGCAAACCACTGCCGTGAACCCATTGAAGACAGATGAATAACGGCGGTTGTCTCTGCCTAAGGGCGGTTGGCTCTCGCCTAAATCTTCCTCCGTCTTCTTTGCATTTACGTTTCAATTTGAAGGCGCATGTAGTTCAAACGCTACTTAATGCAAAACAAGGGCGTGAAATCTTCTGTACTGGACTAGAAGACAAATTGTTTCAATTAATTTCCTTTTTCCAGCGTTCGTGTCGTGGTATACAACATTATGATGTAATGTTCACCTGCGCGTTTAGGAGGTCCTTTATTGTCTTAGAGTCCACTTTACGTTAAATTTTAGACACCAATTTTGATGGTGGTTTAGTCATCTTATATGGTTATAAAATAGATTGCACTATGTGCTAATTAGGTGGCATTTAAAAAACTGTCTATTGTAATTGCTCGATAATTAATAATAAGTAGCATTTTCTAAAAAATATACTAATTACTGAAATAAATTGAACATTCTGTGAATGAACACAATTGACACTAGAGGGCCTGCAGCAGCAATTATGCTGCTAAATGAAACCACACAAAATGGTTTTTCAAAAACTAGCACGTACAGTGCTCAATAACAATAAATAAAATACTATCGTATACCACTTCAATCAATTCAATATTTTACATAAATCCTCTCGAATACTGCAATAGTGTAGCATACAAATAGTAGAACGGTTCTTCACATAGAAATAATATCGCAATATTGCTCATTTAAAACGCAGCACTTCAATAGAAAGTATTCGATTGCAGGCGGCTCTTCCTAGAATCCTTGTCGTCGCATGTCGTCAACTGTGTCTTATGCGGTGATGCACTTAGTACAATATGGATGTGCCAGGTATGATAATAGACAGAATATCACAATCAAATATTTGCTTTTTTTCAGACAAAATCGAACTTTAATTGTTTTTGTTCTTATCCCGAGTTCCTGAGTATCTAACGCATCCGCGAGGCACTCTCACACGGCCCGAGGCTGACCAGTTTCCTTTCATTTTCTGCGAGCGTTAGAAAGTAGCAATATTGATGTTTTAAAATTTTCCCAGAGTTCCTGAGTATGAAACGAAATCACAGACACGTCTCATACAGCCGGAGGTAGCATAGGTTTCTATCAATATTTTTACGCATTGGAAATTAGTTATATAGATGCTATGGTTTAACAAGTGAGCGAAAATGCACTGAGAGAATCTTTCCAAGCGGCAGTAAAAACACGTAGGATAAAATCATACCGAAAACATATTATTAATATTACGGTATTCGGGCATATTACTGAAACGAAATAAGGCCCAGAGATAAATTTCTATGGCGTTTTCTTGGACAGAATAATGCATTATCATCAGGTTACGTAAAGGCTTCGCAACAAATATTTGGATATTGGTAATTCCGTAATATAATGATAGGATTATTTATTTGTCTATTTCATTTTTTAAATGATTTTTCGATTAATTGACCCAATAACTCTTACTTTCTATTGATTTTAACGAATTATATCTGAACATTAACTTTTAATTTATGAAGACACTCCGACTAAATGGATGCGGAAACATGTATACTGATGAATTTATCAAGTTTTATCTCAGGGCAGGAAGTTACAGTTTTATCTCAGAGCAGGGTTTTTATCATTTTAATCTCAGGGCAGGAAGTTACACAAGTGGAAAGACATTTTGAATAAAATTGGTTGCTTTCGCTGAGCGTTTCATATATCATGGGAATTCTAAAAGTTTAATAAAATATTCTCTTTAGAAATTACTAAAATATGAATATAAAAAAAAGTTGGAATACATATTCTCCCAGTCATATCTCTTTCCTATATCCAACTTATATTTTTATAAATTTTTACAAGAATTGAAATATCCATGAACTTCATAGTCATGAAGATTTTCTTCAATTCTTTTTACCTTCAATTCAAAATATTTCTAATAGCGTGCTCATCTATGTTACTCATTTCCATTGCGCAAAAAATTTGAAAGAAATCGCTGCAGTTTCCGACAATGTGAGATGTGATTATGGTAACTACCTGCGAACTAGTTAAAAATCAAAAATCAATGAAACAGTTTCGATTTTGACTGAAAAACGCAATCACGCTTTATTTGATTGTATTATGTCGTCGCCTGTTCTCATACAGCGTGTATGAATTGCATTACTTTTCTTCCACATAAGTAATAACTTATGTGGAAGAAAAGTATTTGAAATTATTATTAATCTTACATTAAAACGTGATAACTGAATTTATTCCCTCACGAGTTCTCACCGCGAGGTTCCGCTGGCGGCGTCAGCCCACACAGCGTTCGAAAGCAACGCGCGCCGCCGGAGAGCGCGTCTTCAAAACGCAGAGATTTACAGGCGGACGGGTTTTATGAGGCAGATCGGCACTTGATTAAGCTGTGCGCCCGTCCGGTAGCCTGCCCGCTCGAAAGACGCCCGCCCAAATCTCCACTCCGCTACACATCCTTCGCGCAGACGGATGAGTGGGTGGTGAAGAGAGGACGAAAAAGGGAGGAGGGGAAGGGAAGAGATGTGGAGCCGAGAATGGAAGAAGCATCGGGTAGTCACGGAATGATGACCGATTGCATCGGTGGTAGTGCAGTATGGTTGCCAGGTGACCACTATTTCAGCGGACCGTCCGCTTTTTTCACATTATACTAACTATTTGATTGACTAAATAAATCTATTTTTTTTTCACAAAATAGAGGATTTTTTTAAAAAATCAAATGCTTTACAGTCTAAGAGAAGAAGAATAGGAAAATCGCCCTTTGTCTTCTTTTCCTAAGTTAGAAGAAGACAAAGATGTAATATTTATAGAATCACATTCTCCGAAAAGATTAATAATCTTACTCTATTGATTCACAAGCCATTTACTAACAGTATATATAAAACGATTTACATACTATTTGTCTTAACTTGCATTTACCTAATATGTTTATATTATACTTTATTCTTAGTTGGATAGGTATGTTTTGGAACACTTAATAATATATCATTCAATGAGAAGGTTGAATGAGGGTTCAGGTTCAATTCAGGTTCAATCAGAACTAGTCTCAATATGTAGAGCATGAATTTGTCAAACTAAAAATTTCATTGAAGCATTATAAACATAAAAGTTGCAATTTCTTAAACTAAAGTGTCATTTAATATCTTACATATTATTATACTATATTTCATGTTTGAATTTTAAGTAAAATTTTGAAGTCATTATTTTATTACATATTAAAATATTCGTAAGAAAATACAATTTTTTTGCAAATTAAAAAAAAGTTATAATTAACTCCCCCACTCTTGTCCTCTATTTTTTGGAAGCAGATCTGGCAACCCCTTGATACAGAGATAACTTAGGAGTAGAAAAAATCGAATTGGAATTAATGAAAGAAGGCTGAAGATTAAGATGAGAGTGGATTGAGGTTCTCGGCTCGCTGAGGTTTGTCAAATATTGTGCAACATGATTCGATACACGAATCTGTAAACTCCTACTTATGTGGCAATTTCAGCACTCTGAAATGAACGTTTTTTTTTTGTTAGATCTATTACCTGGAAATATACGTTTTTATTCGAGCAGAATGTGGCACAGGAACGATCTGAACGCAACTCTGTATAATGCAGTACCGCACGACTTTAGGTTCAACGCAAGTCGCAAACGGCTTATACAACCGACTCCGCGAGTTATGGTAATCAAGGTATGCCGTAAAGCAAGAGTAGAAAAATTATGATTCATCTAAAAACGAAAATGTGTTAACAATTAAAATGAATAATCACACGAGAGGCGTTTGGAAGTTGTAACCGTAAAAGTGCGCTGAAATGTGGGTATGCCATTCATTTTTTGAGGACGTTTTATTCTCATCTCTTGAGGTAATATATTTGACAATGATTACCACTATTGCTGCAATAGAGGGGAGGAAACAGACGTATTCTTATCATAAACCAGACCACCGCTTTACGCATTTTATTACGGTTTCTGTAAAGCACCCCCCTTTCTACGATCTGAGATACAGAGAACTCAATTAGCAACATGAGGGCAGCCGTTAACAGAGTCATCCTCTTCAGGACACAACACCCTCCGCGCGTGCGCAGATCCGCCCTCCTACATCCTCACGCACGCCACTTCACCTCTCCGTCCCCCAACCCCGCCACACGATGCGGCGCCTGGGGGCACAAGGAAGGCCTATGCGGCGCGCTATCAGGGCATCGACGGCGCCACGCCTGCCAACCCTCTCGCCCTCGCGACTCATGAAGAGCGCCCATTCATCGCAAGGACCTTCATGGGTCGTTGGAAACGCTTGTTTACATGTTAACCGGGCCAATTTCCAGATGCTATCACGCGCCCGCGCCGAAAGCGCTCGTCCCGTCGCGCCGACGATCGTCTACTGCCGCCCAAGCTCGCACGCAGCCCCGCCCACCCCGCCAAGCCCCGCCGCGTCCCGCCCGCACTACGTCGCGCGTCCATCGGCAGTCCATCAGTGGCGCCCCCAGCTGGACGCGTTCCCATTCCTTCCCTCTCGATTCTGCACCAGAGTTCTTCCGTAGTCGGAAGCGGAATAGAAGCTTGTCTTCGTTTATTGAACTCAGCGCAGCGTATTTGTTGCTCATCTGCGTGAGATGCGTGCACTCCTGAACTTCCGGGTGCGTGTCACGATTCGACACGGCACAGCATGGCCGACACGACACGACACGACACGACGACACGACAACACGACACGCCGATACGACACGCCGATACGACACGCCGATACGACACGCCGTTACGACACGCCGTTACGACACGCCGATACGACACGAGGACACGACACGACGACACGACACGTCGACACGACACGACGACGACACGACACGATACGACGCAAGACACGACCACACGACACGACAAGACACGACCAGACGACACGACACGACACGACCACACGACACAACACGACACGACCACACGACACAACACGTCACGGCTTGGAACGGCACGGCACGAGCCTCGAGGCGACTGGAATGTCGGAATTCTCAGTCTCAGTCTAAATAAATAAATAAATAAATAAGTAAATAAAAAAAAGAGAAGTGGTATTCTGTGAATAGGATACACGACCTCTTGAATACTCTGGACACCTTCCACAATAAGTGGTTCAACTTTTAATCATTTTTAAATGAACCTCTTACGAACCTTTTATTGCATTCATATTGTTACATTCCTCTAAAAGTAATATTATAATTATAACAATTTTGTTACAATACACTGATTATAACCGCAAAGCTGCAGAAAGTAATATATTGATAAATACATTACGTTAACCGTGATGAGCATTTGAAAAATAGCCATGGGCATCATTTTATCTGAAGATTAGTGCCTAGTCGTTAATTATTCATTCCCCACTTCCTTTTCTACGCCCCAATTGGTAGTGCAATTTTGTAACTCTGTTTCCAACTTCGACACCGCCACCCTCCGGCCGGCCGGTCGCTGCACCGCGCTCTCCGGCCAACGGGGATCGATCTCGAGACAGCTTTATCGGCCGTATGACAGTGAATAACGATTGCGTTAAACTGACTGGTGGGGTTTCTATTAGGATGCTTATTAACGTGCTGTTGCCGACCATTCACTCTGCCCCTGGTAGAATGGTCTCGTACGCAGTCACGCCATTTAGCCGTTCACGAGACATTAACTACCAACGTAAGGAGATGAACGTTTGGAAACCGCACTGCATCGCTTGGCGCTTAAATTAAACAATGATATATTGTAAGTATCGCGTATATCCGTTTGTTTCAGTCGTAGAAGGCAAACCGGTCCCTCCTTCGTGATACACCGCCCACGACCGGTCCGTTTATTAACTTAGACGTAAAGAAATAACGACTTACGTGTCCTAAAATATTCCATTCTAGTACTCATGTAATCAATGAGCACAGTTACAGATTTAATAACGGCAGTTACACGAAATCAATAGAATTTGTGACTCACCGCCGCGTTGCGTCCAGGCCAACGGATCTATAGTGGCAGTACCAATGCTATCGCGTAGCGGAAACTCTTCTAACGATTCAGTCAGCGCGTAAACAGACAGGAGGAGAACGTCACCCTCACTTCCCTACCCGAAACATCACACCAGTGGAAACAAAAGCGTCACAAAGAGCGTGGACATCAAACTGGTCGAATTGTGGCGATGACGACACGAACGAAAAATATTTACAAGACAAAAGAAGCATATGGGGGCTGCCAAAGTTTAAGCATGACGTACAGGCTCTGTCAAAAACATCCGTCTTGTTCCAAGATTTAAAACTAAATAGCAAGCTCGCGGCTTTAATCCTTTTTTTCTTCGTAATAGCTTGTTGGACACTAGTGGACAACAAAAGAATGACAACAAATAAATATTTATGTGCAAATGAATTCAGTTCTCCACAAAATGGCTCGTATAAAATGCATCACTTTTGAATGGGTGAAAACCAGAACAGTACGAGTGACATTTTATAAATTCTGAGAAAAAGGTTATTTTATGCTATATTTCAGTGGCAATGTGTTTTCGTGGTTATAATGAACAATTTAAATGCCGTGATTTTTATGACGAGACAAAGCACGACAACTTTACAGTGATATTGACTTAAATTAATAGATTTTTCGGAATTTATGAAATGTCACATATACCGTTCTGGGTTTCACCCATTCATTTGTAATATTTTTCTTCTTCACTACAAATTTTGTATTCTCAATTTTTTGTTCTTTATTTTTTAGTTACTACACATAATTCAATTTTCTTTCATTAAAAGAGGAATAATTGGCATTCTAGAAGGGCCTGCACTCACTAAAAACTCCTTGATTATTTTGTTATAAAGACCGAATGTGCTCTAAATGTTTAACAATTCTGTACTCTTATTATCAGTTGATTGATTGATAGTAATTTCGGGCGCGTCAACTACTAATGTCAATATTCCCGTTAGTGTAGTGCATGGTTCTTCCTCGCGAGGTGGCAGTGATCTTTGCCCACTGGATGGCGAGATCCGACGCCGCACTACCATCGGCTAGCGGGGTTTTCTCAACCAGGTATCTTCCGCCAGCGGTACACCACCCCAGCTGGGACAAACTCTACGCTCCCGACCGATCTCTCGGCATTAATGTTAGTGTAGTGCATGCTAGTGTAAGTGTGTGTGTCAGTAAAGGGTGACGCAGAATATCCCGTTAAGGATATCTCTTCAGAATAATTGAGATAAACGAGTTGCAGCTACTGATGGAGTACGAGTGCTCCTACTCACCAGGAAGGTGCTTGTTATTTCGAAGATATTTTTAAAAGGCGGTATTACGAGAAGTATTGAACGACACGCTGTTTACATCTCCAATAACGAACTTGGTTATAAATATCTTCTATCTTATTAGTACCCAAACTTCAACCGCGTCAATTATTTTATGTTTAACGCCCTAATGACGTTAATAACTGTTACGTAACTACCATAGATGCATGATGCTGCGAGTTCACCATTGATGCATTGTAGACGGAGAGATCCTTAGATTCCCGAGAGCGAGCATCTATGAAGCAGGATCGGTCGCGGACGTCCTCTAGATGAGAATTATACGTCTAGCTGTTTCCAACCAATTCCTGTGACTACTTTACAAAATGGGTCACGGACCATGCGTGATCCTTCTTTCCCATCGACTGATCTCTAATCCTTTATACCTCATCTCGTTCATCGATTTCAAAATACTCCGGAAGTTCTGCGAGTTCAGATCAAGATTTGAATTGGGCCGCATCCCGCAGGAAGCCATAGAAAGACGATGAATCACAAACGTAACAGATGAGCCGAAAATGGCATCACTGTCAACACAAAAAAACAGCCTGTTTTCCCAGTCGGTCCATGAAGGCCCGGACGGGCTGTGGAACGGAAGAGATGCTTGGAGGTATAAAGGAGGTGGAGAGAATCTGAGAACATTTAAATACGAAGGGGATTGTGAATGGAAGGAAGGCTAGGCGCGGGCAAAACACAGGAAGCGTGATGAATGAAAAATGAGTCGGAATAAGCAGCTTTGTAGTACAGAAAAGGACCTTTGAACTATCGCGTCGACGCGACGGCGCAAGTTTTAACTCTTTACGAACACGGAATCCCACCTATTGTTCTGTCGCTCTTTATTCCTTTTAGAGATGCGAGAAGTGAAAGGTAACAAATCAACGAAGCTTTCGCATTATTGTTTCGTACAAATGGATTTTTAAAGGAGACTTAATTACCCGAATTTAAACAATGTTATTTATCGGCAGCAAAATTATGTGAAACAATATTGTGACTGGTCTTCTTGTTATTTAAATTTATAGTAGCCATGTTTTGTTTTAAAGTGAACAGACAAAAATTTCCATGACAAACACCAGCAAAATAATTGCACAAACATACAACAAACCTAATTAATTAAATATAAAATAAAAGGAGAAAATAAAATTACTTTAATAAAATCATCCATAAAACCTGAATTAACTTCAATCTTCCCTCTGAATTAGGATAGAATTAGGAGAAGTTGATTTCCAAACATTGCAAAGTAAATCACACAACATATCTTCTCCAAAAATATTCTGATATTTTTTCTTTGATTACCAGAGTGATACTCATAAAGGCCTGAAAGATTCGAACGACAGTACCGGCAGCGTATAAGTGACTCTGACCCTGGCTGTGAGAAAGTAAGCAAATCGTCGCAAGCTTCAGAGCACGTTCCATGACGTACCACTTCACGTGTCGAGAGAACTGCAGGAGTCATTTATGCGCTGCCGGCACTGCAATGGAATTCCAAGCAATTTCATCACGCATCAGCGGTTTCAGCTCATCGATATCAAGCTTCCCGTCGGAAAGAGTAGGGGTAAATCACTAACCCGTTTTCTAAGTAAGTTTAAAATTACCCGAGCGGATATTACCGAAGTACGCCGGAGACAGCTCTGTTGGGCACAAAGTGGCGCCGAAATTCAAGCGAGGCCTTGCGTCTGTGCGAGACGCGAGAGCGTGAAACTGAGAGAGGATGTTACGAAATTGAGGAGGAGCAGGGCACCGTGTTACTGGGTCTCCTCATTGTGCAGCGCGCTGTGCGAAGTTTCTGAAACGACCTCACGACTTCCAACAAGAAAGGGAGAGTAAGAAAGAGAGAGAGAAAATAAGAAAGAAAGAGAGAAAGTAAAAAAAGGGGGGGGAAACAAAGAAATAAAGAGAGAGACAAAGAAATAAAGAGAGAGACAAAGAAATAAAGAGAGAGAAAGAAATAAAGAGAGAAAATACATAAAGAATAGATACAGAATTTACTTCGATTTGCGTACATGCAGTTGACATGAATTTCGATGCCACGGTATTCCACAATATTTATTTTCCTTTAATACGATATGAAGTTCTATATTTTATTCTAAATTTAACGAATACCACAAAAAAAGAATTCCTAGTGGGATAAGAAACTGTTGTAAATAAGGTAAGTTAATTTGTACGCTAATCTGTAATTTAAATTTTTGCAATATTCTCTTTTTAATCGTCGCTTTTGTTAGTACCCCTACATGATGAAGAAAATAACCAATGTCAAATAACCAATACCATTACACAAAAGGATATTTAGGTGGTAACAATTAAAAATTTGTGAGGGTCGGTTGGAATTCGAGTTACGCCTTTGAGTTTCGTTCAACGTTATCAGTTTTCAATAGGTCCTGAAACGGCACGCCTACTTCAGACATTACCTTCTCGTCAAATTTGCAGTCAGCAGAGTTTTTGCAGACCTTAAGTATACAATATACTAATAAAATAATTGAAAATAATTTATTTTTTTGGTAAAGGGTAACCCGAATTCGCAGTTTCGTTCCACGTCACTTTTTTTTGGATCCCGGGCCCGGCTTCCTCGGCTTTTCTACCTTGTTCCCAGAAAAGTGTGTGTGTGGATACGCGTGTGCGTGTGTGCGTGTCTCCCTCTCTCTCTCTCCCTCTTTCTTTCTCTCTCTCTCTCTTTCTTTCTTTCTCTCTCTCTTTCTTTCTCTCTCTCTTTTTCTTTCTTTCTCTCTCTCTTTTTCTTTCTTTCTCTCTCTTTCTTCCGCTCGCTTTCTTTCTTTCTTCCTCTCGCTTTCTTTCTTTCTCTCTCTTTATTTCTTTGTCTCTTTCTTTCTCTCTCTTTCTTTCTCTCTCTCTTTCTTCCTTTCTCTCTCTCTTTCTTCCTTTCTCTCTCTCTTTCTTCCTT
>BOPP01000001.1:5362117-5391639 GCA_017312745.1 Gryllus bimaculatus
GCGGGCGGACGAGCGGGCGGGCGGACGGGTGGGCGGGCGGGCGACTTATCCCCCGCCCCGCCATCACTACGCGTGCGCGAGTCCCCGCGTCGCGAGGTGGAGGCCGAGATCGGCCAAAGTTCACCGCCAGTTTGTGCTTTAACACCTGCCCCGCCCCGCCCCGCTCGCGGGAAGGTGTGTTCTTCTTAAAAAGCACTGTAGGCGGTGGAAGAAAGTGTTTCTGCGTTGGTGGACTGTAGGAGATGGCGCAGCCAAGAGGGGACGATTCGTGGGTGTCATAACCTCTCACCTAAACATAAGCTGTTGAATAATCGTATGAGTATCTCGCTTTGACAAGGAAAGACTAATTATACTCTTTGCATATTATAATTGTAATTTTGTGTAATTTAAGTAATTTGGGATATTTTTGTAGTAATTAAGACATACACATTCGTTATAAGTAGGGCGTGTAACTCATGTAATATTTTGCCATTAAGCCATTTCAAATACAAGAAGTACAAGAAATACAACCTCCCCACTACAAAATCAATGTATTGATTTGTAGAGGACACTGGGGAATCCAGGAAAATTGAAACTATTAAGAGTTTTTTAAGAGTAACTTTTCGTTATCTATTTTGATCCATTTTTTGCAAAGTTTTCCTTTGATTTGTTGAAAAATTCCTGATCTTGTATTGTTTGAGATCATGAAATATACTTTTCTCCCTGTTAAAAGTCGCAAGCAATTTATAGTATTGTAATATGTTCAATGAATAACTCACAGTGGAGATGAAATAATACATTTGATTTGACATTTATTAGAACATTTAAGTTCAATACATAGTATCCCTATAGATGTGAATGAGGTTAAGTTTCCACGCGGCGCGGCGGCTATCGCTGTCGGTTTTCTCTCGCTAACGAAGGGCACCACGCACTCTGTCGCGCGGCATCGCAACTTATCTCTTGAAGTTGACGCAAGCTACCGCTTGTCGCCGTCGCCGATCGAAGCTCACGCAGGCACGGCCTTATAATCCCCCTTTACTCTCTCATTTGTATGCTGCGTTTATGCAACGGTGCGCTTGGAGCAGTACTACGGAATGAAGTCCTATATGTGTGGAACATACATTTTATGGGCCGGAGACAAGGTACTCAAAGACAAGCTCCCTTAGCCCGCTGCAATTTGGGAAATAACTTATTTTGCATGGAAAATAGACATTTCGTATGGTGTAACATTAATGCTGTACACTATCACAACATCCACATAATTATAAGGATTCATATTTCTGATGTGATAATCGTGCGGGTGTCATTTTACAAAGTAATCTCGTATATGAGAGTCATTTATTTACAAAATCATATAATGCTGTGTACTACAGCGTAAATTAATCAGAATAAAAGTTATACGGGAAAACACAAGTTTATGTTTTATTTGTGGTACGCATTTATTACACGTATTTGTTATACATTGCTGAGGTAAATTTACAAAATACACTGGTGTTTATGAAAATTGCAGCACCCAAAAGGAATGGTTGGAATCACTTAAAAATTGGTGGATGTTTAGAACAGTGTATCCATGAGAAGTGATTAAAGCCTAGAAGTGGCGTGCACGTTGGCCTAGCTCCGCCCACCTTCGTTTGACACGCCACACTCAGTCGATGAAGAATCGTCAAACGACGTACAAGCAGTGCCAGCATGCCTTGTCGAGGCCAAAGGGCGCAATATCCGCATCTGAGTGAGTTCGAACGGAGGCAGAATAATCGTTCTCCAAAAGCCAGGTTTGTCGTACCGTGACATTGCGGCTCAAATGGGACGCGCTGCTACGACGGTGATGTGTGTGTGGATCCAGAGGATACAGGTGAGTCGTACACAGAGACGAGCGGGTACTAAATCACACAATGTGACCACTCCGCGAGATGACCGCCATCTTGTCCGCATGACCGTAACCGATAAAACTCGTCCACAGCGTTGGCACGACTTCGGAGCACTGCAACGGGTGTGATCATGTCTGATTCGACGGTTCGACGCCGTCTGCTGAGAGCTGGACTGGTGGCACGCACGTCACTGCGTCGGATTCCGATGACCAGAAACCACCAACGCCTCAGGCAGCAATAGACACGTGAACGTGTTCACTGGTGTCCCTGTTACGAAATGTAGTGTTTTCGGACGAGACTAGCTTCAGTTTGTGCTATAGCGATTGCCGCTTACGTGTTCGACGCTACCGTGGTGATCACAATCTGCCAGCCTGCATTGTTCCACACCGTAGTAGACAAACGTCAAATGTGATAGTTTGAGGTGCCACTAGCTACAATATGCGATCTCGCCTTATACGTATTGAGGACAATCTGAACAGCAACCGCTACATCAGAAGGGTTTTAGAGCCCGAGTACTGTCCTTCCTATAAGCAGCCCCACATGCCATATTGCAGCAGGACAATGCCCAAACGCGTGGGGGCGAGGAATGTGCAAGCTTTCCGCGAAGAACGCCGGGTACCACTGCTTCCCTTGCCTGCACGTTCGCCTGACACGTCGCAAATCGTACATGTCGGGAATATGATCAGTCGGCAACAATTCATTCTGGTCCTCTTGCAATACTTTGTGGTCATGCATCCATAGAAACCGTGTGGTAGTGTGTTCCCCAGCAGCACATGCAGACTTTGAATCCATACCAAAACTTGTAGAGGCTCTGATGGCAGCGCGGGGCGGTCTCGAAAAGTCCTATATACTCAAGATAAAAATGCAGGTTTACATTTAAATTAATTGTATTAAACATATAATGAAGAACTAGGTAAAAGGGTTTTCGAGAATATAATTTGCTTTGAAATAAAGTTCATACTATTCTATTTTTACCAGAGAATTTTAATACATTTTTTATAATTAACATTCCTATTTTTTTTGTTTCAATGTATGCCCATAATTATAGTACCTAATTCAATGGAATGCAATTTTCTTGAATACTTATTGACTAAAGAAATATTGGAGGTGATCCTTTATGAACTGCAGGGAATGTTTCAGTACGAAACCCGAGTCCCTCTCTCACACACACACACAAGTGCATTACTACGTTCCAGCACGCTTCCTAAGTTCGCTCACCCCGTTTCAACAGCACGACAGCGACTCATTGAAGCGAGCAGCCGCGAAAGAAACAGCACCCACCTCCCTGCAAACAAAGACGCGTCGGCACCCGTCCGTTCTGCAGGCAGGCGACGCGATGGCGGCCGACCCGCCTAATTAGTGCACGTTCCTTCGACAATATGGCCGGCCCGAAGGACGAGACGAGCGGCGAATGCGGAGAGACAAGCGAGTCTGGAGCAGGAGCCGCGCACAGAGAAACTTCTTTTGTAGGTACACAAGAAAATGCCAGGACACGGGAAAGAGAAACGTTGTAGGCGGTACATTAAATTTGTAGGAGAACATAAAAACTTCGAGAAGGTATCGCAAATGTACGAGTGTTCCGACGCGACCAGATAAACATGTTTTGTTGAATGAGCTTACAGCTTGTTAGATACAATCCATTGAAGGTGATTTGCGAGAAAAGCCGTGGAAATAAACAGTTGATCTTAACAATTGTGCAAGATATTGCACGACAGTGTTCTAAATTTGTGAAATGACAGTGGCTTGTGACCATTTAGGTCGTTTTGTTATTCTCTTGTGGGGATTTTTTCGCAATTAACATTTTTTACCTTTACTCTCGTTCTTTTATTACTCATAATTATTTGCCTCAAATTATTGTCTTCGAACTAATGTTACCATGTCCTCTAGTGAAACGGTATACTGTTAATATTTGTTTAGCCTATTTCTGAGTTTCTGATTGTACTAAATTTTGTTCAAACATATATGTATATGTTTCTTCGACAATGAGATGGACTCAAGCGACTAGATAAGCGACGAATGTAGAGATGAAAGCGTAAGACATTTGCATATAATGGGCAAAGAGAAAATTGTTCAAGTAGAAAATCCGCAAGAATGAATTCCTTGAGGCGAGAAAGGGAAAATAATGGTTGAAAAAGTACTCTTTTTAATTTCTAGGAAAACATAAAAACCTTCTATAATGTATCGCATTGTACTACTATAAGAATTATAAAATGTAAAAAGAAACATAATTTCGTAATTGACCGTTTCTGCAAATGCATACTGTATCACGATCGCCGAAATGAGGTAAGAGAAATTAAAAATAGATAAGAAAATATGATAGGCGTGTGAAACGTGCACAGGAATACATTTGTAGTATTGGTTAAATGCTGAAGAGAAGAGCACTGAAAGAGCTGAAAAAAATTATCATTTTATTTTATAATGGTAATGATGAAGTGAAAATTATAGTCTTTTACAAGACGTGTACCTACAGTATTTCCTGTTCCATGCCAGATGCCAAAACAAGATAGAGGAAAATCGCGGAGCCGAAAATGTAACCAGAAAAACAACTCTCAAATGAATACGGCCGGAACGAGCAAAACCCCTGATTGGAGTGCAGAGGAGTTCCCAGAAATGAGTGGTCAGATTAGAAGATTGCGAGAAAGCTGAAGTGAGAAGACCCGGGCGAGATGAGTAGATATTCCGAAAGAGTTTTTGGTAGTGGAAGTTTGCAAATCTGCTATCCGACGTGATTATCTCCACCTAAACGTCAGCAGAGAAACCCGTGAAGCTGAAAATACAGCCAGATGGGATGGGGACCAGTCAAATGAACAGGCCACGGAACGAGCCAGGCTCGCAAACTGGCGGGCGGGCGGGCGGGCGGGCGGGGCCATGAATCACGGGGACCGCCGGGGCGACTGGCAGCCACGCATAAGGCTTCTAATGTGGCCTATTAAAACCCGCGGTGCGCTATAAATCTCGGACGCGTGTGAAGCATAGAAAGGAGCGCGGAGAGCCGGAGGGAAAGGACGCGAAGCCACGCGTGTCGGAGAAAGGCGGCGACGGCGGCGGCGGAGGTGGAGGAGGTGGAGGAGGAGGCGGAGGCGATGGAGATGGCTACGATGTACGCCTACGCTTAGTTCCATAGTGTACACATAAATACTCTGCGGTACCAACATACTCTGCGTCACCTTCGTAAGATTTTTTCAAAAAAGTTTCTCTTGGTTACTAAATCGTTTGTGTTCAAGCATAATAATTTCAAACCTGTGATCTGGATCTGCTTCTGGATTTGTGGTACAATAAAATTCATCATTTCAGCATTCACAGAGCTTGTTATTGATTCGATTAGTATGCTCGTAACAATGTTTGGGGTTGTGCAGGGCGTCGTGATTCTAATGTCTTGTGAATTATTTACAGACCTTTGTTGAAGGGCCTTGCCTTTCACGTAGAGAAAATAATCAGCCCAACTTGCCTGATTTCATATCTTTCCTCTTATATACAAGTTGTGGACTGTTCACTGTCTTGGTCAGAACTATGTTTTATCTCGATTCAGTTATAGGCCAAATTTTTGTTTATTTAATTCTGACGTATAAAAAGAGCAACCATAATAATTAGTCGTGTGATTCTCCTTACAATTTAAAGAAGGTTGAAACACTGATATAGGAGTGTACATGTTGAGTGATGGTGCTCATTAAGGCGTTTCAAGCATCGAGTGTTTGTAAGACAGTTATCTTATGTATGCCAAAAGCGTAGGCCATTTTCACATTGGATAGAAAGCTTAGTATTTATACGTACAAAACTTTAACAGTAACTTAACAGTAAATTAAGTTATTTAGTTTTAGAATTGCAACATCAGCAACACTTTTTTGCATGTACAGTAACAGTCTGCAGATATTTCTTATTTTTACCATCTCTTATAAAGAAAATTTATCACTGAGTTGTTTAATAACATTGACATCTAGACACTCCAGAACATATTTAATTATTACTTCCAACGTCTTTACAATTGAGCCTTTAAAAGAGAAAGAGGAGTAGAAGTGTCATAACTTTCGCAAACTTGAATAAATTTCCTGAAAACTTTTATCATCAAATTCCACATTAAATTTATTGTTACTGTATTTGAAAACAAATTTTACGATTTAATTTACCACTGTATTCTCTTTAAGCAGCTAATAATTTAGCAATTCATCACCTTCTTATTGTAATTTTGAAGCATAATTTAGTGAATTTTTACTGCTTTGAACTCACCAGTATCATTATTCTCCTCCAAGTTTTGTATGCATTCAAAACTTATCGCAGTAGATACATTATAGAGTGTATAATTTTCTTGGTTTTGTGAACATTTCTGTCTTTTTTCACTTAACTGTGTAAAAATTTATTAATTTTTGTGACCAATCAAGGATGAAGAATTCAGCGGAGGACGCAAGTGTTTCGAGTAACAAGAGAAAATCGATCACGTGACAATGTACGAATATGATGAAATTAAAATGTAATGCTGTGTGTTCCCTCCTTTTCTATTCACGACTTTGTCCTGTGTCGTACTGTGCTGTAACAGTGACCGCCATACCCACTTTCATCTGGATCGCTAATGGGTTCCGTAAAGTCTGGGCCTTTGGTGCAACTATTTCGCCTCTAAACGCAATGGATTAATGAGAAAACTTTCTGAAAGTCGAAGTGATTTTCTAATAACTACGGAGAGGAAGTGATTGGGGGAACGCTAATAAAATAGCTTTTAGAGAGTTTAAGTAATTTCTTGAATTAATTTAAACGGAAGTAAAAAAATGCGCCTGAAATAATGGGAAATCACAATCCGTAGTGGATGTTTCGATAAACATTTGAAAGAACTCGGTTCGTTTGAAACTACGAAATGAAAATTTAACTGACACTCATTTTATTGGTCTATTTTCGTTATTGTAATGCAAAGTTTAATTCTCTTTGTACATGACAGTAAACGCAAATTTTCTAATAGATGTCTAAGAATGAGAATTTTCAGGACCAAATGTTAGTTTTGAAGAATTTATCACATGACGACTTTTCGTATGCATTTGTTATGCCTTCATGCAGAAGTTTTAATTCTGGTTGACGAGTGCAAGTTACGAAAAAAAGGAATCTTGGAAAAAATATTTTGAAGGTATTTTGCAATTATTGTTATTAAAACATAAAGAGCTAGGTGAAGAACGAGCTAGGTGAGGAACATTTAAATCAATTGACGGTAATCTTATTTCAAATATTATTATTTCTTATAGGTATTAAGAGAAAAATCAAAGAACAATTCAAGATGTGTCATAATTGCAAACTAAGCTCAATCTGTTTTATTTGTATTACCCAGGATTTCCCACACACATGTAAAACCTTCCGTACGTAACAGCAAAACTATAGTAAATAATTACTATGAAACACAAACGTACTATCAAAGGGGATTAATACACGTTTCCCAGAGAAGTAATACAATGCCTACCTTAACTCGCGAAACTAAACTAATTTGTGTAAGCGTAAACATCTGCGCCTCAGGGTGCGTGCCATCGCTCGGGAGGGAGTTGGGCGGAGTTGGCATCGTCCGCGGCCTGAGGATCGCCGACACCTCCACGGGGACAAAGGGCGGTCTTTTGTGAGCCATTAGCCCTGCAGCCCAGGTCAAGGCTCCCGCCCAGGCATTTCGCTTTCGCGTCTCGCTTTGGGTAATGAGGCGACCGCGCCTGCGCCGTGGCATCCGCCTCCTCCGACCGCACCTCCTCCCCCCGCGCCTTTGCCCGGGGACATTCCTCGGTAATCTGGCCACGCACCATTTCATCCTCTTGTCCCCCTACCTACTACCTCATCGCCCCCTTCATCTCAGCCCCCTCACTGCCTCCTGTCTCTTTCATCACTTCTTTCATTTCAGCAATATACTTAAACCCCGATATTCTAAACTAATTGGGGTGTAGATGTTTGGATTATCCGAAAAAATGTACCGTCCATGTACAAATACATCTATAGGATTACCTGGCACAATGCGATGTAGCGAGCGATATGAGAAATCGTAGTGTAGTGACATGAGGAAGTGGCAATGCAAAGTGGTACAGTACGTACATACCCGACATCGCCTGCGGTAGTAGTTGCTACATTGCGTAGAAGAGTTGAAGCACAGTTTGTGTGGCTGCTGTAAACGGGTATTTTACATAGTCCAGTAAAAATTTCATTTCGACAACTTGTGTTTCAATACTTACTTGTTTAGTTCTACAGTAATTATAAAATCCTTTATTTACAATACAAATAAGCATTTTATTAATTATATTTATTTTTTATCACCCCAAATTTTGCGGAGTTTGTATATATAGGGGTGGAGATTTGTACATGTATGTATGTATGTATACATATATATATATATATATATATATATATATATATATATATATATATATACATGGGAGATTGAGGAAGAACTCATGGCAACTATTTTTGTTCTAAAAGAAATGTTATCGTATCATACAATTTGATTTGACGCCTGAAAGAAATCCTGTAGTGATAAGTGTTCACAATAACAATTGGGTCTGTTTCTTTCTCTATTAGCACAGAGAGTAATATGAAATCAGTTCTCTGTCTGTCGCCTAGCGAGATGAATTTAACCCGCTTCAAGTAGCGCTCACACACAAATATAAACGTTCTCCATGGCGGGAAATGTCCGAGAATGCCACGGAGAATTGATGGCAATAATGCCCTTCCATACCGGGTAGTCGCGAGATGGGTAGCTGAGTTTTTGTTAGGACGCGTAGGAACGAGTGATCGGCAACGCTAGTGACGTCCTGTGAATGTGCGAATCGATGTGTCAAATGCGGTATTCGAGCATGTGCCTATTCTGCGTTTTACGGGCATGTAATGCTTTTGGAATGTTGTGAATTCGTATATGCTAAAACGCGTTGGAACATGAAATCAATGCTGCAATTTCAAATACCTTAAAAATGTTAGAAACACAATTTTGGTGTGTCCTTAAATGTCTATGCACTTAATTAATACCTTGTCATTTCATGTTATTACACATTTTTCACGCGGGATCGTACACTCCCAGAAACAAAATAGTTGCCACGACTTATGCTTCAATCCTCGTATATACACTTCTCCCCCCTTCGACATCGCCCATAGTTATTTCGATATTTACTCCCAATTTTATCTCCCCTTACAAACATGTAATATTTTTTTACCCCCGACCAATGCGCCCCTTAACATGTTTTATTTTATCTTCTTGCAACCTTTTTCTTTCGTCTTCCTTCGTTTTTCTTCTTTCGTACTTTGCCACTACAGTAAACATCTTGCTCTTTTTAGACTTTTCTTTATTTATTTATTTCGACCCCTTTTTTGCTCTGGCTTTACTTCTTTTTTTCTCTTTCTTTACTTCTATCTTTGTTTTCATCTTTCTTTCTCACTCATTCTTATTTAGTACCACTTTCATCTCCATCTACAATACCTTCCTTCGCTCTTCTTCCTTCTACCTCTTCTATTCATTTCCGATTCCCTTTGCGGCTCCTCCTCCTCAGCCACAGTCGTCCTCGAAACACATTTGGACTTTTCCGGGTGGCCACGCACTGACCCCGGAGGCGCATGCCGCGCGTGCCGATGTGGCGGTGGCGGCGGTGGGGTGCGGCCGCGCGAATAGTTGGAATCGCATGGTGGGGGAAGAACGGCTTTTGTCTAAAGGCCGTGGAATCGCGCAAAGCAGTGGTACTAATAGGCGCGTAATTTAAATGAGGCGCGTAAAATGCCGCGCACGCACAGGGAGGTAGATAGATCAACGCGCTGAATGAGAAATCGTACGTTTCAAATCTGTATTACACAATTTAAGAATTCGAGATCAAGGTAGAGTTTTTTCAGGAAGCTCTATTAGCGTTCGAAAATTAACAGAGATCAAATTTCAGAGTTTTTGTAGTTTTTGTCAATTTGTAACAATTTTTTGCTACTTGTTTTGAAATTACAAAATATTTTTAATTTTATCTATCTTTATCACCGATCGAATATTCATATATAATCATATATATATATAAATATATTATAATACATTATATATATATAAATATTGGTCATAAATATAAATATATAGATAATATATATAATCTATAATATCTATAAATATAATATATAATTAATAGTATAATACCTACGGGTTTTCTACAACGTGTAACATGTTTGTAATCATTACTTCAATATCATTTTTTATCAGTTTCGTAAAAATATTGTACTGTTAAACTCGTACATCTCACTGTTTCCAATATGTCAACTATACTAACGGAAGGAAGTTAATAAGGCCCAATAAATGAAAATACCAAAATACAAGAAAATCATTCAGTTCTAGTGTTTTTCATGTAAGTAATTTCCATGCAAAATAATTTTCTTTATTCTTACATTTGAATGTAAATCAATGCTCATAAACGTAAGCAATGAATCGAGGAAAAACACCAAACAAAACGTGTTGTAAAATACATTATAAAATCCAAAATCACCAAAGAAATATCCGAGAATGAAGCTAACAAGCTGAAGCATAATTCTCCGTCTGCTCCGGCGGGGAAGATAACCATTACCCGCATGCCCCTGTTGGCCTCTCGCCGTTCGGAATCACAGCTGCCGGCGCAGGGTGGAACAAAACCAACATTTGGGCGCAGACTTTCAAATTTCATAATTTTATAATTAGTTCATAATAATAATAATAATAATAATAACAATAACAATAATAATAACAATAATAATTCTTTTTTTAACGATGTCTATGTTCTTTGTTATAACTTTTGTGTTTACTAATATTGACAATACAGGCTAAGTATCATCCAACAGAATATATAATGTCTATCTATATAGAAATTATAGATACTGGCGTACGAAAACTCTCTCATGATAATCCTCACTCTTTTCTAATCCATTTCCCTATCCTTTCCATTTAAAAGAAAGTTGTTAATGAAACATGTTTATTTGTTAAAAAATGTATAAATGTAACTTCGTATTTACAGGCTATCAAACAAAAATAAAAGCAATGCAGTTGATGTTGGAAACAAATTTTCAATTAATGTTTATTCAGTATTATATGGATCTGTTCTTCGAATAATTCACACTTACTTAAAAACGTTTGAAGTAATTATTCTATCTTCCTTGACAGTTAACTTTTCACTTTTCGTGATAGTCACAAAAATAAAAAATAAAAAAGCTTTTTTCTCTTGAGAAAGTCACGTCACTGAACACGGTGACTTGAAAGCTTCACCGATTCACTTCTGATAACGAAAATATTGAAATAAGTAAAATGCAAAACAAACCTAACAACACAAGTCTTCACTCTTCACTGTACACCCATATCCCTCCACTATTAGATACACAGACCTTGGAGACTTCGGCAAAAGTTAAATAAATGGTTTCACTACACGCATAAGAAACTATCTTCATCGGAATCAAGCAATTATTACAGAAACAATACAGTGCAATATCACTTCCAGTTGTTGCTGCGAGAGTAAATCTTGAATTAATAATTATGCAAATAAACCTCGACAGTCTTCGCAAAACACTGTGTACACAGAACGCATAAATAGAATAAGATAGAAGAATCTGAGCTTTCTAAGCGTGATGTCACAAAGATGGCTACCACCAAGAGTTCAAATATAGGTGTCATTTGGTAGAATCGATAAGCGCCGAACCAGCAAAAAATTAATAGAAGGTCCAAGAACATATCATCCTGTAGATTACGGTACGAGGAACATTTATTTGAGACCTTTGGCTTAAGTGTTTTAGTATTTAAGAACTTATAATGCTTCATTTAGGAGTTATTTAATGATATAGATGAAAGTGTTGCGGGTTGCATTTGGCATGAATATTTGGATGCGTTTTTTAAAACAAATCTGTCATATTTTTAGAGTCACAGTGCAATTAACGTCTTCGTAAAATTATCTTTCTCTAGAGACTTCATTTACAAAGATCAGTTTCATGTGAGAGCCGCAAAAGGTACGTATACCACTGAAATAATATAGAAGGCCATTTGAAAGTTTGTAGCAGTTCGTAGACTTCCATGTTGTCTAAAGTCTTTCATGTGATTAGAGATTCTCAATATTTTTTTAATACAGCTTGGGTAATAATAAAATCATGTCAATAATCAAATTTTGCTCTCTTTGATGACATATTGAATTTATTTTTCATGTACTTAACACTTGTTCAACCAACTTGCTATTTCAGAATGTAACTATATATTTGTTCCTTGCATGCTTAAAAAACACATTAATTTTTTGCCGGCTAATACGCCGCAGAAGTGTCGAATGAAGACCACTGTCGGTGAGCTGATGATTCAATCAGGGTTTTGGGGTGCGACGAAACGGGTCGTAAATCATAAAATTTCCGAGTTGTGAATTGAACATTGAAGGCTCACAAGCGCCATACCAGAGAAAATCTTTTCTCCATAACCAATTGAGTCGTATTCTTCTACTATTTTACAGTGAAAATGATACTTTATTCTCATGCCTTAAGTGTCCCACAAACAAAAAGCGAATGGATTTCAATTAGAGACAGCTCGTGCAGTAGATAGATAAGTTTCACAGGTCTACTACGGTATTATTTACAAGGGGAAGAAAATTACAAAATTCAGATGTATTGCAGATTTTTTTTAAAACATTTAAACGAAAATCAGTAATATATAAAGTTAATGAAACCAGTAAAACACCTGTGTTTCCAAATATTTATTAAAATTTATATTTGTACAACTAATACGATGTAGCGCCAAAGTGTTTCAACAGCCAGTTTTAATCAGTTTTAACCAAATGTTTTTGAACTTTTCTAACCCTTTCGATTTCCTAACAGTAGAACCGAAATATTACTTTAATAATATTATGGAGTACGAAGAAAACCTCCCTGTATGCGGAAATTTTTGTGGAAAAATTTGGAGCCGTCTTTACGACAATATTGTTTAGAAGTTACTCTAAATGCGAAATTTGAAGCAGTTTTTTGCGGAAAACGTTTGCGTTTTTGAAGCACTTCATTGAAAATCCAAGCATTTTTTAAGCATTTTCACTCACAAGTACAACAATGCATACAAACTGCTGGAAATATTCATGTTAACGGCGTGAGAGATATTTCAAGGAAAATACTTTTATACATTTTTTTAAGAAAACAATCAAAAGAATACATCAAAATAGCTTTCATGTCATCTTAAACAGTGCACTTGGTACAAATTGTCGAAGACAAAATTAGGAATCGTTTTCGAGAAAATAGCGTTTGAAATATATTGCTACCGTCAAATTTGATGTAAAGAAGTTCCACCGAATGCCAAGTCAGGAGAATAATTATTAATTTAATTTTCTCGGAAGTACCATCCCTCTTATTCTAGAAAATATTTCGAGACTCCATAGGAACCTGTCACAAGGGCCTTGAGGAATGCCAGCAAACGATCGAGCCTCGGACCATAGACGGGACGAGACGAGACACGCGGGTGCGGCTGATGCGATCGTTCAATGGCGTTTTCGCCGCGCAGTCGCCGCCGCCGGTTAATCAGCGTAGATCTCTCTCTCCCTCTCTTCCTTTGAGGCAGAGCGATGCGATCGTAGCGCGTGCCCATCGACGCTCGCGACCTCCGATCCGCTCTCGCTCCCGGCGCTGCCGCCGCCGCCGCCGCCTTCGCCCGCCCCTATGTCTCGATTTATCGCTCCGCCTCCGTCTCCGAACCCGCCTACTTCTCCGACTTTGCCTCCACCTCCGCAATCACTTCTTTTCGTCCATCTCCGCCTTTCCTACTCCATCTACCTCCAACGCCACCTTCTCTGCCTCCGCCTCCTTTGTCTCCTCTATCTCCGCCTTCCCCTCTGCCATCTTCTCCTCTTCCATCTCCGCCACCGCATCCACGTGCCGCCTCGGGCAGCGCGCGCCGCGCCGCGTCTGGGAGAGTTGCCTGCTGGCTTCGGGGGAATCGACCTGCCGTCTCGCGCGCGCCCTTGCAGCTGAATTGGTTGGGCGCACTGGCACGCGTGTGTAGCCGGAATGTGCTCCATTCAGGGCTCTCATGCAGGATACGTCCTTTATCATGAACTTAATTAAGATTGTGCAGTGGTAGGAATAGAATGATCAGGAGCATTGGACTGGGTGAAGTGATACAGGGTAGAATATGGGAATTCTTTAATTCTTTGCAAGGGACGGGGATGGGATGGAATAGAATGCGATAGCCATGGATAGGCAAGGAGCAATTGGTAATATGGTGCCAATGGAGACGAAGGTATAAGTGTGTGTGGATGACAACTATTAATGAAGTGGTATTCGACGTAATGACCGATGGGTTGAAGTGACGTGACTGCGGAAATTGTGATGACGGCACGTATAAGCTATAAGAACAATCTCAAGAGAAAGCGCGGAGGTGACGAAGTCTACCACACTGATAATGGAGATGATCTGCAAGAAGTCAGGGAAGAGGCGCGGAGGGAAGAGGGGCAACTGAGGGCCGGGCCTTGTACGTCGATGCGCACAGAATGAAGCTGCAGTTAGAGCTTTTGCGGCGAGACGGGTTGTACATGGGTTAGACACACGCTGGTGTCCATCAAGAAAACAGAACTTTGGGAAAGGAATCCCAAGAAAAAATTAAAATAATGGAAGGGTATGCAAAGTTAAGATTGATGTGGTAATGATGGAAAAAACAATTAGAAATATTTCATTTCATAAATTTTACTTATGTTAAATTTTTGAAATAAAAATGTATTTGTAACATGAATCATTTAGGTTAAGAGTTGATATTTTTCATTCAACAAGAATAAGTATTGCTATTGGACAGTAATTAGTGTCGGAACTCGTATTTACTATGTCCGACATAACAAAATAGCTTCTACTATCTCTTTTGAAAAACAAATAGATATTCATCATTTACGAGAAAATAATGGCAACATGTCAAAAATAATCTTGCTTTAATGAATATTCGTTCAATAAACGTCTTCCTCCCTCAAATCAAATCAAATACATTTTAAGGCGACCGCGTTCACTTAACAAGAAGACAACTAAGAGCAAGGCATTGGAAGCCTGATATGAAAGCAGACGGCTCCGCAAGTGATAGGAGGCCACATTATCCTTCTTGTGGTCTAGAACTTCCAGAGCGCTCACGTGTACCCCAGCCCTTTGTCAAAGATTTTTGTGTGGCACTACCACCTACAGGTAATCACCTAATTCCCTCATAATTACCTTTTTGGCCATCACGACAACAGAATACCATTCAAATTCATTCTCTACCAAAACTGAATAACATTAGTGTGGGCTAAAAGGAAATTTATCATGAATTCTTAATATAATAAATTAATGCAAACTGGAAATTATGTATCTTTTGTTAGTTCAAAAGGCTTTTTGTAAAATAATGAATTGACTAATTAGGGAAATCTTTTTCAAATTATTAATTCTGAAAATTCTAAGTAATTTATCTTATATGCAAATAAAACTTGTATCCCAAGATATTTATGAAACATTGAGTTCTAATAATTTGTAAATTATGAAAAGCAAGTTAATGTAAAATTATTTTTAAAATAATTATAAAAATAAGTCGAATATAATATTGTATTTAATATTTACATACTTTCACCATGTTTGAGCTGGCCATCCGAAGCCCCCGTAAAGGAACGAGCAAGCACACAAAGCAGACCTTTTCAAAATTTAATGAATTCTCCCATAAATAAAAGAACCCCTTTTGCCCTAGTTACGAGTTGGATGAATGCGAACTAGCGTTCAGACCAAATCCCTTCACAAAAAAGCCTGCAGAAAACAAACCAATCAAAGCAGTCGTTCCCCACTGTTAAGGACAATGATAGCTCTTCTCTGTGTGGTCAAGGACACGACCACGAGGCTTTTGTGCCTCGCACAGCCGAATGCAAATTAAAATCGCAAGGAGAACTTTGGCTTAGTGAATCCCTGATGGAGGAAATTTCGGAACTTCGGGATCACGAGTCAGAATCAAATCAAGTTGAAGCCGGACGAAATAGTTACTGTTAACTTAATCGCATAAATGTTTTCAAAGCGAAGATGGGAATCGCAATTAATGAATGCTATATTTGTGGGATAGCAGAGGAAAAGAGACACTAGAAAAATAATAAAAGAGAAACTTAAAAAAAAGGGATTATGAACTAAAGAGAATGAGAGAGGGAGAACATCACAGGACAAGTAGAAGTGAAACCATCTAATTGTGCTATAACAGCTTATATTTTCTTAAATAATTGACATCAGCCAGATAATATAATGTAGTATATTACATCCTAATGATAATAAACAACCGGCCGTTACTCACGCTGTTAGATGAAATCTAACATTTCTTCAGTTTCTTCTGTAACATCATTTTTTAACACATAGTTATGTCATTCTAGAATTGCTTCCTCCAACGACTGCTATAATCTGGGTAACTGTCTCTTCTAATTAGCCAATAATCGCATTAAATTTTGAGAAGTATATTTATCTGTAGCACAGCTTCCCCTAGCGATTTAACTAGTAAATAAGTGTGTTTAAAGCTTTGCATATTTTAACATTGAGGTATTTCTCAACTTATAATGCTATACACAGTGTCATCTTTTTAACACACCATATTTTTAAGTATTTTTTTGAATTCTTATATTTTTTTGTAAGTATATTATAAAACTGTAAATTAAGGATACTAACGTACAGTAACAGAGCATTGTCTTTGTTTAAAGTTACTGTAGGCAATATGAAAGCAATATGCATATTTTTAGGCTGTCCGAACTACTAAGGCAGTTCACTTACAAATTGTCTCAATCACATTTAAGCCTTATAAGCGAGTCTCACTCACTTCCTGATACAGCCTACACTTCTTACAAATAGTTAGTTATGAATGTTTATACTTATTTATTTATTTAATAGGTAATAATTACAAACGAATTAGATTACTTGATCCTATGAATGTTTATAGCAGAGTAGACACTGCAGAGAAATATTCTGTTCAATAATGAATGTTTTCAAACCTTATAATTTACAACTTTTAAGTAAACGATGTTTACTTAAAATCTGTATGAATAAATTAAGTAGTATAGAATTGTATTTTAAAAAATGAAGTAAGAAAATACGTCACTATTTTTCACACTATTTTATGTTGTAAATATCCAATGACACTAGCCCAAGAGGTCACACCTATCGTTAAATTGTGACGAACACTCGCATTGCCGAAGTACAAATATATCATACACTCCCAAGTGAGTGAGTGTTATCTGATTTCTTTATGGTGTCATCACAGATAGAACGTGCTTGAAGATTCTATCATCACGGATAGAAGGCGAGGCGTCTTGGACAGGAAGTGGGAGAGGAAGGGAGAGAAAGAGAGGAGAAGAGGAGGGTGGGAGAGCGAGTGAGAAAGGAAAGCAATAGGGACAGAGGGGAGAGAGAGACAGGGAGTAAGAAGAGAGAAAGAAAGAAAGAAAGAAAGAAAGAAAGAAAGAGAGAGAGAGAGAGAGAGAGAGAGAGAGAGAGAGAGAAAATATGTTACAAAGACTTACACCGATGGACGAACTTGCCCCAATCGCCCTAAGGCAATTATTATTACGAAACCTCTTCGCCAACGCACCACGAAAACTCTATCTCTTGGAAGCTCTTAGGTCTAATTCCCACTGTACCGCCACTGCGCAGCCCACTCCCCGAATATGAAGCAGTCACGTCAAGTGGGCGGCTACCCGGGCAGTGGGTTCGCGTCGCGCCGCCCCGGGAGAAGAAGATTCATGGAAGGCGCACGGCGCGGATTCATGGAGCGTAGGAGGAGCAAAAAGAGGCAGCGGCGGCCGCCGTCCCTCGGTGGCGACTGAAAGGCTCTTTCAGTTGGACGCCCCCGCCTCCGCCTCCGCCCGCGTCTCGCTTCTCGAATCGCCCCCCACGCGCTGCCGGCGCCCGGCGCTGCGGCCACCGCGGCCGCGCGGCGCCACCTCACGCGCTGCTCTGCACTCGCCCATCGAAATGCCATCGTGTCTTGCAAGGTGTTACGGATGCGACATCGATGAAAATGTTTTCAATGTTTCTACACGAATGTTGACGTTTTAAAAATCGATGTATTGAAACTGATGAGTTTTGAACACTGATGTTTTAGGTTGGATGCTTTTACGTTTCCAATTTTTTGTTCGTTGATGAAATAAGCCCACAATTTTGTATAAGTTAAAATATGAAATAACTGATGGTACCATTGTGTGTTTACAAACCATGAATTTTCAAAGCACGGGTGGTATTTGCTAAGCTTGTTCAACAAAGGGAAATAACGTTGCAGGTTCAATAAATACCTAAATTAACAAATTTCTTCAAATCCATCGTATACTTTAATACAAAAGAACATACTAGAGCTCGTTCGGGCGCAGAAACGAAATCAGTAATAAACCGTAGATAATAGTACAGCAATTTTAGGGGACAGAGAATGATCAGAGAATGTGTTCACAGAACTAGAGGAAGAGTACAGAGAAGTTTTGTACAAACTGAGACATGTCTGGATGTACAAAAAATGTACTTCCCCTGACTTACATAAATTACACAAAGGAGAGTTTTCTCTATATTATGCTAATCCTTTAAATTTGTCCGTCTTAAGCGTTTAGATAACAAGGCATAATGCTTCAAGCCTTGTTTTCAAATGCGCTAATCATGAAACTAATGTACAGACACAGCAAGTATCTTACAAAACTCAAAGAGGAAATTCAGAGCTTATAAAATATTACAAATTCGTGATTGATATTTATATTGATATTGAAAACTACTTGAATGCATTCTTCACTTCAATCTCTCGATTTCGTCACTCCATTCATTGTGCGTAAAAAACCCTTTAGATGGAGATTTCTGGCAAGTCGCTGCAAAAACAACGCTGACTAATTCGACCTACTTCCGCCCGTAATTTCTTCTTTTCCGCACGAGGACCACTTTCGCCCGGCGCGCGGCCGTGCTCGGCCATGCCCCGGGCGGCGCGGCGCACCTCCTTCCCACGGGGCGCCGGCGAGTAAAGAATTCCCGGACAGGCAGGGGTTGACTCCCAGCCGTGTTCAATTGCTTTCCTTTGTGTCGGCCATTGGCTCGATCGAGGCCCCGCTGCCCGGCCCGCCCATTAGCAGCGACACGGCCGATAAAGCGCCGGGGCGCGGGGAGGAAAACGGCATAATTACTCCGTGGACCGCGGGGGGAGGGGGGGGGGTCGCGCGCCGCTTGGAGCGTGTCGTGGAGAGGGAGGTTCTCGTCTTCTAAGCGCACTGCTGCCAACGGGAGCGGAGAAAACGCGATAATTGGGAAACGAAGCGTTTTCGTCGACAGCAGGGCCAAGTGCTGTTCGAACGCGCTCGACTCGTCCATGCGATGTTGCTGCAAGTATCTAAGCTGCTTTGGCGACGTTTCGGCAAGTGCCTCATGGCCTCCTTCAGGGCTGAAAACGGCTAAACATTCTCTGACGGACGATGCGGCGACGCTCGGTCAGCTGAGAGCATTCGAAAGTCTCCTGTGGAAGGCTTTGACTTGAAACGACATTTTGTCGCCAGGATGTACGAGATCTCATTCAAATTCATTATTTCTACATAATACACGAGTAATGTGTAATACACGAGTACAACGCTACTCATCGTTTAACAGACTCAGTTCGAATTACTAAGCAAAGTGATTTCGGTTTGTTTAATAATTTTCAACCGTCGATGGAAAGGTAAACTTCGTTTACACCCAATTACAAAGAAGAAACCTTAAATATTTTAGCACGAGTACTTTCACATACATTTTAAATATTTGCACAGGAATTGTTTTAATAAACATATGATTTTTTGCCCCTTCAGAAAATCAAGAGAACAATATAAACCACAGCTACTTGGAGAACAATTACTGCCATTACAGCTCCATTGTCCGCTCTCCAAAAGATTGCATTGTATACATTTACACATCCGTTATTTATATAGAAGCAAAAAGGCTACTTAGAAGAAAATAATACATTTTGAATAACAGTTATAAATAAGTAATTCCATTTTCTACGTTTTCTGCCATCAGATTTCCTGATCCACTCTATCACTCGAGCATCCCACCTCCCTAAATTCCAGAATAATGAAAATAGTCGTTAACTTTATATCATCGGACAGGGACATTCATTATCTCTAAAAAGGAGAAAGAATTTTCATTTTAGTTTTTAAAGTGAATCGTTGGTGTCTTCATTGATACGAACACATTAATTTCTAACTTGAGGGAGAACGAAGTACCTTTAGATTGACGAAATAAGAGGGGGAGAAAGTTATGAAAGAAGATCAACAGGCAAACTATATAGAAATATGAGGACAATCTGGTAGGGAATCATATGACAATGGCACAATTTACCGGACTTTATTGAAGAAAGTGAGACATGAAAGGTGGGATGGGAGGAAACACGGGACAAAGTTTCTTATTAAACTGCGAAAGGACTTGACTGAAAGGTCTAAATAGACACAAACAGCGGTAAATAAGTAAACCGGACGACCAACATACCAGATATTGACGATAAATAAGAATATCTAAGCAAAAATGAGACTAAAGAGTGGGGATGGCCAAGAGAATAAAGAGATTTCCGTGGGCCTGCAGAAGGAACGATAACGAGCATAAGAATGTAAATAAGAATACCCACTTTCCACCACCTACCACCTACGACCATTTTAGTACTTTCACCCTACATCATCACCCTTTAATAATAATAATAATAATAATAATAATAATAATAATAATAATAATAATAATAACAATAACAATAATAATAACATCCTATTCCACCCCCTAATTGATATTCAAGGCTAACAACCTTATCTCAACCCAGAGATGCAGCCGAAAGACAGATCTTCATAATTCCACACGTTGATATCTCCACGATGGAATACAACTGGGCCTCGGAGAGAGAAATGTGTTGCGTTAAGACAGTAGTGGCCAAACGCGAATAATAATAATAAGAAGAAAAATTGGAAAATAAATAAGAATAGGAAACGGAATAGCAATAACAATGGATGATTTACAAATCCAAGGTCAGCTGCGGCCTACACTCCGTCCCCAGAGCAGCGGCGGCGCTGTCGCCGCCGCCGCCGCCACAGCCGCCGCCACAGCCGCCGCCACAGCCGCCGCCACAGCCGCCCGCCACCAGCCGCCGCACAAGTTTTCCCCAGCCCAGAGGCAGAGGAGACAGAAGAGTAGTCGCGCGCAGGGGTCCGAGGTCGCGCGGCGCGGCAGTGGGGCAGCCGCGGCCGCTGCCGCCGCTATCGTCGCCTCATCTCCCGGCGGGGCGGCCGCGGGCTTCGGCATGCAGATGAGGACGCTAATGAGAGAGCTAGCCGCCGCGGGACAGCTCATTTAGGCCCTCTCTGCCCTGCCTCCTCCTCCTCCTCCTTCTGCTTCTCCTTCTCCGCCGCCGGAGCCGACGCGTCGTTGCCGCTGGGGCCTCTAACGACCCGTAATTTACAGCCAGCGCGTGCGCGAGGCACCGCCACCGCCGCCAACGCCACCGCCGCCGCCGCCGCCGCTAAACGCTGTCATCCAGTGAAACAGATGTTACTCTTTGCCGGACGCTAAGAGCATTCTTTTCCTCGATTGGAAACTCACGGAGCACATATCCTAATAAATCACTAGTCTTCGTTAACGACCATTTGTTTACCTATCATTACATCTTTTATTGGGCTTACATATTTAAATTCTGTATTCCTGGATCTTTTACGGGTACTTGATGTACAAGATTATTTAATATTTTAATGACATAGTAATTCTATTAATGAGAGCAAATGCCAGCAGTGACATTATTATTATTATTATTATTATTATTATTATTATTATTATTATTATTATTATTATTATTATTGCTATCATAGAAAGTCAAAAAACCGTTACAACCTGGGCGTGACTTATTATCGGGGAAAATGCAATCTGAGCATGTTTTCTTGCTCTGGGTTCCCCACATTTCCTTGTGAATGCACAGCCAGGGCGTCGAATGCCATTACAGCCCTGCACATGTCGCAATGCCTGCCGAAACATACACGTAATTTCTCTGTTGTCGCCAGAATGCTTTGTCATTGCCGGGAATCGAGGGCACCTGACAGGAATCAAGGTCCCGGTCTAGGCGCACTGAATATAATTGTTTAAGTTTGAGATTATCTAACAAGTTCGATCACATATGGTAATATTATTTTTCAATTGTAATACAAAATGTTAACTATTTATTCAGTAATGCTTCTACAATCTCATGATATTATTGATATTTTGCTTCATATTTTTTCATTTAAAAAATTATTTCTTGCTCAACTAACATGCTTTTTAGTTATTTTAACGTAGTATCTAAATCAAAGCATATGTACGGACTGTAAAAGATCCGTACTGTACAATTATCACACTTTTTGTTTTGTAACAGTTTTTAATTAATTTATGAGTGATAAAATTAAATTAGAACGGGGGTGTTCAAGTCGCAAGGCAGCGAGAGCCACAACTAAACTCGTTCATGCGGACAATATTTACATTATTCGAAAGATCTACTCCTGACCTTTGAGTATCGTTGATCTCGGCAGTTTGCCCGGCTGCTGAGAACCGGAAGGGTGTGGAATGGAACCATGTGTGATATCAGGCGGTACCACCCAAACGCAGTAAAATACAGGGATGATTGTGAATTTCTGAATTTATCAGAAGAAATAATTAATTTCTTAAACGTATCCTATTTTTACATCAAGGGGGCGTTGACCCCACATGGCACGTGCGCTGGGCCAGCAATGTTCTCGCCCGACGATGATGCAAGAGATTTTCAGGCTGCATAAGGCCCGCGCGGGCCGCCAGTTGGACAACTCTGAATTAGAAGATGGGAATTGAAAATATATTTAAAGATTGTCTTCATTTATATTTGAGCAGCGTTTTACATTTTCGTAAAAACCCTCTTTGAATTTGTCGATGAATCTTATCTGTAACGAACTTTTCTTCCATAATTTTATCCGCACATTATTTCAAATGTTTAGATGTTTGAAAGTTTTCTGAAAAGGTATTTTATCTTAAATAATTTTCATCGCATTTTCTACTCCTTGTTTGCTACAGTGTTTATTTTGATCAATTCTATTTTGCACTTTTGTATTTTATGGTATTTTCATTTCTTCAATATTTCGTTATTTTTGAACCGAAGATGACCTTCTTCGTTCCTATCTTACTTAGAAGTCAATTGTTTCTTCAAATCGTTAACTGTTAAACGTTTATTGTTAAAAGTAACATTGTTTAATTTTTTTGATGTGGATCAGTGAATTATGTTTCTATTAAATGAAATGAACAGTGTAATGGTTAAAATACACAATGAAATGTAATACTTCAGAAGAAATTAGGCAAAATATGAATGCTTGTGAGTGAATAATTTATTTTTGCATGTATATATACATTTACATTCTGCTCACATAACGACTTCTGCTGCTGTGAATTGTAAGATGAATACTTTGCCTATTGCCCGCATGCCCGCATACCACCATATTGTCCGCATACCAGCCCTGAGGAAGACCACGACAGGATGGTCGAAACGTCGGCAACTCAGCCTTCGACGCGGCGTCACCCGGACAGCCCAGATCACCCACATGACTCTGGTCGCGGAAGCCTACGACTTCAATGTCATTGATAGTCGATGTTATTCCCCACTTGTGACTACATCGTTCTGACGCCTCGATTGAGAAGTACGAGATGAGGAGTGTGGAATCAGTGGTCAATCACTTCCCCACGGAAGTGCGGCAGAAGATTGCTGTGAGTCGAGTCGTGTGTGTGTGTGTGTGTGTGTACTCTATAGTCTGGTTCTAGGTCCATTCGTCAATAAATTGCTGTCCATTCTACATTAGGCATATCACGGTGACGCAGAGTTGCAGATGGGTGTGAAACACTGATAACTATCCCTGGTGTTACAATTCTGCGCCAAAAGATAGAAATATTGAAGGGTATGACAAGTGACTCGATTCTGGTGATGATTATGAGAAACATAGTGCAACATGCGCTATATCTGCTTCGAGATAGTATTTTTTCATGAAATAGAGTTTTGTTCGTTTTGTTGATTACCTCGGCAAAATGCTTTCTAGGAACACATAGTATTCTCGTGAACATTCATTCTCTATGCATTCATGAATCGGATGCCGTGAAGATATATACTTCATGTTTGAATTATGAATATTTCTCAATTTTGCACTTAACCAAGTGAAGTATTGAAGTCAATGAAAACGGATGAATGACTAAAATTGTCCGAAGCAGACGCGAAAAGCCGGCTGCAGAAGGCAGGATCAAAACACTTCCTAGAAATATGGCTTCTAGTGGAATGAAGTTTCAGGCCAGGACTTTTACAAACTCACTTTGTAATAATTATTACGAAGAATGTATGTACTATCATGTGTTTCTAAACAAATAAAAGGTCATATTTTAATATCTATAAAAGAAATCTTTATTAGACCGTATATTAAAAAGAAATAGCACAGCTAAAAAATATTATTTCTTACAAAACCAATGCACGTTTCACACACTAATGTAAACAATTTATGGCCTTTTAAGTCTGACAAAACTGGCGCCAATGATGTTCTTTTTGAAACTCGAGTATGATACGGTAAACCTTTTTTTTCAACCTATCATTCAAATGAAAATGATATTTTCTAACCCTAAGTTATTCCTTACAGGATACCTAAATACATTCTTTATTCTTCCAAATGTTAAAATCAAGTTCTGATATAAATCTCTTCGTAAAGGAACTCTCTCGAAGCATTGGTCTTCTTGGATAACGCTGAAAATATTCTCGAGCCTGTATTCTTCCGTTTCTTGTATCTCTACCATCGATGGCCATCGTAAAATATGCCGTGTAATCCTAATAAAAGGGCCATTTCGTACGCTAATCTGGTCCTGAATACACGATGCCCCTACCTTTCCTCCGTCATCAGCATTCTGCCAAACCTTTCCATTTCCTCGATGGCATTTTTGATGTAACTATCCGGCACGAAAGGACTTTTATTTCCTTTTCGTATGAAAGGATTTTTACAAGAACAGAAAAGTTTACAGAGGTGGGTTATTTTCGAAGAACAAAGTCTCCAATTTAGGAAATATAGCAAGGACTTTCTCAGTTTTTCTGCCAAAGTTTCCGAATGAGAACGATACGTTGAACTGGCAGCATCTCATTACTCAGAATAACATTGAATAAACTTGCGATATTTCGTGAATCGTGATAGAGAACTTTAGAAAGAATGTGTCAAAACTACTCCTGCAAGAAAATGTATAAATAATCGGTTCTTTAAGAAATGAACTCAAGTCACCATTAGGAAGAAGTAAGAAAGACAGGAAGACGTGATTAAGGAACGGAATGAATAATAGAAAAAATTACATTTTGATGAATGTAAGGTTGAAAGGAATATCATTAACAAATGAATGGAGTAAGAAAATTAGAAGCGTTATTTATATATACATTGAATGCACATCTTATGACTTCCTTTTTGAGATTATCGCTTCATAGCAGAGTAGTTTTTTATCAGACTTTACGACTGGGTAATATTGAGGAAAAGATTACGAAGACTAAAAATTATAAATATTATTATTATTATTATTATTATTATTATTATTATTCGCGCTATGGGTCACTATATTGTATATTGCGCCAATATTCAGATTTTGCTTCACACATTTTATTATTACTAGAGTTAGGAGTTAGTTGAAATTCAGCTAATTTTAGATGACACTCCTAATAATGATCAATTGTATTTTTTATCAGAATAGCACCGCCACCTCTAACTTTGTTATCTGGATGTGCTGTCTGATACACTATATCCGTTTAGTTTAAAAGTAGGTCTGTTCTGCAGAATGATAATTCAGAAATCATACAAGTATCAATATTTTGTGATGTGAGAAAAACGTATATTTCTTGTTCTCTATTTTGTAAACCGTTTGCGTTCCCTAAAGCAATTCTTATGTCCTTATCTTAACCCCGTGATATACGGAGCCAAGGTTTTAGCCTTCCAGTTTATCAATCCTTTGTGATATTTTATTCGTCATTTTATACATTTTATACATTTATATTATGAAGCATGTCCATCATGGTAATTTGTTCAGGTTGCAATAGGTGAGTATCTTTAATTCTATTTGATTGTTGTACATCACCTTCTTTGCCATTTTGTGCATACACTTTACTGTCAACGACTTTTTTAGAAGTGAAGACTTTTGATTGTATGCTATTCTTTGTTTGAGACATTTTGTTGTTAATTAAATTATTTCTTCTTTTCTGCAGTTCTTTAGTAACAACGCATCCTCTATAGTTCGCGGGGTGAGCTTTATTGCTATTTACTTTCAGAGAAGGATCGCTCTTTTCTTTTTTCAATCGATTTTACGATTCCCCGCGCACTTTAGGCAGGCAGGTTTGCGCTGGCAAAATTTCTGGGTGTGTTCAAACCTCGGACACTTCTTACACTGTGGTTTGAGGTTCCTTCTCCTCCGAACTTCAATTGTGACCTTCAAGTGAAATAGGGAATCTATTTTTAAAATTCTTTTCATATATTATGAAATTTCAAATGTTAACATAAACAATGGTAAAGGAACAGTTTTAACCCCACTGTTCACCTTAGTTCTTTTGATAATTTTTACAGCACTAACGATCTTAAAGTTGTTATGTTTTAGTTTCTCTTTTATTCCTGTCTCTGTGCGTGTAGGATGCAATGGGTCGCCTAATAAACAGATGGTTACAGCAATTACTATCATGAAGGAGAAGAGTTTGTTTACACTCTGTTAATGTATTTCTGACCTCTGGTCTGCCGTGCTAAGTTGAAGACTGGCAATAATCGCATTGCATTTTCAGCTACCTTTTTGCCAAATTACACGAGTGTTGATAGCATGATGGGGCTCCAATCCATATGTTCTTATCATTAACATTTACCATTCACATATTTTATTATTCCTTTTATGTTCACCATCATGCTCGTAGCACATACACGATTACGAATTTCCCTCCATTTCTTGGAACACCCTTTCATTAATCCTTAAGCTGAGTAATAACACAGGCATTACATAGTACATTCTCGTTATAATTACAATTCTTAAGTTTTCTTGGATTCTCCTTCATTGTACTTATTTTTTTCGTACATTATTCCCTTTTTAATTCTTTTTTAAAAATTAGGTCTTAAAGTTTTTGGTCTTTTTTACCATCAGTCTAAAGTGCGTGTTTATTTATCATATTCCACACAATTCTTTGTAGTAGCGGGTGTAAAATGTCTTCAGGAACAAGAAGAAATACCAGTTGGCCATGAACGGCGTTTAATATCAACACCCGCGGGTCTTTACCAGCTACCACTGCTGGTACTGGTGCCGGTGCTGGTGCTGGTGCTGGTGCTGGTACCAGTGCTGGTGCCACCACCGCCACCGCCACCGCAGCCTCAGCCGCCGCAGCTGCTGTCGTCCGCAAAAGACTAGTGACCTTCGCTTCAGCCCACAACAAACTCTTCTTTCGCAAATCCATAACTCACTCTAGGGAATGCCCCGTTATGGAGAAGAAACCGCACTTATCTGTAATCTGAAAACGCTTCCCTCCGGCAGAATTATTGCAAAAGCGTAGACCAACAATAAAATACCTTCGGGGATAAAGTAATAGATAAGCGAAGCGAACGAGATGGGAGAGTCATTCGTCTACTGGCAGCTATCTCTCTAGAAGCCAATAGAATGTGAGGGCGGCGGCATGTGTGTGAAGTGGAGGAATGTAACACCCATGAGGTGCCCGCTTAAATCTGGCTGCGTGGTTGCTGATTACGTTTCTCTGCCAGCCGGCCACCCACGCGGACACGTCAGAGAAGAGACACATTCTGTGCAGGCAAGGCAGTCTAGAGATGAAGGCTTTGCACCTCGAATCGTGACGTCATCGGTTGGGGTCGGAGCAATGATGAAGAACATGATACATGATAGAAAATGTTCACGTTTTCTTTTGCTGTTAAAAGTTAAGCATCCACCAAACGTGTATTAATATTTTATAAGATGCCACAACAGTTGAAAAAAACATTTATTGCGGCTGATTTCATATCACACGTTATTCAACAGAGAAAAAATGGGTTCTTGGAGATGAAATTTGGAATATACTAAGGCAGATAAAATAAACGTGTTTAGTGAATATTGATGTTTTGATATTAACATGAGTTCAATTTTTCCCTTTAAAAACGTTAATTTGTTAATGATGATTGATTTAGTGTCTGGTGACATAATACATGCAATAAATTTCGCCAACATCCTAAGAAACTTGTTGGTTTCGATGAAGTATATTTCCTGTTAAATGTAGATATTCTTCTGCAAATGAAAGTACTCTAATGTGATGTCAAAGAATCAATCATAGTTTCTTTACTGTATTTGAGGTTTTTGTGAACAAACCATTTAAGCGTGTCGTATTAAATTACAAAATACTTCTTTGAAAACTTTAAAAACATACATTTCAGCTGGGTTCACTAAAAAAATATAGAATTTTTTATACAACATATGAACGATCCTGAATATTTGGAGACCTAGTGTTTAATAGAAACATCAGAAGAAGTAATGGTATCTTCACATACGATGTTCTAGACTTCAGCTTTTAAGATTCTTAATCAGGCAATAATAGTCGTTTCATGATTCTATTAGCCAAAATCCATTATTTTGTTTCACACAATCATTCTTCAGTGATGGCATACGAATTTAAAAATTGTTAAGCAGACTGGAACTACTGAAATTTGGAAACTGAAAAGTTAAATTACGAACTAATTATAAACCGCTCGTCCCCTTTTGATGATACTAAGTACTGATAAATTAATAACCACCTTATTCAACACGCATATCCAGAAACATCGAATCACAAACCATACAACATTAACTTTTTATTTTTATTTTTAAGTATCCCCAAATGTTAAATCTCGCGACGGACGGACCAACCAACAACCCGACTTTCCCGACGCCATTAGTGCATCACGAAGTTATGTGCAGCGCCTTTCATTCTAGAATACGTTGGTAATCTAGAGATTCTGTAGTTCTAGTATTGCAGTGTTCGCATATTGGAGTTAGTTGCATAGCTGAATGGAGTAATTTTCTCCTCGGCGATTCGCACGTAACTCATACCGACAAAAGAGGAGATTTGTTGATGACTACAGATATTTGGCCTGCTTTTGATTTATGCATATCTCGTGATAAAAGATGTTTGTGTGAGTAACTAGACTCATTTTAGATAGCTGATTTTTCTTTCTCCTTGTCGTTTGGAGTAAAATTTCATTGATTCGACCAGGAAGGGAGCACTTCGATTTTTGTACCAAGTGCAGATGAAAGAGTCGATGTGCTTCAAACATAGTTTTCAATTTAAAAGTTTAATTGTAATGTTTTTTTCTCTTTTGCAGGTAAGTGTTTACTTCGAACTCAAGGCATCATTCCATGTGGTGAGTTTGTCTCGAACCCTACGATGATAAGCAGTAAATAAAATATATTATTTTCATGCGCAAACAATTCTCTAGTTAACGATAATAACAATAATAATAACTGGAAAAGTATCTTAATTGTAACGGTAAGAATGTTAAATATAATACATATTATTATATATATTAGTGATGCAATTTATACAAATATTTTATATATTTCATCATTTACTCTCTTTACTAATTTGTTTTATGATTCAGTCCATCCAATATTGTTCTAATTCGTGAATATATGCACTATATCAATGGTGAAAAGTGGATTGGTAGATGAAGTGAAATTCGGTATCCTTTATTATTATTATTATTATTATTATTATTATTATTATTATTATTATTGTCTTACATTATTCACAGT
>BOPP01000001.1:5394137-5407594 GCA_017312745.1 Gryllus bimaculatus
GGGGCGAGGCCTCGCTCGAGTCAGACGAATCAGTGTCTGCATCTGTAGCCGTTGCCGAGAATGGAGCTCCTGTTCAAATTCAAAGAGATAATTCATGTTAATGAACATACTCCACGAGTGTTGTAGTGGGAGGGGGATCTAATGAAGAGCCCATTTGCAAGCCAGATACCCAGGAGTCGATTCTCCGGTCAGCCAGAGTGCGAGACCTGTGCGTTTGTTTGAAAGTCGACGCCAACACGATTCTGAAAAGAGCGTAATATTCAAAAGATGTATGAAGCTAGAAACAAATGTTCGTGCAATATGGCTAAAGAGAAGCAAAAATACTTAAAAAAGACTCGTGTAATAATATTGATTGTAACTCATAGAGACGCAAAATTGAAAAGAAAGCATTACTAGGAATTTGAAACTGGATTTAGACATTCTGTATATTATATATAGTTGAATGACCCTTAAGTTCCAACGAAGAGAGGTGGGTAATATTTGAGCAGACAAGTAAACCAGAAATGTTCGTTTCCGACTTACAGAAAACTTATTTTCAACGGTAAAGAAACTAAAGATTAGGTGTCATAGTATTGCTAACAAAATATTAACTCACACGCCCGACTCTACAACCACAACTTGCAAAAGGAGAGCTTAAAACAAGTGCTCAATGAGATGCTACATTTATGTTTAGAAGCAAAACAAGGAGCCATCTCAACATTTGCACACCGGATCAAGGGACACTGAACGACAACCCTGATCGAGATGGAAGTGGCTCTCTCGCGAGTTCCAACAAAACCAAAAACGCGTAACCTTCTTAGCATTGTCGCACTCCATTATCGCCTTGGCACTCTTGAATTGCCCCAGACCTTCGCTCAAGGAGTCCTGACACACGTAGGCTCTTGGAGAGCGCGCGGTAAACAGGACTTCAGCAGCGGCGGTCCAGTGCTGCCTCCTCCCCCCCCCCCCGGGGGAGAGACGGCCTTTGGGAGCAAAAGCCTCGCGCGACCTGCCCTTTGGCCCTCGAACGCGCGCTCACGACCCGAGCGCATTCACAAGGGCGCGCAAACGGGCGCTTTTCACGCGAACGCCCCATTCACGATGGCCTTTATACGCAACTGTCAATCCGGATGAGTTGGCTCAGAGACAACATTGCCGTTGCAACGAATTTCCAGCCACTCTGACCGGGAGTTTGAGACCGGATGGTGGCGACATTTTCGAAAGTAGCTATTTCGTACGTCGAATTCGAGGAGATTTCTAGCGGTCGGCAGCACTGATCGATAGCTGCAGATATCCATTGTTCTTCCAGTCAATACCAGGTGAATGCCGGAGTAGTATCCTAACAAACGGATCACCGATCTCCTACAGTATTTCCTTCATCTTTTTGTACCCTCACCTCCCCTTACGGCCACATGCACTTCTCCATACTTCACGCACTACCATATGTCGGGGTATCATTCGGGCTTTCGTAACTTGTCCCGCTGTGGAAGATACTTGGAGAGGATATTCTCCCACGAGCCGACCTGTAGGTTGGCACATGAATTCCCCAACAATTGAGGCAGGAACGCCGCCACCAACCAAGATGGAAACAGTCACTACACTATCATAACTAATGACCGTAGCAGTTGGCGTGCTCGGAAACATCGATCAATGAATCGAAGCAAACAAACGTGAAGACAGGCACTTTTAGAATGGCCTATTCTAAGCACCATTCGACCATTTACCATTCGACGGGAGTAAAACGGACATGATAATAGTAGAATGACATATTTTTAATACTACACACGTGATGCGTATTCCTGTATATTTCTAAAAAGGTTTTATAAACAATTGTCAAGTACAATTATGCTCTTACAGAAAGCATTAGCTTCTAAGCTTTCGTTGCTGCGTATTTCTGCACTACCCACTCGTGGGTTGTTTTCGAATCACGCTAACGGGCCCTCACAATGCTCCAGTTTGCGAACTGGCTCGTTCACGCATTTTTTTACTATTTCCTACATTGAATGTTTCATATATGGCAGCCAGCTTATGCATTCATCTAAAGACTACGTTTAAATTTCATTTTCTGATTGAACTCAATGCACCAGGCACATTCACACACGCTGCCACACAGACTGGAGACAATTGTTGATGTTGCTAATTTGTCAGTCCCATTACCGGGCACAAACCAATGGGAGGGGGAAACGACGAATCCCCAGCATCCGTTTTGTCTTCATTTTTGGTAAAGAGTTCATTTTTTTTAATTTTAGGTATTTTATTCCTTCTGAAACCGTAGTAATAAATCATTCATTCGATGCTTAATGGATGTTTACAGAAAGAATCGAAACAGTCGCAATGACTAATAATTTCGTGGAAACTCCGGCGTTATTTTACAACGCCTATCCATAATCACGTTAAAACCTTATTTTAGTGCGTGACAATGTAGAGAATTGTTGTGAAATTACAGCAACATAGTGTCGTTGAATTAGTTCTTAAAAATATGAATAAAAAATAAAAGGAGTGGCCATCTGTCTCCCCGTGAAAAGAACTGCGAGTAAAGAAAATATACTAGTCTTACTTCAAAAGCCAAAAAAATATTTAAAACAAGCATGCACAAAATGATTTTAACATATTGCTAAATACTTATTCTTCTTAAATACAAAATAACGTTCCTTCAGTTATATTGCAATTTATTTCTCGGTTCGCTGTGTATACTCCTCCCCTCATTGGTGTTCCCCAGATACAGGGATTGCATCGGCATGAGTCTGTCAATACATTAACGACGAGAAAAATGAAGTCATGGTTTGTGATGTTATACAAGGTATATAATTCAGAAAATAATGGAAGAAACTGGGGAAAAAAACAAAAGTGTTTGAAAAATACGCTAAGGGATATGCACGAGACTTCTGTAATAATACTACTGTAATAAATCAAACCAAGCCAGTATTCAAATACACTTCTTTCTCTGTTTTGAACAATATGGTGAAATCTACCAATAATTAAACGTCGTGTTATTCAGGAATTACGTTAAGCATTTAAAAAGATAATTTAGGATGACTTCTACTTTTTTATCCAATTCCATCTACCACCTGAACTGAACAATTCGAATCTCATAATCAGCCGAGATTAAGACTATCGTCAACTGATCGAACGTTCTATACCAGTCCTACAATCATTACAATTCACTCCCGTATATTCATATCTTCATGTTACAACTAGACGCAACAGAAAGATAATTTGTTTTTAATCTCTGCAATATTAAATAATATAGAATGCTTTTGACAGTCGTCTGTAGATTTTAGTATAGCTCTGTGCAATAATTCCTGTTTTTGCCTTCGCGAATCAAGCATAACTACTATTATTATAGAATCATTCGAAGCATTCTTCTCTGAAACGCTTTTTCTAATAAGAATTCAGTTTAAACCATGCAATAGTACATTAACTACCAAGCGCGATTCAATTAATTGTTGATAGAGAAGAAGAAATTAAGGTTTTATTAGTTGCGAAATCGGGGGTTTTCCTTCCATGCTGTTATACGAATGAACACCTATCCAAATTAATAATAATGAAGTCGATTGGAATATAAATACCTGCCACCAAGCAAACTAATCTGGCACTCAATGTTTCCCGAATCACTTTATAACTTTCTTGCAATTGGTTATTACAGCCCATACGTCTTTATAATCTTACCGCATCTCTCCCGCCCGCCCACAAATCCCCTTCACTTTGACACACACGGAGATCGATGATACAAATGAGTTATTGCGACACCAAATGTATTTCCTATCAAAACAAAATTATATCGATGTTTTTCCCCCGCAGGGTCAGTGACGTTAATAACCACAGCACACATTATTAACGTAAAAAACACTATAATCTAAAACGTCTTTATTGACCCTCCTCATGTTACGTGATCAGTGATAAATGATAAAGGAAGAACCTCTAGTTTATGAGAAAATGTTTTGTGTATTTATACGTTAAAACTTTCTAAGCTGTACAATTAAATTACAGATTTTTGAAGTGAAAATTTTTAAGTCAACAAATTAATACCTTAATTTTTTAATAACTTAAACCAAAAATATTCTTTGTAAAATTGTGTAAAATACTTCACAACTCATGATAAATATTAAATATAATTGTGTATTTTAACTTATTATCTTGTAGGTGATATTCAGGGTCATCCAAATTTGCCAGTTATCTGTCTCTACAGACAGTTCCAGTCCGCCATTTTTAAAATGTTTGCTAATATATGACGCTGGGTGTAAGTGCATGAAAACCGATGAAAATCCCATTGGGCGTGTTCCACTAGACTTCTAGTACACGCGCTGCAGCTATCTCGCAGCTACTCAAGACTCTTTTTCTTTTTTTATTCACACAAGAGAACAGAAAATGCTGTGTGACTAGATAAGGTGCATTTACTTTACAGAGGCAAAATAAATCCACATTTCTGCATTTTATAAAATGTATCTCACATTCTTGTAGTTCTCAAAAGAAGATACAGAAAACTAAACATTTTAAAAACGTTTTGCACCAGCGAAGTTTTCCCAAGTGTACAACATACAAGCGGTGCTAAAACAGCACGTACTTTCTCGCCCGTACTATCATGCAAAATTTAGCAAAAAAATACTCAAATTTTCGAAAAACTGTACATGATCTTATTTAAAAATCTATAATTAAGGAACAGATTTCATTAAAGAAAAATATTTCTATCTTCATAACTGTAGTTGTAGGAAGACACCTAAACAAGATTGAATTTTTGCAATTTTTGAAAAATCAGTTGTCAACGAAAGTGAGACCTGCACAATTCTCTTAAACTGCCTTCATACTAACCAACAACAAAATTTAATCAATAATGAAGGAACATTTTTTTTTTTGAAAATATGGAAAATGTCGCAGGGGCTTCATGTAAAGTATCCCCCCCCCCAAAAAAAATGTCGGTTACAAATTTAAGGGGACGCGACGTCAGTAATATCGATTCGGGGAATATGAGTTTTAGAGAAAATCGGCTGAACGGTTACGCCGCTAGCATTGTTCACACGCGGAGCGACAGACAAGACGGATAGACAGACGGATGGAGGACGGACAGACGGATGGACAGATGGACGGAGGACGGACAGACGTTTAGCTGTCATTCTATTGTTCTATATCAAGGACGCACAAAACAGGATTATGGTTACATCACGTGATACAGACTTTTCTCGTCTAAATTTAGCAACTGCACTTATCCACTTTTTCTTTACCAGGGCCCTGTAATAAGATATTTTCCCCAAAATACGCCTGTTTTTTCGTGCAGCTTTATATAACTTTCTCACTACTGCAAAAGCGGTAGCGAGAAAGTAAAAGATTTGGTTTTAAAGTGAAAACAAGACACCTTGAGAACAATTATTAGTGTCCACTCCAGTCTTCCATGTTTATTTCAGTTACGTATTTATTTCTTATGCTTTCTCTTTGCGCTCGTTTTCTCACATGTTGTAAAGTACTTTATCACCGAAAATTGCTTTCCTTGATGTGGTTTATGTGACTGCGCGAAACAAGTGAACATCACGTGTAATTAACTGGAGTATCCCTCCGCCGCGTCAGCTGTTTAGTTACGCCCCTTCGCAGTGTTTGTTTAAGGCTACCACGAAGGCATAACTGAAACGCACAGAAGTCTGAGTTTCGCTTAGATTTATGCACGTACCTGAGTCTGGGAAATATTGAAATTTATTTACGTATGTGGGAAAATGTCTTAACATGCTCTCACATTCATTAAAAGAAAACTGCCATGAATGTAAATAGAAAGAAAAATGATTTTTCAGAGTATGTTCAAATATCTTTTCTGGACGTTTCACAGCGAATGGTTCATGCATTTTTGTAGTGAAGAGGGTCGTTTATTTATAATTATAACACCCCGACTATCAAAACTTGGTACTATGCTGTCATAATTTAAATTTGTTTTAATAATTGTTTTATATTTCACTAATGTTATGCATTTCAATGCATTCCTTGATATATCTAGCATGTGTATTTTCATCTATTTCTGCACTTTGCACTTTGCGCCCACTCTGGATTCTCATGGTTCGTGTCATAATTATATAAAAAATAAATATACGAAGCAGAGAACCACAAAACGCTCTGGAACACAGAGCTTGCCACCTTTCAACACAGAAGCCAGAAACATATGTTCCGCCACGAGTACGCATCTCACATTCAAGACTCGATTTAAAAAAAAGAACTTTACACTTAACACACAAAAACAAAACTCAATGTAATGTTTATAAAAAAATAATTTTTAAAGAAGAATCTCTTAACTTCGAATTTTCAGTTTTCCTGTTTTCCGTGGCGCACTGTATTTTCGTCGGAGAAGGACATCACAAAATAGAAGAGTCGAAGCCATTTACAAGTTAGCCAACTGCAAACGAACGAATGGAGGAAAGAGAGTCTAATAGGGTCGTCACAACGACCACAGAACCTTCAGTTGTGTTACCAGCACTAGCTGTCAAATCGTCCCATTCTAATAAGAATCGCTCTATAATATTACATTGATTTCGGTTTTTCCATCTAAATGTTACTTACATATTTGCCATCAGGCACAGACACACACTGTCTCAGTGATACATTCATTCCTTTCGTTGAACCCTGTCTGCGCAAATATAGGTTCTGTTTAGAGCGGGAAATACATATTACTGATTTCGAATAAATGCATAAATTAACAAAGCAGCCATAGTAACGATATAAATAGTTTTATTAGGTATCGAGGAACTGAAAAAAAACCAAAAAATTTAGTTTTTGACTGAAAAATGCAAGAATATTGAAAAATGAAAGGATTTTTCAGAGCGCTATTTAAGTCCATTCTCATGCTGCGCGTACCAACTGATTTTTCATACTCAATGTGGCACTGCTTACTGCCCAGTTCACGACATGGTTGAGGAAGAAAGAAGCTTCGGTATTCACGTGTGCTGTGTCAGAACAGCCGATTTTTCCTGCTCCAGGTCCCCATTTTCGACACCCGACACCAGCAATGTTGCAGAGCTCTTATTGCCAATAGTATTAAATTATTTAATTTTTCTTGGCATTTGACCAGATACCTTGCACAAGCTGTAAGCATAACAGACCGCTAGGATCTTCCACCCTTCGGAAGCATTCTCCAGTCGAGGTTTAAGCCGCGAGGTTTAATTGCTACAGCCATCTACTAGGTTTGAAGCGTGGCTGTGTTACCCGAGCGGCCAGGCTCGAAGCAGAGGACAGGCCGAGCGTGTCTTGCGCTGCGTTATCTGCGCGTGCAAATGCAACACGACCGCCCGCCGGTGCACAACATCGAAGGCCAATCGACTTTCACGCCCGGCCTCTTACGAAGAGGGCGCGGAGGCGATGGCCAGGTGGGGGCAGGCGAGATGGCAATAGGGCAGCAGCATTGCGTGGTTTAAGAGGGGAAAAGGGCGAAAATATTATAATAATGTAAGACAGGCTCAATTTGCCAGGAGGAACTGCATGCCTTGCCCCAGCGCTTAAATGCTGGCTAGCAATGTGGCCTATTGCTTGTTAGGTCAGTCCGAATTTAGGGGAGAGGAGCGGTGATCGGATCTTGTCTAGCGAAAGGGGACTGAAACGCGGACCAGCTGACTCCAATTCATGAATTGGAGCAGCCCTGATGCAAAGTAGTACCTTGACGCCAAGAGGGGCTTTATAATACGCGGAAGAATGTTTGCCTGGTTCAGTTCATCACCAGCTACACGACTAAAATGGCGTATTGAATCCGGTGCAACACATGAAAGTAGCTGATAATTCTATGATATAAAAAATAATGATTACAATATTATTGTTCAAATAAGAAATGACATGGTTGATCGAAGAAAAGTGACTACAGAGCCATTGAAAAAATTCGTTTCTTTTTATGGAGAGTGACAAATAAGAAACAAGAGGGAGAGGGGGTGGACCGAAGCGAAAAGTTTTGAGAGATTATTATTATTATTATATTATTATTATTATTATTATTATTATTATTATTATTATAAACTTAAAGTAGAAGTGAATGTTCATGTTAACGAAAAATATTTGTTATGAATATGAAGAAAATGTTTGGCAATCTCTTTGAAATTATAATGAATTCACTTCGTTTAACTCGGTGAGTGATGAGGAAGAGACGATTCGAAATTGTAAGTTCGTTTTAGAAGGAATACTAGTGACCCAAGTTGTTACAAAAAGGGGAAAGTGTAAAAAATAATAATTCAGGGAAAGTTTTTTAATTATCCCTCTAATTGCAAAACAAAATGTGTTTAACACAAAGAATAACGAGTTTTGAGAAAAGCAGAGCTACAACCCGTGATTAGCTTCCTTCCTTTTTCTACGGGCAACCCACAAAGTGTGCGATTCGCCTTCGAATCTTGGTATTGCATTTCTGGTCACGTATCGCTGCACTCCTGAGGTCTGTCTCGGAGCCTCCCAATCTACTGAAAAGGCCAGATCTGTCGAGATAAAATTCTTGGAGTACTGTTTTTCTTATCACGTAAGATAAATGCAAATTACCTCATCTGTTTCTACAAGAATAGAATAATTTATCGCTTTTTTGCTTCGCTCACATGTTTTGACTACTTTATTTTACTGTGATTATTTATTTTAAAGAACGGAATTAATTTACTTCCTTTTTAAACTATTTACTTCAATGGACTTCGTCGTAATCAACAGTCGCAGACCTTTCGTCATTACAAATAATTATATCGATTCTGATTACATATACAAATAAGATGTAGGTCCCAACTGAGAATTACATATCTCCATGTTCAATAATATCCACAATTGAATATTAAGAAAAATAATTAAATACTGAAAAGTATTTATAACTCCTACGTATAAAGATAACTCGTACCACTTTTATTAAAGAAGAACTGTATTAACTGTTGATTATTTTACGTTATTTAATTTTGAAATTCTAGACTATTCGAGCAAGATTCTCTGCATTTCGAAAATCGTATATGGTGAGCGTAGCCTTGCAGATAATTAATTTCCCTATCATTTTTAATGAAAGTTCTTCAAAGATCAAATATTGGAATTTAAGATGAGGGGAATATAATGTACGTAGCTCAAAATGAAATCATTTTAAATTTTAAAACTTTAGATCAATATGCTCTATTGACATCATATCTATTTCCAGGAAATCCTTCAATGGAAAGTGTTACGATTGATCCTAAACGTTGTTGCATATTCATTACCTCGAACGGAAACTTGTTTCTTTCCCTCTACACCATTAGAACATGTGCAATAGACGAATCATTGCTGCATGTGTGCCTTTCTTCAGCATAATTTTTCCAGAAAGACGCCATTAGTTTCTTCAATATTCTGTCAAACGATAATAAACTCAAATGTCGCAAAAGTAGTTTAATATATACTTTATTGACAATATTTCTAAATCAGGAGTTTACGTAATGTGTTTCAGATTCATCACTTTAATCAAATAGCGTTAATATTATTCGTGTCTCTCAGATAAATCACGATATACATAATTCTGTGCACGTAATGCAAAAATTGGTTAATAGCTATGAGATTTCCAGCTACTGCAAATACCATTTAATACTTCACCATCGAATGTTGCTACACTATTGCGGCTTACGTCGAAATCCGATTTTCTTCATTGAATGAATTCACTTACCACTAATTGCATTATAGAATTGCGCAAATTGTCAATTATATTTTAAAACGTTGAAAACAACAGATTGTACATATTGTGCCCCTTTCCTGGACTGCATACTGGGTGGGCGATCTCATACAAAAAAATCAACACATAACAGAATCGAATTTTTATCTGAATTTTTAGAGGGTGTTAAATTTCTATTCGGTGATTGTGTTGCAATTGCTTTATATTACTTATTAAAATTATAATGGAAAAATAAATTCGTCGGTAATAAAAAAAATATTTACTGCGGATTGAATGAATAATAAAATATCAATATCGCTCTCGGTTATTGCTGTCACCTTTCAAACTACATAGTCCTTCAAAACGACAGGTTTAGTACAAACAAGTAATTATACGTTATTCTCATAATGCTTAACAGAAGGGATCAAAAAATTGCCAACGTACTATCTACGTCCAATTTTGTGAAATAAAATGAAATGAAAGGATTAATAATCTTTACTAATCATAAGTTGTTGAGTTGATCAGGGGAAACGAGGTAACGTAAAAGAAGAAGAATGTAAAAAAGAAAGAGGTAAAATATTATTTAATATATGGAAAGGATGTTATAATGGTTATGGATTGTAGGATCAACTAACAATAAGGCAATTGACCTATTTGAAATTTTGATGAATACATCCAAAAAATGAGTGAACAGAAACACACATATAACAATAGAATGACAGTAAACATTAAAGCTACAGAAAGTGAATTACTAAAACAGAACGGTTTTGTTGCTAACAGTAATATCCCAGCGACAATCGAGTTATTCGTGAAAATGTCACGTCGTAATCACCTCCCGCTTGAAAACATTGAAATTCCGTCAGAGGCAGATTTCCGTTCTATGACGCGACCTTTCCGGTGGCCGCGATTAGGAGCTCCGGCGCGCGGTCCGGCCACGTGGACGACGAGGGACGTCGAGGGGCGACAAGGGACGACAAGGGTCGGCGCGGGGGGGAGGGGGGGCGAGTCCATCAAAGTTTCCTCGCAAGTGGAACGGGGCCCCGCCGCAAAGGGAACCACCAGCCCGAACAGGGCCGGCGGCGGGGATTGCCAGCGTCCTGCCCGGACCGCTCTCCGGAAGTTTGTTCCTCCACTCGTGCATTCGCGGACGATGCACCAACGATAAGGGAATCGACTCACGCCTCGCTCAGACGGTGCAATCACTGTTAACTGCAGTGAAACCAACGAGCAAAATGGACATTACAGTATTCACTCGATTTATTCATTAATTGATGGATTAGTAATTACGGGCACGTCAACTACCAGGGTCATTAGTCCCGTAAGTGTAATGCATGTTTTTGCTCGGGAAGTGGCGGTGATCTTTTTCCCGCTGTATGACGAGATCCAGCGCCACCTACCCTCCGCTAGCGGAGGTTTCCCCAACTACGTATGTCCCACCAGCGGGAACATGCTCTTAGCTCCTGATGGGTCTCCCGGCACGTGGGGTAGTGTAGTGCATGTTAGTGTAAGTGTGTGTGTAAGGGGTGAGGGCAAAGAAGAGGAAGGTGAGATCGCGCGCGGTCCGTGGCTCGTTTGTTAGGGTACTGCTCTGGCATTCGCCTGGTGTTGATCGGAGAAACTACGGAACCGATCGGAGCAGCCGGTCGCTAGAATTATCCTCCAGACAGCGACGGAATTCGACCTAGGTAAGAAGCTAGTGTCAAAAAATACTGCCACCGTCGGGACTCAAACCCAGGGCCTTTCGGTCAGAGGGATTGCAGTGACATCAGTTGATGGCCTGAGCCATCTCTCCCGGTTTCTTCACTACAGAAGAGCGGTGACGTGATGACATGGTGAAGGTACTGTGAAGACTTGCGCGGTGAAATGATTGTAAAGCTAAGGTGTTCTTCCACTGTGTTCCTACTCTTAATGGCAGAATTAATACTAAAAACTAAATAAATTCGGCACGAGGATGAAATGAGAGTTTTCAGTAAGTAACACGTTTGTCCGCTGAACGTGTAGTTTGGAGGGTGCTAACTATTATGAGTGGAATATCCCCTTTTCCAATGCCTTGTACCGGCTGAGTGGAGCTCAGGGAGCCAGCATTGCCGCTCAGTGCAGGGACTCTGCCCGGGAGGTCCTAGGGTGCGAGTTCCGACGGTGGCGGGTGGTAGACACTGGCTGCATAGGTCGAATTCAGCCGCACGTTCGGAGGAGAATTCAAGCGGACGGAGGCTCTGATGGGCAGTCATCCATGGTTTCTACGATCAACATAAGACGAATGAGCAGTTCCCGAACAAAGAGGCCACAGACCGCGTGTAATCTTTCCTTCCTATTTCGTTTCCTATATTTTCCTGTAATTATATAATACGTAAAATACATTTTCCAGAGTTTTGTATTATGTTTTTGACCTCACTGTTTTCTTTTATTCATCGGTAATTAATATATCCTTGTTTTCATGTCATTTGAAACGTCACTCGTATTCAGTTGGTACAAGAATATCAATGATGTAAAATAATATCCAAAATCTGGATTATAGAAATGATGATAAAGTGTTGTCGTCATTATTCAACGATGAAATGGATGATGACTTTCATTATTATATCCGAAGTGAACAATTTCGTCCACCAACTGTTCAGAACATGCTGTTCTGTGCTTGTATCACATACGTATTGCTTTGAGAGACATTATGATTTTAATATTTCGGTTATGTTGATTATTACATTCATTCCTCAGATACATCTTATCCACGTCAAAATAATCTGTCTGAAGTAGGAACAGAATCAGTGAATGTTGCTGACTCACCTTTACAAAAATATACGTTGGGTTCATGCAATGCACACTGCCACGATTGTAACCATTACACCGACAAATTGAGGTCAAAGAGCAAACTGCTCACAGTACCTGGAACAACAGAAATTCATAAAGTACCTTATTTCAAACTTCTTCACATAACGAGACCACGAGAGCAAATCGGCACGACATGAACACCGAACAATGTGGAGCAGGCTTAGTGTGGCCAACAAAATACTCTTCGCTCACTCACGAGCTCGGCCAACGCCGCCGTGCCGCCACGCCGTCACTCTTGAGGCCCGTCCGCTTTCGAAAGCCCAAACGAATCTCATGTTTAATTCACCGCATTCGTAGTCATCATGTATATTACATTGTTTTACAAATTGCTTGATCGGATGCGTACGCGCAGTTGACGCTAACGCCCTTCGGCTGCACGTTGGGCCCAATGACGAAAAAGTGACCCAAAACCATAAAAATTAAAACTTGCTGCGGAAAATTCATCGATCAATGAGTGGTAAGGGGGAAATATCTCGTGCAGGTGTTGCACGAACACGAAGGCTAATTCGTGTATTTGCCGGCGCTGAGGAAATGTGAGTTGAGAGTAATGGTATGTAAGTTTGCGGTAAGCACCCTTAACGTCCATGAAAAATGTAGTTGTGATAGCCTCTACTTATAATTAAGTGTTGTAAGTCAGTTTCTGCAGACTTTTTCAATGGAATTCTCTTATATAGATTTGGCGATTTCATGTAAAATATGATATGTAAGTTTCAACTTGCAAAAAATTTAGATAATACCGTTTAACAACAGCAAGTTGATATCAGCCCTTAACTTAATTCATTAGAATCCAAATAAAACAATTTGTTATCTATGAAGAGCTAAACTCTATCCAGGTTTCATGATTTTTCTACACCTTCAGACAGTATGCTGGTTTGTAATGTTGACTTTCGTATGTTTAATATCACATTGGTGTCTTTCAGTAGTTTCTATCTGAATTGGAAGTTATTTGAGTTTTGGCCACGGTATCGTCATTTGGCAACAACGTATAACAAGAGACTAGGCGGGAGGTGGCGTGGCGTGGAGAGATGTGGCATGCAAAAAGCGCGGGGCGGGGCGGGGC
>BOPP01000001.1:5407655-5426246 GCA_017312745.1 Gryllus bimaculatus
GGGAGGGGCGGGGCGAAGCATCTCCGTCCAGGGTCGACTAGATTGTCTCAAGTTACCCCGGGACCTAGGAAGACTTCTAAAGATGCACTCAAAATTAACTAAAAATAAAATAATTAACTTAGAAAATAGAGGAGTGTCAAAATGAACTGATAATTAGCTCGATGTTCTCACAAAGTTCTGTTATATCCTTATTAGCACATTATTAATATTATTTATATTAGTATTAATAATATTCCCTAAATTCACAACTTACGATGTTAGGTATCATTTAAATATAAACTGACTCGGTACGACCAATAATTATACGCCTCTGATATTGAAGTAGTGAACCCACAACGATATTACGTATATTCATTTTTTAATCATCCCAGCGGAAGAAACAAAATTCATCACGAGTTCAACGCGAGGACTTTTCAATATTTCCACCCTCAGACAAACGTGTTATCTCACACTGATCTATAAGGTTTTAATCCCATTCAAATTACTCGTTAATTGTAGTGTTCTATTTTTTCAATAGTAAGTCTGTTCATTAAGCTTTGTAATGGTTTTCGTATTTTTTTCTAAAAGAACGAAATCCATAAAATTAGTATAATCAATTCCATTTGCACATACAACAGAGCCATTAAAATTTTTAAATTACGAACCTTCTCGAAAAATGTTCGCGAAGTGGGTGGGGCTGAATGAGCTAAAAGCAAATCGTGGATGACCTAAGGTCATCGCAGCGATGTACCAGTTTGCTCACATCCAAATTCGGTTCGCGACAAAGATCGATCACAAGCAAAAACATGGGCATATTGTTCCCAGATAATGCGACGTTGTCTTGTTTCGACTAAGGCGACGCCACGGGCGCGGGGAGCCGTGCGGCAGCGGTTTAACACGCGCCCCACTCCCCTCTTCTTCCAACATGCTCACCCAATGTGTAGTGAGGCGAGGGCGATGTAATCGTGCCTAAGTAACGACACGGTAATGCTTGCTAATGGGCAGTACATGGCTGCGAAAAGATTACAATAGTTGTACATTCAACACGCGCTTTGCAGGTTAACGTTTCACGCGCGGAAACCTGTTTGAGAACCGTTTCCTCGTGTGGCAATGTTTTTAATGAAACCGAGGACGAGTTGACAAATTCGATGCTCCGTATTTTGTTGAGATCGATTCAGAATAAATTATCTTCAAAAATGAATTAAAATGTCTGATACAATCAACGCATAATTTATTTAAAAAGTGAATGAGGTTAAAATATAGCGTCGGATCATTTATGATAGAATCAAAGATGTCAGTAGATAAAAACGAAGCGCAAATGGAGGACATGTAATTATAACCCCTTTTTGTTTTTCAAAACTTTCATTGGGTAGTATTATGCGAATAGTGACTGAAGTCTTTTCATCCGAAATAATTCCCTTTGCATCTCACTTTTTCTCTATTTCAGCTATTTTCAAGCTTTGTAAGACAGATGAATCACATTATCACATTTTCATCGAATAGCGGAATGAGTAAGATATACATGTCAAGGCATTTTCACGGTTCGCGAACACGATACAAATGCGAAACTAGCTCGCAGTGCTACCACAACGATACTATACTAATGTGTCATTACTTCCCCATTGTTTCCATTAACAAGTTAGTCTGTTTTAATACGTACGTTTATTAGAGTGAAACAATTTACAAATATTTATACCCTTATTACTTATAATATTATTGTGCACATATTTTGATTTTACATGACTAAAGGCCATGAAATTAACACATCGCATTTCGAAAGTCATTAACACACTTAACACAATATACACATAAATGCCTTAGCTGCAAAAGCATCGATTCGATGTTAACATAATTCATTTGAAAAAAATATCTACAAGATAGTAATTTTGCAATGTTCATTTTTGGCAATTTACTAAAATACGGAGAGTTTGCCGAAAATGGGACCTGCACAACTTCTTTAAGTTCTTTGATACATACTAGGAGAAAATAGGAAGAAAATTTGTGCAGCCTTTTTTTGAGAAAATAATTATTTTAAAATTATCTATACTTCCAACAAAACTATGCGGAAACTACTAACATTTTCGAAATATTGTACATGATGTCTTCGATTGACCTATTTCATGGAGGGGAAAAATATTTATCATCAATATTGTAGTTGAAGGAAAACGCCGATAAATCAGTTTTTAACGATATTTAACGATACTCGCGCTATATTTAACTTTCACACTTTACTTCGTAAGAAGAAAATGTATTGTAATCGTGCGCCAAAAAACTTATTGTCAGGTCCTGGAAACTAAACAAGTGGCTAAATCTTCTAACTAGTAAATAACTAACTCTAACGCGCTGAATGCACGTTTTCAGGTCTTTGATGCCGATAATTCCATTGAAACGTCCATCTGTCAGTGGTCAATGCCAGCACCTAAACCATTCATACAAATTTCTCCAAAATTGATATTCCCTTATCAATATGAACAAACTCAAGGCCCTGCGAGTTCGAAACAGATATTTAATTTTGGGGAATACTTTACGGGAATCCTCAACAGACAATTTTTTCTCCATTTTTTAAAATTAATGTTTGTCCTTGTTGCCATGATGAACTAATGTTTTGACATTAATCGATTTTTCGGTAACAAGGACCCACCTGTCATGGATTGTGCCTACGCACAGTGTTAGGGGATGTATTTTACTATATTCAGAGGAACAAGATTGATTTACTTTGTTGTTACCAGGTCTCGGCAATAAGAGTTTTACCATCGAAAAAAAGTCAATTTCCAGCGCATGATTACAAAACTTTCTCTTCTTACGAAGTAAGGCGAGAAAGTAAAAAGTTGTCATTGAAATTTCTTCACATGTGCAATTCATAAACATTTCTTCAAATTTTATCATTAATTAAATCGTAATTAAAATATTAAAATAAAAATTGAAACAATACATGTATTTTACATCAGTGACATTTTTTCCAATCCATTACATCTACATTCGGATGAAGACAACCATTTTGAAAACAGAAAATCATTTCGATATTATCCACTCTTCAATGTTTATAGAGATATCGAACGCGAAAGCATCGATTCCTTCGGCAACTGGGAGTAGTATCGTCGCGGCGGCGGCGGCGGCGGCGGCGGCGGCGACGAAGCCGAAAGGGGCTTGTGCTTCCGCCGTTGCTGCGAGGAGCAGGCAGGGGTTGGCAACGGCGCGCGCGATAAGCGGCGACCCGCGGCGCGGAGGTCCTGGGGTCAGGGCCCGCCTCTCAAGAGAGCCGCCGCGCCGCGCAGCACCGCGCTATCTTCCGCCACTGCTGCCAACTGCGCCACCCCGACTCCACAGACTTCATTGCTGACTCTTTGAATACAAATCCTTTTCAAGCAGCATGACTTCGTATCCTAACGATCAGACATTCTCAAGTATTTAATTTGGAGATTCCAATGTCTTACACATCTTAGGTGAGAGTTGGTGGGAGTACTAATTATCTGTAAATAACGGGAAAATATAACAATATTTTTGTTGACTTTAAAATAAAATATTCGATTTACTGTGTTGAAGTCTATTGTTACCTTTTATTTCGTTTTTCATATTATTTATTCTGTTAGTGATCTCTTTGGAAATACATTTGCTGTTGTTTTTACAAATAGTCATTCAAGGCTAATTCTTATATTTATATATTAGGTGCTCAATGGACGACACACTCAAGACTTTCTTTCCGTTCTATTGAACTGCGATGTGATTCTTCGAATGAAACGTTGACAATTTGTATTTTGTATCCGTAATTTACGACTTCTGACTATGGTACAATTGCATATTATATGTACTATACTCAAGTGCATAGTTAAGGGTAATAAGTTTCTACAAGGCAAATATTTCTAACACGATTTGAGTGAAAAATCATTGTAAAATTCTTAATGGGTTATACTTGACCGCAACCTAGACTAGATAGTGGTAGACACTTGGGCTACTGCATTTTCAAAGTAGATGAGCGATGCCACTCAGCTAATTCTAAAATTCTTTCAAAATATTACACTAAATTCAGGCTTCTTCTCCGATTGTATGCAAAAAAATTACGGAAGTAGAGTCTACTTTAGTATCCGAACGGACCTTCATCCACAGTATAAACAAAAAGCAAGACTATTCTTCTAGTCTTCTTCCGAACGAAACTTGTGTTCAATAATAAAATCAATGAAGCACGAAAAAAATTGTTTTTGACGAAATCGATAAGAAAATATTTACTAATCCTAAGTTCGCAATTCTTACACATTTAATTTAATAAATCTAATTTTATAGCATGAACAATGCGATTTTCCCATCAGAAAGTAGTAAATCTACATACTTTAAACAACGTTTTCTTCCTTTTTGGTTTGTGGCGAACGAATAGGCTGGCTTTGTTCCAAATTTTACGAGCAGTCAACGGAGATGCAAGGCACTCTACGCTTATGAGAATTTATGCGGTACTTTATCAAATACAGCAATCGAATGAACTCTAACGAGATGACAAACAAATATTGGTATATTTCAGTTTAGATATGGCAAATGACCTAGGGTTGCAATATTGAATAACACTTGTTGACTGCTACTTTCAACAAGCCCACAGTAAAATATATCATTTGTTTATTGCTACTCGCCATAGCAGATAAAACTTTCATGTCAGTTTCCTTGATCGACACAAGTAGTAATTTTTTTGTTTATCGCTTACTTCGTTGAATATATTACATTTTGATACGTTCATCATTTTTAATGTTTTTTTATGACTTCCTTCCTTACGATTACTCTAAAATCAACTTGAATTGGATTACACTTTTAGTTTCATTGATTTAAAAAAAAACATTCACTCTTCAGCAATTATAAACTACATTTTGTAGAGAATGTAATTATATTAAACGGCATTGTGTAAGTTTTATATTTGACAATAAATATAACATTGTATTTCACAATATTTTCAGAAATGATAGAAGGATACGTTGAAAATATTCGGCTAATCTGACGAACATTTTTGGAGCAAACATTTAGTCTCTTGAAAAGCATTAGCCATTAGGATTGTGTAATAGTGTGTATTTTATATGAAAAAATAGAAGGAAGACATTTAAACATTATTATTATTATTCATATATAGCATAGGGAAATATTCATATATAACATAGGGAATGTACGGTGGGCAAATTTACAATGTTTCTTTTCACCATCCGAGAGATTCTATATCTTATTACAGACACCTCAAAATACATATCTCTGAAAAGAGTAGATAGCATTATTAAGACATCGACGTCCTTCTGTTCTCTGAATCCTCCTGTGTTCATCATGCCCGGACAAAATTATAAGGCTACTTGCAGCTGATCCACAAAACTAAAATACGGATCACTTATCGGGAATGTCCTAAGCCCGGCTCCAGGGAAGCACTGGGGAGTTGGAGGAACAAGTCGCTGCATCGTGGGACAAGCAGGGTCCTAATAGAGAGAGGGGCAGCGAGCTGAAAGAGGTTTTACGGCGGATCTCGGGGGCCCCGAGATACGAGCTCTTAGGGGCCGATAGGAGCCCGAGCGGATGCAAAGTCCCGCGGCTTAAACCGCAATAAAGCCGAAGCTGGTGCACTGGTTAATGCGTGTACGCGATAAGCCCTTCAAGTCCGATGCCACTGGCCGCTGGTCGGAGGGGCGACTTTGAGAAGACTTCTTGGAGGAGGTTTGCTACGCGACGTACCGGGTTCAAAAGGCATAGTATTTATAAAACTTTGTGGTTGGGATTAATACAATAATTATATATTTATTTTGCTATTTAGAAATAGATTCGCCAGTTGTTAGTTTAGAAAACAATGATTCGAAGTCCTTAAAAAAACATTTTTGCAATGGGTCCCACTTGATCCAGCTTGGTTAGAGTTGACGACATCCCGGAACTTGTAAGAATATCCATCATCATTACAATCGCTCTCAAAACGATTTTCAACACCACTTCTTGAATTGTATTTACCATTATCAAAGTATTTACCAATATCATTAACTTAATTGTAAATTTGGGTGGCTTCTTTGCCTTTGAACAGTAAGAAAGTTAGATATCTACAAGCTAACGCTCAGTAACATCCCCAACAAGTATGGAAACTAACAACTACCGGCTGAGTTGTCTCATAGCAACGACTGCTGTCACTTGAGTGTCTGACCGGGAGGTCCTAGCGTTCTAGTCTCGACGCTGGCGTATTTTTACCATTTACTAGCTAGATTGAATTCAGCCGCTGTCTAGAGGAGAATCTGTTCTGATCGGCAGCTTTCAATTGTTCCTCCGATTAATACCAAGCGATGGCGGAGCATCTACTTAACAAACGCGTCACGCACCGCGAGCAATCTTCCCATTCACATGTGTCATTTTCCCCCGCCACTCACTTAATCGTATACGCCCACAAACGGGCTCTAACGTGCGACCGTGCGACCGTATGACCGTACGCGCACGCGCACGCGCTATCGCGGCGCACACACACACACAAGCACCATACTAGAAAAGACCAGACGGAAAAGTTGGGCTTATCAGAACTGGCACAATGCTCTGCTGGGGGGAGTCACCAGTCGAGCATACGCGCCGGATTTCATGTTCTGTCAGAGAAAAAACACTGCCACTTTCCACTATTCATGAGACTAATAATCACAGCAGCAGTTGACGCGCCTGGAAACCCACAATTATCAACCAATGAGAGCGTAGGCTTCCGCGGCCGGAGTCAGTATTTACTAGGCTGTCCGGGTGTCGCCGCGTCCATGGCGAAGGTGCCGACGAAGATGCAGAATGGCTGTCCGGGTGACGCCGCGGCCATGGCGAAGGTGCCGACGAAGATGCAGAATGGCGAACGAAACTTCGGCACCTTCGCCATGGAAGCGGCGTCGCCCGGACAGCCTAGTAAATACAACCAACCAATGCAGACGGCTCTACCCAGTCTAAAACTTCGAGCAACGCTTCCAGCTTGAATTGGAATGATTAATTGATTGAATGTTAGTAATTGCGGGTGCGTAAAAGGTTGAGATCACACATCCCGCCCGTGTAATGCGAGTGTTTTTCCTCTGGAAGGGGCGGTAATCTACCACTTGGCGAGATCCGGCGCTGATCTACCGTTTTCGGTGTTTCCCTCAACCAAGTATCTCCAGCTAGCGGGGCACCGCCCCAGCGGAGTCAAGCTCGAAACTCCCTACTGGCCTCCCGGCATGTGTAGTATTGTAGTTGTAAGTGTAAGTGTGTATAAAGAAAAGGAAGGAAAAATCGCACGCGATCTGAGGCGCGTTTATTAGCGTACTGCTCCGGTATTCGCCTGGTGTTGATCGGGAAAATCCGGAAGACTACCGATCACAGCAGCCGGTCTTTGGAATTCTCCTCCAAACCGTCACTGATTTCGACCTAGAAGATAAGCTAGTGTCGGGACTCTTGTTATCGTCGGGACTCGAACGTAGGACCAGCCGGCCAAAGGCACCGCAGCGATGACTTGAGCCACCACTTGCCCCGGCCAGAGGTACCACGTGATGCCCTGAGCCACCTCTGCTTCGAGGGGGGGGGGGAGAAGCCGGCGCGGCGGGGCCCGAGAGGCGTCGTAGTGCTCGGCGGTGTTGCCCCAGCCCCGGCGCCTGTGGTCGCGGGCGCCACCGCCGCTGCCGGCGCCGCCGCCGCGCCGACCGGGATTACGTACGGAAACCCAACCCTCGAATTAGCAGGATTAACGCGCGTTGCCCGGCAGACAGGGGGCGGACGGCGATTAAGTGAGGACATCGACCGAGCCAGATTACACAGGCCGTCGACCGTTCGCGCGGCGAGGCGAGGCGCCGCTTTTTCACGAGTAAAGCCTGCTCTTGCCGCCCGCGGGGAATTAATAGATAATGTGGCGGCATCGGCAGCAGACGGTTGATTGGTTGAATATTCCGTGATTATCGACGCGTTAACTGCTGAGGTCATTAACCACGAAAGTGTAGTGCATGTGCTTTCATCGGGAGGGGCCCGTGATCTTTCCTCGCTGGATGGTGAGGTCAGGAGTTCTTTGAAGGGGATTCAGACCTCTAACTTGGAAGTGAAGTATTTTTTGTTTTATGACGTCAGTCCGCGTATTGTTTGAACAGCCCACGTATGACGCTATTTTAATGAAGATATGTAAGTTGAAGTGAAAAGCGAAGATAAAATGGGGAAGAGAGTTTGTTTAATTATATCAGTTTGCCGCAATTAAACGGTAGGATATTGGCTGTTGAATTAACTGGTTATATATGAGATCCATAACGCATTTCTTCAAAAACGGTAAATGAAATAGTAACTTAATGTATAGATATAATTGAGAGTATATTTGCTTGAAAAATTACTTTTGGAGCTGAGAAAGCAATTTTTATTGTTTGTTGCGATACATAAATTAAATAAAAAGGTTAAGGCATTTCACTTAAAAATATTATTGCCACGAACAGGCATTTTAAACATTTGCTTAAAACAGTACATTTGCTTAAAACAGTACAAACTAAAAATCAAAGGAAATGCAGAAATTGACAAAAAAGTATATGAAAACTTGCACGCTGTTTTATAAGTACTACTTCCCAAGTGCCTTCGTACAATCGAGGAAATAGTTCCCCATGCTACATGTTAATGTTTTTCCATATATCTGTATTCATACTGCACTGTGCGTTCACACGTACGGTACTTTTATAGCCCGAAAGAGCGCATACGAATGATCTCAAACACGCGGAAAAGTTGTAAGCTCACAAAATACATTACTCCGAAAACATTCCATGACCGCCAAGTAGGAGAAAACACATGTTTAAAATTGCCAATGAGCTGTTAGTACCGGATTTGGAACTGTATCAAAAATTTGTGCAGGTCATAAACTCCCGTTTGTCAATAAACACGCGAAGTAACGCACCTCTCAGGATGAAAACAGATCTCAAAATTTCAGCAACGTAGCAATGGATCAATAAAAAGGATTGCGTCCCAGGGACCCGCATTTCAATACGGATCCGCCTGCATGTTTGGCAGCCGCGATTGACGAGACAGGCAGTCGCCCAGACAAAGAATGACAGCCGGTGTTGAGGTGACTCAGCTCCCGTGGGCACCTCGGCCGTTGCCAATTCGAGCGCCTTCGTGTCGCGCTGCCTGCTTTCGGCACGGCTCGTTTATTATCAGCATATCGCAGTTGGGAGATCTGGCTACTTGAAGGACGGTTCGCTGTTCACTGCGAAGAGGCAATGAATCTTGCGAAACGCGAATTCCCTCCGTCCGAAATGCTTCTTTGATGACTTCACACCTGAGCAGCTCAATTACTCGTGGCAAGAGATGTCAGTCTAATGTCTGAATGATCACTCATGAGAGTAGGGTACCTATAAATGCAATGGTGGTTTGTGGGCAATTAGAAAATAAATCAAAGACTTGTTGCGGCAACGTTTTCTACAAATGGCGAGACTAGAACCAATAGGTGGGGTAGTGGCACTATTGGAAATCAAAATGATTTTAGCCCACAACTAATGTTCTAGAGGAGAAAAATGCTGCCGAACAAGACCAAATAAATTGATTTTCCAAAATGAAGTACGCTCTCTGCACAAGAACAACAAACTACTTTCGTTTAACACTGAAATTAAATAGTACAACAAATAGTGTATGAGAGAGCAGTGGTGTACTGTACATGAGCATTGTGTCGTTATGCACAATATGGGAATAGGCGCAATCAAATATTTGCATTTTGCAGTCAAAACCGGAACTGTTCATTGTTTTTGCGTTCTTTTAATTATGGATATCTAATAAAAATTAAAAGCCCGCCTCACGTGGCTGGAGCCTTGGCGCTTAGGAAACAGATTGTATAAACTTTAGGAAATGTACTAAAATAAATATAAAATTTCTAAATGTTGCGAAACACTGAAATAGTGCACTCTTTACATTTTCTTTTAAAGGGAATGGACGGAAAATACAATACTAGTTTGTATGAAATATCATATAGACGAAACTATTCGCTGAGGCCACTTACTACTACCGTGCAAAATGTGATTTATCGCACTTTCTGCAACTTTTGATTCATTCAAAAAGCTGAGCACGGAACACTCCTAAACTGTTGGCACGGTACATATTCTAGAACGATTTCCAGAAGGATATATGAAGTAGATGAATAGTAGCAGCTTTACAATCTATCGAGCGGATGATTGTAGCATCGGATACAAGGACTCACTTTTTTAAAAAGAAAATTGAACGAATTGTTAAAAATTAACGTCTTTGAAAAATAAAGTTTTATTGTGTGCAGAAACACGTAAAAAAATCTAATATAAACTGAACAGCCAAAAGGTGGGAACAAACGTTGACTAACTAGAAATAAGGAAGTTTCAATGACCAACATTTAAGGAAACCCGATAAAAAATAATAGCAATAATTTTTAAAATTAAGTGATTAAAATGGTATTTCAGGCATCACGTATAAAAGAAATTGCAAAATACCCTGCGTTGCCCGGGCTGACATTAAAACGAAAGGATCTAAAGTATAATTAAGATCATAAATTAATTACTTACTAAAAATTGATTAAATGTTACAAATATCTAACTGTAGCATAATACTATTCACAGTGAACGGCAATATTGTACAAAAAGATCTCTTTTAAGATCAGACGAACTGAAAACTTCTTAGTATTTAGATTTCAATAATGTCCATGGATATTTCTACAGTCATTCCCAGATGTTTTAATTAGAGGGTCAAAATTATATTACCATGCACCTCTCGAGAAAACCATGTTTCAATCCCCTCTGTTTAGCTCAGTACATAGAGGTGATATTATATTAGTATGGTTTGTTGTAGATTTGAAGTTTGTGGTTAGTAATAGAAATATATTAATTAATTGTTCATGGGCAATGAATAACCTACTAATGAATAACTATACCGCAGTACGTGCTCGTATTAATATTTTCCTTAACAATTTTCATTCTCTCACTAATGCACTTGGAAACAGCATCTTACTACGTTGTTAAATTAGCAGTTTACGCTGCAAATGTCACACACTATTAATTATGTATACGTATCACTAACACCCCGATTCAGAGGTAGAGATAAAGACGGGTAGATGATAATGATGATTATAACGGAGTAAGTGGTAAAATGAGAAGCAGAAATAATGGGAATGTCTCGAAAACTCTTGCCACGAATTCCATTAGATCACAAAACGCACAATTCCTCCGGAGTGACGCCTGGATTTCAATCCCATCCCCCAACTGGTCCGGTCACCAAGCTATCGAGGGGAGGCAGGCGAAGGCACGCGTCATTACCGCTCTCCCTCCCGGAGCGCGCGCCTCCAGCTCTCAGCGCGCGCCCTACAAGTGCGGCTCCCAACGCTTAAGGTGCGCCCTTTGAAGTTACCTCTACTCGGACGTCAGTGGTCCTCGCCGCCGCCCTCGCCGCCGCCCTCGCCGCCACCCTCCCTCTTTTCAACCCTCTCTCCCCCCTTTGCCGGTCCCGCACCGCTTCCTGCTATCGCCCACTCAAACGCCTCACCCCGGCCGTCCCCACACCCCCTTCCTTGCCTACCCTCCCTCATCAAAATGCCAATTGCCCCTGCCCGTCGACCAAACAGACCCACCCACTCAGACTCCGGGGCCAGCCCAGACAATTGTGTTGCTGTCCTCCAATCACCGACCTCCCACACAGCCACCTCCCGCGGTTTCGGGTATGGAGGGTTCGTATCTCATCGCTTTGCTCCTAACGGCCCGATTCGATGCAAGGCGCTCCGGCTGCCAACAGCACATGAGCAGGACGAGGTAGCTGCGCATCACTCTATTCAACGCAATGGCACCAATCCAGTACATTCTGAGAGAATGCGATCGCGATGCTAAATCACGTGACGTAACGTGATCGGGAAATCTGGCAACGCCGAATGTGTCGTGGGAGCGACTTTCGGAAACTAAAAAATCGGTGTCGCTTTTTTACCATATCGAACCTCCGAAGTGGTCACATCGAACCCGATATGACAAATCGAATACATTTTTAACAGTGGGAATACGAAACATGATTACGACCGGAGAATTTCGGAAAGTTTTCCATTTTATGGAAAGTATTTAGAAATCGAAATAATTTCATATTTAGGAATCGAAATTATGTCATTTCATGCATCATATAGTGTATAAGAGAGGAAACAAGTCTAATAAGAGAGGTATAAAGAGAGGAAATATAGTCTAATAAGAGAGGTATAAGTGTAAGAGAGGAAAGTCCTGTTCGAATAAGATGTTTTGCAATACTTACTATTTTGTAAATAATTATTAAAATGTTATACTACATCATTAAATATTATTAACATTATTAAATTAATCATTAAATATTAAACAAAATATTTTAGTTCTAAATTTAAAATGGTAAATCTCGTCTTTTCTAACTTCCTTGGAAGCAATGGCGAAGTTTTGTACGATGCACTTTTAACTAAGATATTAACGGGAGATGTAGCATGTCAAATTTAATTTACTACTAAAGGCATTTATTTTCACTAGAAACTTAAGGATACTCATCACGTCTTCATGTTTATGTCCAAACTTACATTTGCATGTTTTTTCTACCAGCAGCGAGAGACACTGTCCTTCCCTAAATTACAATTCCTTCTGTTTTTTATTCATGATATGCAATTTTGGGACGAAATTCTTTTCTCTACTGGCGTTTATTTACAACCTTTTCTCTTTACTTTTTGTGCAAATAACAGGTGACTGCACGCATCTTCATTAACACAACTGTGGAGGTAAGGAAGCAGTATATTGTACAAACATATGGTGAAGACAGGACCTATTGTGACGTATAGTATTAATTATAATGATCTTCAGAAACCCACTAGTCGTATTATTTTTACAAAAACCAACCAGATATAGCTGTATATTACACTGCCAATAATTCTGGTCATATTATTGACGTCTATCCGAAGCGATTGACTTAAGTCAGCTCATGGGAGAAATGTATTCTAAAAGATAAATTTTAAGAGAAATTTCATGTAAATTTGTAATCTCTAGTAAGTTCTTTTTTACGTAACAACGTATACAACAACAACAACATCAATAATAATAATAATAATAATAATAATAATAATAATAATAATAATAATAATAATGGTCGATCCATTGGTCGAGATCGCTAAGATAGTAGTGCCATAGCGGTCTCGGACCAGAAAATCACGGGATTCGAGTCCCGTCTCGGGCATGGTTGTGTTGTGTGCTTGTGTATATCTATTTCATCATTAATCATCATCGTAATAATCATTATTTCACTCTATCCCCCAGAGCTAACTACCCTGGGGTGTAAAAATGGAATCAGTGTTACAATTCTGATCTCCCAGTAGAAACTAACGTGCACTATCGCGTGTCCCCATGATGACCGATTCGCCAAACAAACAAAAGAATAATAATGATTGGTAATCTAGCAGAAGAGGAAATCATCTCTTATTATCAATAATAAGTCAAACCCGTCATAGAAAGTATTCAGTTCAAAATGTACTAGAACCTTTCAATAAAACACTAACAAAACAAATCAAGCAAATAAGCCAGATATTCTACTATATAACTCACAGGAAAGGGAAACATTCATCATTGGTGTTACATACCCTACAGATAGAACATAAATAAATACAGAAACAAAACAAAAAATACATCCCTCGCAATAGAATATAAAGAAATATACGAACATACGTCTGTTAAAATCTCTAAGCATCAACTGCACTTGTTCACAAAATGTAAAATATTATTTAAAAAATAGATCTTCTAAAAAAATATTACAAAAGCTGAAAGGTCAGTTACATTAGAAACCTGGATTTTTAGCACGGTTCTCAATACACAAACCCTAGAATATGGTGTGCCTAAAGGCCTCTCAAATTTTTTACTCGGGTGTGAAAACCTCTACAACTACTACAACGACGACATCAATGGCAATAACAACAACAATAATAATATTAATAATAATAAACGTTATTGCTGTTAACAATCCAAGCCGTATGAATAAGTATGGTATCTAACTTACAGAGTCACATCTTACCTTTAATGAAAATTATCAATTTACTTTCAATTAAATTTGTTGCATTTGTACGTACAACAAATAATCTAATTAAATTTCGTCATGTTTATCTATGAAATTCGTTTTTCCACATTCTTTCGAAACTATTTCATGCGACTGCTTGATTTTATTCCATGTGATTAAAGAGCGGCTTACAACATTATAACGAGAACAAGACCCAGGGAATTCGGCCAATTCCAAAGAAATTGGACTGCATCGAGCTGTGTCATAAACAGCTTGGGCAAAGACCCAAACGAGAGGAAGGCGGCATTTAATGCAAAATTTATTGGCAAGTTCTGTCGTTAAATTTTGTATCATGTTAATTGGATAGATACGAGTTAACACCTTCATTATGCTCCACCTCAGAAAAATTCGCCGCTAATTTGTCTACTCTGAATCGTTACCCGCATGTCTAATTTATGTTACTCCTTAACGAGTCTCCAACTGGAAAATAAAATTATCTCAAGTACGTTGAGAAAGTTGGATAAATGTATTCTATGTAAATTGGTTTGTTTACATACTCTGTCTCGGCCACGTGAACTTGTTTCTCAGTGAAAAGTTTGTTTCCTCTTTTACATTTTCAATTAAACGCTTAAAATTTTGTTGAAAATTGTGTGAAGAAAAATATGTTGTTAATTTTCTCACTAATTGGAGGTGAAGAAACAAATTACAAAATATTAATCGAATACATTAACATTTTAAAAGGGATTATCAACTATTCCGTGACGTTATGCGGACAAAAAACAAAGTTTTCAATAATAAAACTTAGTAGGGTGTTTTTTTGCCTGAATTTGATAGAAACGTTTGTAAGGATATGAATTATATGCAAACATTCTTCTAGAAATCAAGGTGTAGACGGCGCTGTTATCCGACAGAACAAAATCACATTCTTTCATAGTGTAAACTCTTTCCAAAAAAGTCTCTACGAATAAAACTCGCTTTAAGGTATTACTTGAATGGTTTATAATAACGTAAATATTTAAAAGTTATGATTTTATAGTTAAATTAAATTAATACAAATATTTATCCTATCCTATCCTTAAACTATAAATAACTTTGTCGAAGTCTATCATAATTCTGGGAAAAACCAAGGCTAAATTTAGTATACAGTTTTGCTCATGATTTAATACGCAGTGCAATATAAGCGTTTTTCTTTGAATTTTATTAGAAAATCTCGACAATGTTGTAAATATATGTTTCCTTCTCATGTCAACATTACGTTCAAAATTATTCGGAGTTTTCATTACAAAGGTTCGTTTTCATTAATCAATAAATAATTATTTCTGCCATCTAATACATCTTGTCTTCATACAGAGTTTATGTACTGACAAACACTATTCTGGTTTTATTCTTACTCTTATGATATTTATGAAATTTCAGGATTCCCCTTTTCTATTTTAGATCGTGAAGGAATACATACTACTTATGCAATCTCATCATTACATTACGCGGAGAAGTATTCTAGTTTCTTAAGGAGGAAGTAATTATAATAGATATAACTTAGAGAAACATAAAAATATAAAATCATCCAGAAGCACAACACTATGTGTTACATTAGCAACTTGCACGGTCCCATCCCACTTCTACAAGCAGGCGGTTCTGATGTGCATGTGTCAGTTGCATATTTGCGCCAATTAGTAACCGCCTGAGGTCACTAGCATTGTTGGCCCATTCGCGAAACCGATCCATGGGCATCACCCACTTGAGGTCTGGAGGATTAAAATCACAGCCTCTACGACCCGGGGTATCTGGCTCAGGGCACATTCGACGACGCACGTAAATGGCAAAGATTGGGTGCTAGCAAGAGCTGATTTCTTTCACGTGATGCGGATGTTGTTAAGGATCCTACTTGTTTTGGTAGTGAGATACCTTATTAAATATTTCCATTGCGCGCAGAAATTGAAAGCACATTATGCAATCTCCGGTCGTGCGATAGGTGTCTAAAGTTTCGTTAGATATCCAGCAATTCGGTGAAAACAAATGATGAGTTTCGATTTTAACCGAAAAATTTAATATTTGATTGCGTTATTCCACCAATTCTTGTGCTGCACAAGCCGACTGAATTCTTTTGGTCAGAGTGTCACTGCGTACGACACAGCTTTCGTCGCGAGACAGCAAGACTACAAGGAAGAGACACGGCGATTTAATATTTGCTATTCACAGGTTGCGCTATGATACGTTGAACTTTTGATATCTTGAGCAGTTGATCTGTGTACCAGTTTCGTAGGTTATTGCAGAATTAGTGAAGACTAATTTTGTTAAAATATTTCATTTGTTGCAGTGTTTATGAGAGTATATGATTTGTTGTCCTTGATGAGTGATGATTACTAGCTATTCCGGGCGCGTCAACTTCTAAGGACTTTGATCTCGTAAATGTAGTGCATGTTTTTTTTACTCGGGCGAGATTCGGCGCCGAACTACCGTCGGATACCAACCAGGCATCTTCCACCAGCGGGGCACCGCCTCAGCTGGGACAAGCTGCAGGCTCCTGACTGGTCTCCCGGCATGTGTGGTAGTGTAGTACATGTTGGTATAAGTGTGTATAAGGAATGAGGATAGGACACGGAATGGGAAGGAAACATCGCCCGCGGTACGTGGCCCGTTTGTTACGGTTCTGCTCCGGCATTCGCCTAGTAATGATCGGAGAAACCACGGAAAACTACTGATAAGATCAGCCGACCGCTAAAATGTTCCTCCAGATGGCAACTGAATGGACCTCACTCACAAGCTAATGTTGAAAATCCTTCCACCGTCAGGAGTCGAATCCCAGGATCTCCCGGTTTGAAGCACTGCAGTGATATCAGTTGATGGTCTGAGCCGCCTTTCTTGACCCCTCCTTGATAAAAGCCCCACTATTTGGAAATTCAATTTGAGGTTTTTGCTGCCGCTGATCACTAGTAGTTATGTATTTGCTATTTTGAACGATGTAATAGTGGTGAAGGGCGACATAAATCAACTATCGCTTACCTTTGCCTCTCTGGTACCCGAGCACACCAAAGAGGAAAGTCAACGACGAACTCCAGAGTAAGTTGCAGTACAGTGATATATTGAAACTGAATTTGAACTTGGACGTTTTCTGTACTTGAGGTTCTTTCCGCAAGGACTCAGATGGTCAGTTTTTTTAAATTAAAAACAACTAGTACAATATTCACTACGTATCTTGAATTGCACAACTGTTTCCTTCACCGACAGATAGTAAATAAGATTTCATCATGATTATGGGAGGGTCTCAGTGTAAGATAATGCTGAAGTTTTCACGAATCCATTACGTATGGTGACTGTTTCTATTTTTGTGTAAACATCCGGTCAACGGTGTAAGGACAAAAACGTCTTTAAAGCTTCAGAAACGTCCTAAGAATGCGAGTTCTAAAGTATGGAACAGCAAATCTTCCCTTAAACGAAGGTACAGAGAAAAAAACGATTATGGTTACCACCTTTGATTGGTATGCGATTGTTAATGGTGATTTATCAGTATTTAGCACCACCAGTGTCACACTATCATATTAATTGGATTGAGTTTTATATTTCTGACGGTATATTGAAATAGTTGTTTTATGGTGAAGAGATTAAACTGATGGGGGAGTGTGGTGATGATGTAATGGAACAATAGACAATAGGTGATAATTTTGGTGAGTGAATTTGCTGTTATTAGTAATAATGGTGATTAGACTGATAACACCAAGAGTGGTTACGTTTATAATTTGACGCGATCAGTAGAATGAAAATAAAACGCAACGATGTTCATTTTGTGGAAGGTAACAGGTTTGTGAAGTGGCAGTTCGAAGGATCGTTGGTGAGGTATTCAATGTGGCTATGGATGAGAGTTAAGACCTATGAGACAGCCATCAATGACCGCCTCTAATAATGCCAGTGAAAGTAGCTGCATTAGGAGGCGGCGTTTTTCATAGTGACGTCGTTGAAACATTCGGAGTTAGTTTCATCCTACCATACTAAACCTCCAGACGTTTCCGAATTTACGTAACACATGGACGGATGAGGATGATTTGTTTGAAGATATATTCCTGTGTTTTATACGGTACCCAGAACAACCATCCCCTTGCTTTCCCACGAGATCGACACGGGTCTTTCCGATACATACATTCAAATTCTGGCACTTCCTGATATTTTTGTTTTGGCGGTGAATGAACATGGGAATATGCCGAGAAAATTATGATCGCAATTTTGATTGTTACGTCTGTGAATTTTGTGAGATTTGTCTAGTGTGAAGGATGTGGAAAAGACACTTATGAGTGAGATAGCAATTTCTTCAAAAGGAGAAGTCAGGTGGCAGTTTAAATTAATGAAGGAGAGTGTCATGACCGCAGTGTGATGGATGTAGGTAATGAAGATCGATTTGGTTGAATGCAGAAGATGAAGACAGTAGGGGCATGTTGAACAGTTATGAAAGGTGTCGGCAAGTGTGGTTGGTGGTGACAGTTGTTGTTGCAGGAGATGCTTGTATTAACCGTGTTTGTTCTTGGTGTTGTTGTTGTTATTGTTGTTGTTGTTGTTGTTGTTGTTAGTGGTGGTGGTCGTGATGGTGGTGGGGGTGGTCGTGATGGTGGTGGTCGTGATGGTGGTGGGGGTGGTCGTGATGGTGGTGGTCGTGATGGTGGTGGTCGTGATGGTGGTGGT
>BOPP01000001.1:5426271-5481602 GCA_017312745.1 Gryllus bimaculatus
GGTGGTCGTGTGCTGCGTCGTAGATTGGTGGTGGTGGTTTCGTGATAGTGTCGGTGGTGGGGTCCGTGAATAAGGTGGTGGTGTGGTGGTGGTGGTTCGTGATGAGGGTTATGATGGTCGTGATGGTCCCGTGAGTGTGATGGTCGTGACTGGTCGGTGGTGGTGATCGTTCTGGTTTGGTGGTGGTGTGGTGTATGGCGGAGTGTCATGGCGTAGGAGACCCGATGGGGGTTTGCCCCGATTGTTGGTGATTAATTTTTGCACGGGCAGCCCCTGCCCCGTGATGTGTCTGCAATTTAGTGACAGGGGCCCGGGAGCGTTAAATGACCGGCTGCAGCAAGCACCTACCAAGTCCGCTTCGCCGCAGTGGCCACACACCGCCGAAACATGAGTTCAACGAGCATTGCAACTGTCCGGCGCAGATGGAGGCGGTTTTGAGCGAGCTCGGCAGCCTTCGCCCGCCACGAACGCCAGCGCCAGCGGCTCAGCGACCGCGCGCGGGCGTCGATGCGCGGCGCCACGCAGTGAATGCGGCTATATTGGCGCACAAAGGCGTGCGTTAAGCTACCTGGCGTCTCTGCCGGCGCCGCCATCGTGGGACTTTACGAGCTCCCATACGTCCTCCCTCCCCCTCTCCCGCCCCTTCATGCGCATCTCCTCTCCCATCGAAATCTGAGGCCCCAACGAGTTATGCTGACAAAACTTCATAGATACTCTAATCTCTGGTAGAAAAAAACGCTTGCCAGCGAAGGTATATTAATGACACATTCAGTTTTGTGACAAAGTGTCAATCGAAGATGGCTGCAAATATATTGATAGATTCAATTCGACCTTGCCAAAAGAATTAATTTGGGTGATTATTGCTCACAGCTATTGGGTAAATTCATCAATGCACCTGCTTGGAAAATGGATTGATCTCTCATCTTCATGTGGTCCTTTGCTCCTGCATATCGAAAGTTCCTGGCCAGCTCTGCCAGTTCCAGAGGTATAGGACCTAGGCTAAAATTCCAACTGTAGCACTTAAAAAGTGAACAGAAATTGGTTTCCCCCAATTAAATTTAATTATATAATTCACCAAATGAATTAATAAACGCAGGATGCAGCAAGCGCTCTTTGCCAATCGAAAGATGAGCATTACTTTATAATTTTATATTGAGTGTTTATAGTGGACTGATACATAATTTGTCAATCAGAATGGATAACGTAGATAAAATTTTGTTATTACAACCAATTTACAAAAATTTTACAGAATCTTTTAATTGTATTATCAAAATAAAAAAAATACCAATGTACCCGAATGTAGAAAAAATTTTGGCTTTCCTTTTTATTTTAAGTTTAAAAAGTATTTGTAATGTGAAAATACAGTATTGTGACATTACACAACTTATTATGGTTTTAATTCACACAAACCCTTTTGGGAAACAATGAAGATTAATTGCTGATTTGTGTTTTTGTTTTTTTTACATGATGCAGTTTAAATAAATATTTCGATAATCACAGTTCACTTGTCCAATATCATATCGCCCAAACCGAGTGTCTTAGTTCTTCAGAATTTCTGCCTTTGATAATGAACTGTTCGAGAAGAAAAATAAAAGTTCACGTATGTTGTGCGACATTCGTTTCTTCAGCTTCGCCAAAAACTCTATTTGAATACATTTCACAGTCTTGTGCAATGAAAGGAAAACCATTTTAACAAGGAAAGAACATAATCAAAAGAGAATTCACTGGAACATAAAAAACAGTGAAAAAAACTAAGGAAGCATTTCGTCTTATGTTTTTTTTGACTTCTCCGGATTGAAGGGCAGACAGACCGCGCCAGAATTAGTCATTAAAAGTCACAAAAGGGAGAACTTCATTGAGCTAGAAAATCCAACAGAAGGATACGAACAGGTGAAGAACCCGAGCTCAAACCAACGGTGTTCGAAATATTATCATTCCTCGGAAAATCGTAAAAATAAAAAAGGCATATATTGAGGTCAATGGCAGGAAAGCACCTCCTGAGTGACTGGCTTTCTAAGAGCCTTTATATTCGCTATTATAGGTGAACATCGTGTTGAATTGAAATATTTTATTTTTTCACTTTTATATGTCTTATGATTTTACATTATAATGTATAATTCTTCCCAATTTTTAAATTACGTTACAACGGTTGTTTTAAAATCATTTCGATGCATGGTACACTTTTCTGTTTAAAATTTTATTAGCAAATTCGATTCAAAAGCAACAGTTTGGTGAAAAGATGGCGAAAGGATATTTGCACAAGAAATAAACCATATCTGCCCCAAACTGAATGGACCATTGAATGTAAAGTGGAAAACAAGTCCATTTGTATTTTAAAATATTAATTAAGGAAAATTCTAACTAAAAAAATTCCTCGAGTACCGTTGATATTACGAGTCGTAATAAAATTAGAAATGGCGCGTAATGAGAATAGTAAAATTGCGAAAAATAATATTACAATCATAGGACGGGGGTAAGGTGAAACTATATAGGGATAACACTGACAAGGGATTGTGAACGCAGAGTGTACAGGAGTGGGTCTATTACTATTCGAAAAATTGTTGCGATTTGCAGAAAGTGTTCGATTACGAGCAGCTATTAAATCCACGTGTCTGTAGAAAACACGATAGAGGAGGTTTGTCAATGGAACGGACAGAAGGGAGATGCCGTGGAGGGGAAGGAGGTTGGAGGAAGCAGACGGCATGGAGGAGAGGGATGCTCTTGTGAGAAGTAGTGGGGAGGGGTTGCCGGCCTGAAAAGAAACTTCGCAGCGGAGATGTGCGGAGAAAGAGCAGCGACCGGGCCGGCGCTGGGAAGGGCTAGAGGAGTGGACGTGGCAGTATGATGAACGGAAAGAATTGGAAAAGAAGCTGGAGCGGAACGGCGGGCAAGGCGAGGGGGCGGGAGCGGTAGGAATGGGGACGGAGCGGAAGGAACGGTGAGAAAGCGAGGGAGAGCCAGTGCGGAGCCGGGAAGGATAACTGTGAAGGCGGGAGGAGCACTTATGGGAGGGGGAAAGGGACAGTGAGGAGCGGGGAGGGAGAAGTAAGCGAAAGGGCGCGGGGGGCAGTGAGTGAGGAGCGCGGAGCGATCGCGAGGAGTCAAAGGAAAGAAGAAACGGGCGAAAGCGAACGGAACAGAGCGAACGGGTCGGGCAAAAGGCGAAGCGGGGCGGGCAAGGCCGGGGTAAAAGCCCCGAGCGAGGCGGGGCCGAGGCGGGCGAGGCGGGCGAGCGGGCGAGGCGGGGCGAGGCGGGGGCCGAGCGGGCGAGGGCGCGGGGCCGAGGCGGGGCGAAGGGGGGCGGAGGGCGGGCCGAGGCGGGGCGAGGCGGGGCGAGGCGGGGTCGAGACGGGAGCGAGCGGGGGCGGAGCGGGCGAGGCGGGGCGAGGCGGCGGCCGGGGGCGAGCGCGGCGAGGGCGTGGCGAAGCGGCGAGGCGGGCGAGGCCGGGGCGAAGGCAGGCGGGGCGAGGCGGGGCCGAGGCCGGGGCGGCGGCGAGCGGGCGAGGCGGGCGGCGGTGGGCAGGAAAGCGAGGGTTTCTTGAGGCGATGGCGAGTTGAGGTGCAGGGCTGGGAAGAGGCCGCAGAAGAGGCCGGGGTGGGGAGGGAGGGGAGGGGGGGGAGGCGGCGAAGCGGGGCGGGACCGGGGAAACAGCGAAGGAAGGCGCAGCGATGCAGAGGAAGTTCGGTTCAGAGGGCTGCAACCATTCGCGCTCGTCGGGGGCGTCGGAGCGAAAGTTGTTGGGCGGCGTAGCGAAGCACAGCCCGCGAGCCGAGCGACACGTGTTCAATTAAAGCGGCCGCGAGAGAGGAGACCCGGGGACGGGGCAATGCAAAATTTGAGTCTTCGCGCGGACAACGCCCGGCCGCCAGGTACCTCGCCGCTCTCTGTCACGACGCTTCCATTCACATCGCATTCCAGCCTTAGTACAGCGTCCCACCACCATCGTCCGTGATCAGCTTGCTTCCCAGACCTCAAACGCTTCGCAAGGGAGACTTTGTTCATCGATGTACCACATCGCGTCGTTTCTTCCTTTACGTCTAGACCCCTACACTTGCCAGCCCTCTCCTGAGGGCTTCGAACACCGAAAGATACTATCTTTAGGACTACGACAATCGCAGTGCATGCGGATTTAACACTTCATTGCTAATCGGACCGGACTGATGGATAAAAGGTCGAGAAGCGGCACACATCATCCTATTCTGGGTTTCCTCCAGTTCATTCATGTGTATAGGGAGATGAATTAAAAAGCAAACCGATGGATCAACAGCTCGAAAAAATGTTGTTGTAATTGTATTAAATGATAACCTTATTACCGTTGTCACGATAAGAGCAGAAATAGAAAAATAACTATGCATTTCGTGGCGAGAGGTCTAAACTTCGAAAAACCCAGGAATTCGTGCAGAATAAAAAATCGAAACAGTTTGATATTGAGGGAAATCAAATGTTTTTTATCCGTTTATTTCTCGTTACTGCCAATAACCACTGCAATATTCCAAATCATTGTCATTGCCTTTCGACACAGTTGACGATTCATGCGACGTTCACAGGCTCTAACGAAGATGTTTTAAGCCATTAAGTATCTTTCTTGGCGTATGAAAAAGCAAAGAATTTTTTCTTCTTGTGCAGTTCTTCTCGTACAATGAGTTCTTTCTGACATCTCTCGAAATAGGTTAAACGAGTTTTATTTATTAAACGTAGGGCGCACTTGCGTGGAATATTTGATTGTATTTCTGGTTTTTGTTCACTCCCGTTTTTCTTGCCATTTCAAGGCCCCCGCAAATGGCTTCCCTCCGTTTATTGGCCAATTTTTATTTTTTAATTTTTTTTTTTCCTTCTTTCTCTGATGGTCGTGATGGTGGTGGTGGTGGTCGTTCTGGTGGTGGTGGTGGTGGTGGTAATGGCGGTAGTGGTCATGGCGGTAGTGACGGTGGTTGCGATCTGTTGGTGATGTATTTGTTGGCACGCAGCTGCGGTGATTGTGTCTGCAATTAGTGACAGGTGCGACGTTTAAATGACGGTGCAGAAGCACCTAGCAAGTCCGCTTCGCCCAGTGGCCACACACCGAAATGAGTTCAACAGCTGCAACTGTCCGGGCGCAGATGGAGGCGGTTTTGAGCGAGCTCGGCCAGCCTCGCCCGCACGAACGCCAGCGCCAGCGGCTCAGCGACGCGCGCGGGCGCGATGCGGGCGCCACGCGTGAATGCGGCTAATTGGCGCACAAAGGCGTCGTTAGCTACCTGGCGTCTCTGCCGGCGCCGCCATCGTGGGACTTTACGACTCCATTACGTCCTCCCTCCCTCTCCCGCCTTCATGGCATCTCCTCTGCCCATCGAAATCTGGGGCCCAACGAGTTTGCTGACCCTTCATAATACTTCTAATTCTGGTAGAAAAAAAACGCTTGCAGGAATGTATATTAATGACACATGTAGTTTTGTGGACAAAGTTTCATCAAGATGGCTGCAAATATATTGTAGATAATTCGCTTGAAAATAAATTAATTGTGGGTGATTATTGGTCACAGACTATTGGTTAAATTCATCAATGCACCTGCTTGGAAAAATGGATTGATCTCTCATCTTCATGCGGTCCTTTGCTCCTCATATCGAAAGCTTCTGGCAGCTCTGCAAGTTCAGAGGTATAGGATTAGGCTAAAATTCAACTGTTAGCACTTAAAAAAGTGACAGAATGGTTCAATAATTTAATATATATTTCACAAATGAATATGAAACGCAGGAATGCAGCAGCGTTTTGCCAATCGAAGATGAGATTATTTATAATTTTTATTTAGTGTTATAGTGGACTGATAATAATTTGTCAATCAAATGGATAACGTAGATAAATTTTTACAACAATTTTCAAAAATTTTTACAGAATTTTAATTTATATCAAAATAGAAAAAATACCAATACCCGAATGTAGAAAAATTTTGCTTTCCTTTTTATTAAGGTTTAAAAAAACAAAATAAAAAAAATACAAGTATTGTACATTTACACAACTTTTATGGTTTTAATTCACACAAACCCTTTGGAAACAATTGAGATTTAATGCTGATTTTGTTTGTTTTTTTTACTGATGCAGTTTAAATAAATATATTCGAATATCACAGGTTCCACTTGTCAATATCAATCGCAAAACGAAGTGTCTTAGTTCTCAGAATTCTTGCTTTGAAATGAACTTTCGAGAGAAATAAGCACTAATGTTGTGCGACTTCGTTTCTTCAGCTTCCCAACTCTTTTGATACATTTTCACAGTCTTGTGCAATGAAAGGAAACCATTTTAAAAGGAGAACATATCAAAAGGAGAATTCACTGAACATAAAAACATGAGAAAAACTGAAGGGAGCATTCGTCTTTTATTTTTTTTTATTTTCGATTGGAAGCAGACAGACGCGCCAGATAGTATTAAACTCACAAAAGGAGACTTATTGGCTAGGAAAATGCCAACAGAGGATACGAGCAAGGTGAAGAACCGAGCTCAAACCACGTGTTCGAAATTCATTCCTTGAAATCGTAAAATAAAAGGCATATTTGAGGTCAATGGCAGGAAAGCACCTCCTGAGTACTAGCTTCTAAGAGCCTTTTATATTCGCTTTATAGGTACATGTGATGAAATATTTTTATTTGTTTCACTTTTATATTTCTATGATTTTACATTTATATGTATAATTCTTCAATTTTTAATTACGTTACACGTGTTAAAATCATTTGATGCATGGTACATTTTTCTGTTTAAAATTTTATTAGAAATTCATCAAAGCAACAGTTTGTGAAAGATGGAAAGGAATTTGCACAAGAAATAACATATTGCAAACTATGTACTATGAATGTAAAGTGGAAACAGTCCTTTTTATTTTAAAATATTAATAAGGAAATCTACTAAAAATTCTCAGTACGATGATATTACGAGTCGTAAATAGAATTAAAATGGCGTAATTGAGAATAGTAAATGCGAAAATAAAGATACAATCATAGGACGGGGCAAGGTGAAAACTATATAGGATAACACTGACAACAAGGATGTAACGAGAGTGTACATGAGGTGGTGTCTATTACTATTCGAAAATGTGGATTGAGAAAGTGTTCGATTACGGAGGCAGCTATTAAATCACGCGCTGTAGTAACACGTAGAGGAGGTTGTGTCAATGGACGGACATGAAGGAGATGGCGTGGAGGAAGGGAGGTGGAGGAAGCAGACCGCTGGAGGCAGAGGGGAGTGCTCTGTGACTGAAGTAGTGGGGAGGGGTTGCGGCCTGAAAAGAACTGCAGCGAGATGCGGAGAAAGAGGCAGCGACGGCGGCGGTGGGAAGGGCTAGAGGGCAGTGAAGTGGGCAGTGATGAACGGGAAGAATTGGAAAGAGCTGAGCGGAACGCGGCAGCGAGGGGGACGGAGCGGGTAGAATGGGACGGAGCGGGGAGGAACGGTGAGAAGCGAGGATGAGCAGTGCGGAGCGGGAAGGATAACTGTGAAGCGGGGAGGAGCACTATGGAGCGGGGAGAAGTAGCGAGGCGCGGGGGGCAGTAGTGAGGAGCGCGGAGGATCGCGGAGGAGTAATAGGAAAGAAGAACGGGGAGAAGGAGCGGAACAAGAGCGAACGGGGTGCGGGGCAAAGGCGAAGCGGGCGGGGCAAGGCGGGTAAAGCGGAGCGAGGCGGGGCGAGCGGGGCAGCCGGGCGAGGCGGGCGGGCGGAGCGGGCGAGGCGGGGCGAGGCGGGGCGTGCGAGCGGGCGGCGGCGAGGCGGGGCGAGGCGGGGAGGCGGGGCGAGGCGGGGCGAGGCGTGCCGAGGCGGGCGAGGCGCGGCGGGGCGAGGCGGGGAGGGGTGGGGAGGAGCGAGGTTGAGGCGCAGCGAGGTGAGGTGAGCGGAAGAGGCGCAGAGAGGCGGGGTGGGGAGGGGAGGGAGGGGAGGGAGAGGGGAGGGGAGGAGCGGGCCAAGGCGGGGCAAGACCGAGCGAAGGTTTTAAAGCGGAGCGTGGCAGAGGAAGTTCAGGGTTCAGGAGGGTGTGGCGTCGGGGCGGGCGTCGGAGGCGAAGGTGTTGGGCGGGCGTAGCGAAGCACAGCGCCGGAGCCCGAGGCGGACACGTGTTCAATTAAGCGGCGCCGAGGAGGAGAGCCGGGGGCGGGGCAATGCAAATGAGTCTCTGGCGGACAACGCGGCGCGGCACCTCCCGCCTCTGTCCGACGCCTTCCATTCAATCGCCTTCAGCCTTAGTACAGCGCCCACCACATCTCCCGTGACAGTTGCGTTCCCAGACCAACGCTTCGCAAGAGGATGACTTTGTCATCGATGTACCACATCGCGTGTCTTCCTTTACTCTAGACCCCTACACTGTTGCCAGCCCTCTCCTGAGGCTTCGAACACCGGAAATTACTATCTTAGACTACCGACATCGCAGTGCATCGACGGATTTTAGACACTTCATTGCTAGATCGGACTTCGACAGTGAGTTGAAAAAGATCGAGAAGCCGGCACAATCATCAGACTATTCTTGGGTTTCCTCCAGTTTATTTCATGTGGTATAGGGAGTGATGAATTAAAAGCAAACCATGGATCAACAGCTGAAAAATTGTTGGTTGTATAGTTGTATTAAACTGATAAACCTTTATTACTTGTTTCCAATAAGAGCAGAAATAGAAAAATAACTATGCATTTGTCCGTGCGAGAGGTGTCTAACTTCGAAACCCAGGAATTCGTGAGAATATAAAAAATCGAAACAGTTTTGATTTTGAGGGGAAAATGCAAATATTGGATTTTTTCCGTTTATTTCTCGTACTGCACATACCGACTGAATTATCAAATTCAGTTTGTCATTGCCTTCGACACAGTTGACGTCATGCGACGTCAAGGCTCCAACGAAGATGTTTAAGCCATTAAGTATCTGTTCTTGCGTTATGAAAAAGCAAGAATTTTTTCTTGTGCAGGTCTCTCGTTTACAATGAAGTTCTTTCTGATCGAATCTCTCGAAATAGTTTAAACAATATATTTAACGTATCGCACTGCGTGAATATTGATGTATCTGGTTTGTCACTCCGTTTCTGCATTCAGCGCAATGCTCTCCGTATGCAATATTGTAATCCAGTCTGCATCTCACTCTTCTCCCTCGCGTCTTCGCCGTGTGCCGCCTCTCCGTCCGTCGCGCATTCCGCTGACTGCCGAACAACCCGCAGCTTGTTCCTCTAACGCGGGCCAATTAGTCCCCGTCGCGTCGCCTCGCCTCCCCTCCCGCGCCAGGTGTCGGCTGCTGGCAAGGCCGCCCCGGGTCGGGATTGAATTTCGGGAGGGACGCGAGGGCGTGCCCGAAGGGGGGGCGAGGTGTGTGTGGGGCCAGAAAGGGAGGCATACCTGCAAAGCGAGCGACGGAGGAGGGGATGAATATTTAAATGGATACGATTGTTCAAGTAGATGTGGAAGTGAAATTGAGGAGGACAGAGCAGGAGATGGAGGTGGTAGTGATAACAGTGGAGGCTACGTCAGAGGCGGCGGAGATGGTAGTAAAGGTGGAAGAGCTGGTGATAGTAATGGTGAAGAGAGCAGAGGAGACGCCATGAGGTAAAACGGCGGATGTGAGATGCGATTGCAGATAAGGTAGTAGCGACGACCCGTCGGCGGTCATCATTCCCGTAAGTGTAGTGCATCTTTTGCTCAAAAATGGTGGCGGTGATGGTCTTCCCCCGATTTATCGCGAGATCCCGACCCACAGCCAGCTAGCGGGGTGTTCCCCAATCAGGAATCCCTAACCAGGAGGGCACCGCCCTAGCCGGGATAGAATTTAAGTTCCCGATCGGTCTCCCGGACTGCGTAGTAGTATAGTGCATGTTAGTGTACGTATGTGTAAATAGGGGGGTGAGTATAGGACAAGAAAGAAGAAGGAAGCGGTCCTGGCCCGTTTGTTAGGGTACTGCTGCGACATTCGCCTGGTGTTGATCGGAGAAACTACCGAAACCTACCGATCGGAGCAGCTGGCCGCAAGAATTCGCCTCCAGACAGCGGCTGAAAACGACCTAGCTGTCTAGCCAGCGAAGATGGCGGGCGTTGTAGAGATGGCAGTGACGATGGGAAGCCGAAGTGGTGGCAACCAGTGTATCTGTTGCTTAGGTTAACGGGCGTGAGCGCGGGCGAGAGCGCGGGCGAGAGCGCAGGCGAGAGCGCAGGCGAAAGCGCGGGCGAGAGCGCAGGCGAGAGCGCGGGAGAGAGCGCGGGAGAGAGCGCGGGAGAGAGCGCGGGAGAGAGCGCGGGAGAGAGCGCGGGCGAGAGCGCAGGCGAGAGCGCAGGCGAGAGCGCGGGAGAGAACGCGGGCGAGAGCGTAGGCGAAAGCGCGGGCGACAGCGCAGACGAGAGCGCAGGCGAAAGTGGAAGTGGTGACTGGTCACGAGGGGAGCAAAGGGCGATGGCAGCGAAGGCGAAGGTCTCTCGCCGCTCGCAGCGCCTCCACTGCCTCGGTGCCGCAGTTCACTTGGCGGAAACGGCACTCGAAGTGTTGGCATCCATCTGATAGTGCTAACAATGCATTGAGGTGACTGCATTAAGGATATCTACAAGTACTGAAAGGGAAACTTTTTCACAATGCTTGAAATGAAGGTCATTTCATTTTGTTGCCTAGTTGCGAAGTTCGTTCTAACTCTGAGTTAGACCAGTGGTTTCATGACAAGTTATTTTAAACAGGTGCAATCCTGAACGAAAATAAAACCGAAAAATTATTCATGAAAACTGGATACATTATTGCTTCAATTAATGAACACATCTCGAAATTAAAAATCATAGTTTTCAGAAGGGACGTCAATTTTTTTCATTTTCCGAAAGTTTTATGAAAAAACATTTATGACCAAAGTTGTGAGAAGGGCTTGCGAAAGTATGCGTATAATGCAAATAAGGAACTACAATATATATGTATTTTTAAACAATGGATAAGTCGAAATTTATTCAAGGGGATTTTGCTTCTTTGAAGGTACTCTTTAAAGAAGACAAATTCAAAATGAGTTTGTAGTACAAAGCTGTTTGATAATAAAACGTTGGTCTCTTAAAAGGGTTCAATGTTGTCAATATATTAACGCACAACAGGTGATTTTGGTTCTTCCAACAATTTGTAGTAGTCATTGAAAATTAGTTTTATGTCACCGTGATGTACACTTTCAATCAACATATTAGAATTTTGAGAAATTCGGTTAATAGTTTATCAGGTTTTTGAAATGTATAAGTATTTACACTTATTAATAACAGTTTACTTTCTCAAAACAACCAAATAGAAACATTTTTTATTTATTATTGCACCAAAAGTAACCGAGGGTATGCAGGCAATATAAAAAAATTACGCTACAAACTTTTATTTTAAAAACAACTTATTTAAATTTGGAAATTACGAGTTCGAAGTAGATCACTGTATTTGAAATATCCAGTGAAGCAATACGATAATCATTTGAGAGGAAACAAACGACAGTCCCCCTATTACTCTGAGAAACCGAGTCCCTCATTACGTCCTTAAATAGAAATTTCGAAAAGTGAAATATTACAGGTAGCGTCCCCATTCACGGCCGACACCATGTTATCTGAGGAAACGCCCCCGGCCGGCAAAACCAGTCCACAAATTACACGGCCGGCGCTGTCGGTGTCGGCCGGGCAATTACAAGCGATACGCTTAATTATAATAACCCGCTATTGTGACATGGCCACTCTCCCTGCTCTTTTGGGGAGCTCTGTGGCAGGACCAAGACCGTCATTTTTCGGGATTGGGGGAGGTTCAGAAGTGGTCAATTGACACATGAAAATTCAACTCGACTTCATTCGACTATTTAGCGTCTTCATTAAATGTAGAAACACAATGTATTATAAAAACGTAATGTATTGTACAATACAGTTAAATTATATTTTTGCTCTAGATTACAAAGGCTAGGTCGTCTGGCAGACGACGCAACTAGTGCCGAAAGCTCCCCCCCTTCCCCTCATTTCCCTTTTCTGACACTGTATACCTTCATTGTGTGAGTAACCGGCGAAATACACGTAACGTTGTGCGTGGGTCTATTTCCGATTCACGCCATTTTAACACGCGTCGTCCTGTCTTTGCAGTTACATCAGTGATATTGGCACTATATTTGCTAATCTAGTGAATACTGAACACAAACTCCTTGTCTTGTAGCATTTAAGGTGTTCTTTTGAACATTTAGCAATTATAATGGGACGATGGCTATCATAATCGTTATCATGTTTTCACACGCAACACAAAATAACACCATCCCAACAGTAGATGGCACACTTTCATTTTCAGGCACGTACAATCTGAATTGAGTAGATAATGTTCTTTGCTATGGTGGCATTTTTGCGGAAAAGCGAACGCCTTTGTTTAACCACAATACTACAATCGAGATACATCGAATGCGCATCGAGAACGAAAAGTAACTCCGACCACTCCACGTCCACATTCAAAACTAAACTGTAATGCAGATGCTACGGTTAGCGTTTAAAATAGCATACTCTCTTTCTGTCCGCTTCTACTGTTCGTCCACCGTGGCGTGCGAGGAACAGTTTCCCAGACCAGCAAGGTCTGTCCGATCAGTATGTATGAAGATCCTTTTCATCCTAAGAAAATTTCCAGACCGAAATTTCAATATCTTACAAAAATTGTAATCAGTTCCTAATGAAAAGTAACTACTGTTACTTTGTTGAAAAAGAAGTAACTACATTAATAATGTAATTATTAATTGCATTTATTATATATTTTGAAAATTGTGAAAATAGCAACATGTTTATCATTATACGAATATGCTGTAAATATTATGCAATTATAAAGACTCCTAAAATATGTAAAAACATGCACTATAAAAACTGGTCACGTAACGTACGTCCGTGGACGCTTTTCAAAGCTATGTGTGGACAATACCAAGAAAGTGTCTGCTGTGAGAGCTAAGTCATTTAGGCCAATCTATAGAAACCTTTTGAAATGTTCAATCCATTAAATTTAGTGTCATTGTATAAATGAGTTTTGCTTTATTTTTATCCAAAATAGTATGTCAGACTACGCCTTTGTAACAATATTTGGTACAGATTGCCTTTGTAATGTAGGGTAAATGAAGGTTAAAAGCAGATTTTTTAAGAAATCTACACTTATATGATAATATGGATTTAGATATTTCGCTTTCGCACAGTTGAAAAATTATATTCCACTCACTTGATTGTTATTGTACACAATTGATCTTCTGAGTTGTCCACCGGAATAATTCTCAAAAGTTAAATGTCAGACAGGATCTTGAATTATAATACAACAAAAAGGGACGAGGACACATTCTTATGTATAAGTGATGTGCTACGCCTAAAACTCCTCCCAACTCCAGACGATTGTTCCGTTCTCGGAGAAAAAAAATGTAATAAAAACCCTGCATTCAGGGATTGTTCTCTTCTGATTCTCACACATCCAGTTAAAACCGTAGCATTAGTTGTTTTTACTAGCACAATTTAAACGGTTTTGATAACGATGAACAAAAATATAACAATGAACAGATCACAGAACATTCTCGATTTTTTTTATTTCGAGAGTATTTTCAGACCCCTTGCCCTCAACTTCCTCGCATTTCTGCCGAATGACTGCTGCGCAACGTACCGCTAGGTCGACTAGCAACATTTCTGGGCTGTTGAGAAAAAAACATTCGCCTGCATGGAAGAATGTTGTCCTACTGCCTGCAAAACATGCAGAAATTGCAACAAGTCTCTAATCCAACGAAAACTTGGCGAGTGAGTGGTGATAAAAGGGTTTCTATGTATCTCTGTAATCCAATTTCAACCATTCAAGCAATGTCCGTATGGAGAACGAATTTTTACAAAATTCTGAGTCATTAATTTTCATTTAAATATTTCAAAAAAAACTTGCTTTTTTCCAAAGATAGTAAACCATTACGTGTGAGCATTTTGTACATGCTTCAAAAGGAAACAAAATCTGCGGTTGCTGGTGATACTTAAGATAGTATTCGCCGAGAAAACTATTTTAATTTATTCTCCAGAAGATGCTTTTATGAAAAAATCTACAACACCGGCGCCATGGTCATCTGACTGACTGTCGATCATTGATGTAGTAGAAATGTTTTAAAGAAAATGAGAGATTTCTGCTAATCAGAGGAAGAATTAATTAAAACAAATATCAAGAAACAGAAGCAGAAATAATCGCCCTGAATCTGATCTTATATTTTTTAGTTGTTTATAAGAAATGCTCAATATATGAAATTTCTTTGAAATATCCCATTCACCAAAAACTTTCTACGAAGGGAAGGACTTGTGGAAACTCGGGTTCCATGTAAAAACATTTTGAACTTGTTCAGAAGTCCGTTGTACAATAACTTTTTAGAGATTTTTTTGAGAACAAGAGTGATTACTCTTACGCTCTCTCTTCTGAAGGTTCTGCATTGGACGAGATTTCGTCTCAGATGCACTTCAAATCATTTTGGTACATATGATACATGAAAATGTAAAAGAAAGAAATAGAAAATGTTTGACTTACAATGAGTAGAATGATGAAAAGTAGCTACATATAAGGAAAGAATTCCCAGAAGACTAAGATATTTGAGATTTCTCCTGTGTACGTCTATATGCGATGTAATTGACAATGGTTTTTACTCAGGACAATGGTGTAACAAATATTATACTTTATTGTGGTTATGTGTAAATGCAAATTTTCTATCCTATTATCTTAGCATGATGGTAAAAAACCGAAACAGTTTATGATTATATTTACTAAGCTGCCCGGGTGACGTCGCGTCCATGGCGAAGGTGCCGACGTTTCGGTAATGCTATATGCCCTCGGTCGCAGAATGGCGACCGAAACGTCGGCACCTTCGCCATGGACGCGGCGTCACCCGGACAGCCTAGTAAATACTGATTCCGGCCGCAGAAGCCTACGCTCTCAGGTTATGACTATCAGAAGGGCGATATGTATACTCGCTGATTAGTTTGATATGTACTTCCGATACACTGTATGTCAAAAGGTTGGAAAATACAAAATAATTAGTCAGTACAAACCATCATTTAGAAGACAAGGGAGGGGCGAGGGAGGGAGTGGAAGGGGAAAGGGAACGGGGGGGAGGAAAAGAGGCGGGGAGGGAGGCGTGGGGAGCAGTGGCACCGACGCGACGCGCCTTGCAAACGCCCAGAGCAAGGACCTCGAGTGGGGGAGGCTATTCTGAGTTCGAGCCCCGCTCGACTGGACGCGCGCCGGAGACGTGGAACGGCAGAGGCAGAGACCGAGGCCGTGGCGAAGGCAGAAGCGGGGAGAGGGGGGGAGAGGGGGAGGCAGACGGTGCGCTGCGCCGTCAGGAGACTGTGCAGCCGGTGCTTGTCCCTCGATGCAAACTAAGACTGGCTCCTATGCTCCGCGTCCGCGCGCCCGAAGGAGGACCCAACCGACGCAAGGCATTTGTGCTCTCCGCTTCGCGACCGCAGAGGCGCACAATTTCTCTGAACAGTTGCGAACCCTCCCCTACTAGAGGTGAACGAGCAAGGTAAAGTCACCGCTGTGTACCTGCTGAAACGCAGTTCGAACCTCTAGAGCACTTACTCTGGGATAGGCGTCTGAGTAAACCTGGTTTGACCTTCGATCCCGCATGCCTCGCGTTGCCTTTGTTATAGCACGTGTCGGAACGAAAGTGTAGAAGAGTTTCGCCCAGACGGAGATTAAATACAACCATATAGATCAGAAGTTTAACGAAACAAAATATAAACTATTATCGCTTACCTATACTCTCCTTAGTCTCTTTGTCGTATAATTGGTTTCTCCTTACGAACTCTGAATTTTTCTTCTCGATCATTCCTGCCCCATATCGTCTCTCACAATCGCACAGCATACAACGGCACTCTTAGCGATATTGGCCATGTGATCCATTGCGACAGTGTTAAGAATATTCACTACCTCGCAGAGCCGACTAGAGATATATCCACACTGGCTCGAGGCCTTGCGGGCGATCATGCTAATGTTCCGCATTAAGAAAGGGAATGGCAGCGATAATCGGTACTGGTCAACCAGGAAATTATTGAAATGAGGTAAGCAAATAATTTCATCAATTGTCAAGAAATTTCCTCCCTTCATTTCATTGGTGAAACACCAACGATGACGTAGCATTACAACTTTCCGAACTAAGAAAAATCAATTTATTATGGCACCATCTCGTATCATATTACGGCAAATGACGTATCTCTTTAATCCAACTACAATCAATTCAAATTAGACTCGAAGTAGGTGAATTATCGAACCACTCAGTTTAGAAGTGAAAGGGCGATCCGGGATACCTGAAAAATAAATGCTTCCGACTCCACCGCGTCTTGTCTGAGTTTCTCTACCCGGAAGGATCAAATCCTGAAGTTGCCTCGCGTACTGTGGTCATAGGTCTTGTGGAGGAGGTGTGGGTTTAATAACTAAGGAACATTTAGGAAATTATGCATCTTGATTAAACTTCTTTCAATTATATTTCCGAGGAATAGAGTTAACTTCATTAACTTCTTCGATTTTAGCCTTCTAGGTAGCAAGAAATCGAAGGGAAACTATCTTTTAGCTTTTTTATATAATATTATCACTGTAGTATAAGCTCCTGCTTAATGCGCGTATCTGTAATTCCAGAGTGAATACTCGTTTTGTAAAATAACTTTTATTAGAGCTCCTACTCTGATAATAGTTTATATTTTCTTTAAATTTTGCATTGTACGTTCTTTATAAATTTTCGCTAATGTTTTATGTACTTAATAAAATTCCCTAGAATTCCTGAATACTTCATTAGAATGAGTTCCCAAGTGATACTGGACTTCGGTTATCTGTTTAATGCTACATTCGGTAACACATTCTTGTGTTATCATAGAGACCAGATCAAGGGTCGGTTGCAGTAAAATGAGAAAGCGACAACGGGTAATGACGCAATGTAAGGCCAGTAATATATTGCTACAGAGTAATTGATTAAAATTACACGAACTGATTTTCAATTAATGAAGAAAAATAAAACGACTTTATCTTTTTTATCTTATTCCGTCAGTTTAATCATTTTTTCAGTCCAATTATTTAAAAGCAAATTTTGGAGGGAAAGAAAGTATAATTGACACCGAGAAATATAGTTGTTAGCGACAATCTCTACTTAGTTTAAACTCTTTTTAAATGTATTTTTTTGGCATTTTACTCCAAGAAAAAATATAGCAAAAAGATTCTTAATGTAGCTTACATTATTCAATCTTTTGCGATTTTTTATTTTGTATGTTTAGACTTGCTTTAATAGAAATTGAACGGTGTACAGGTATAAATTAATTGTATTAATACAAATTAGAAAAATGAATTTGATAACATCGACCAAATTATTAACGGCAATATGTTGACAACCTAGAATGTGTTAGCAGTGTTTCAAACACAATATAAAAGTATATCAAAGAGTGACAATGAATTAATTGCACATAAAAAATGAAGGGCCTGTCCCTTCCATGTAGCCATTCCATCCCTTTTCACTACACGACCAAACCCTAACCTTCTTATTTAAGCCCACGCCCTACCCGTTAAATTGGCTCGTGGGCCTTTCCAGCAAATCCAGCGGACTGGAAGGGAAGGGCGCTTGCGGAGGCGCAGAGACGAGAGCGCACGGCGCGCGTGCGACTGACAGCGAGTGCGGGCGGGCAGGCGGCCGTGGCGATGCGAAGGAAAACGTCAAAACATCGCGAATCCCACGAGCAACTGAGACCGGGCATTCGCTACGCCGCGGTGGCTGAGCCACTTCCAACAGTCAGTCGAGATCTGTCTGGTTTCGTTCCACCGCGTGCACCCGACCACTCGACTGCTGATAAGACGAGGTGATCATTTGGACTGGTCCCGCGCCACTTCGTGTTTTGCTTCTCTTCTACTACTTTCTTTCTTTTTTCGGCACGAAGATGGATGAAGAAAATATTGCGAATGGGTATTGACGAACAGGATGAAAGAATTGTAATGGATGGTTACCTTAAGGTTCCAAATCAGCAAATTTTAAGATGATGTAAAATTAGTTTCTAAAATATAGTAAACGTAATGTAACCAATTTTATGTCAACATGATTTTAACTAATATTATTAACTTGTTATGACATTAATTAGATTGCTGGAGAGGTACATACCTTCTAATAATTAAATATGATAAATTAAAGGTTTTGACTGGTATCAAAAATTGATTTTGCTAATGATCGTTTCGATCGCGTAGCGATAGCAGATATCACCTTTAATTTACCATATTTAGGTGTTACGACATTAACATTTACCCGATAATATAAACTAATAATTCTCATGGCGGATTACTCTTCTGTTTTTTTCTTAAAACTGCGCTATGTCCCTTACATGAAATACACTGATACCATTTTACGAGTCAAATTTCCGATTAATAAGTTATTCTTTTTCACAATGGATCCATATTGGAGGAAGCTTGCATCACCTCATCAGAGGAAATTTGGGTTAAGCGAAGTTCCAAACATATAGGTACGATCGATGTAAATGCAAATTTTTTCACGCGGCCAACCAAAAAATAAACAAATGAATTATAACCCTACATTTTCCTCATCGACAGCAGCTTATCGAACAAAACCCACGCTTGTTTTGAAACCATTCCAGAGGGAGAAACCCACCCGAACACGCTCCGCAACAACCACCTCACGCCACACCCCGTAACTCCTCCGCTATCCGCCAGGCAGCAGTCCAAGTCAATCGCGCACGCGAAGGACCACTGCCGCAGTCGAACCGGCGACCGCCCGAGATATCAGATCGCCCACGGACGCGACACGCGCCGGGCGACGCGGCGGTGGGCGGCGGGGGCGCGGGCGCGGAGGGCGACATTCCGGGCGGTGCGGCGTGTCGCGTGGCAGGCGCTAACGGCAACTGTCGGCCGGAGGCAGGAGAGAAATGGGGCGTCCTGGCAAGGCGGTGGCAGCGCGGGAGGCGCGGGCGCTGATTAAGCGGAGCCGCCCCGCCCTTCCTCCGCCGGCGCTCGCCCCGACCCCAGCCCTCCCGGAGGCCGAGGCGGAGGCGCGCGCAGACCAAAACAAGACGGGGCAACTTCCCTTTCCTCTCGCAGAGCGCATATTTTACAAAGGAATATAGAAAAGACTACGAGGCGAACGAAAATATAGTTTTAATACTGTGTATGTAGCACCTTGGGTCGATGGTCCGGATTTGACTGCCAACTAACGGTGTCCGCCATTCCTAGGCATATTTAATTCCTACACTTGGGATTAAAAGAGACATGGCGAATACGATGCATTCCCTTCAAAGTTTCTAGCAAACTCCGTTTGCCTGAGCCTTTCTTCGTCACACAGCAACAGGACCTGAGACGATTTTAAAAGAAAGCTAAAACTTTATTTTTGCCCCAAACCGGAAATCGAACTCGGAGTCGTACCTCGGGAAGCTAGTACGATACCCATGGGCAGGGTCACCAAATGTTTTGGAAATCCTCTTTCCTAAATGTAAAACAATTCCACAAGTTCTCAGTTGAGGGGTAAATCAGCAATTGAAAGTATTTATGGAAATAAAACGTTTTATTACGTAAGGCAACGGGCCCCTTTCGAAATGTTCTGTGAGTCATGACGCTCCCTCCAGCCTTAGCACAAGCCTTTACCCGGTATCTATCGACAACATTGGAGGTGAAGGATCGTTCGAAATAAGACGGAATGGAACGGGACGGGTTGCGGTGGAAAGTATAATTTCGGGGTATTCCTAAGAAATTTAAATTGTAGGCTTAGAGGTCTTCGACCTCCAGGTATCCACATATTTTATAATAAATAACAAATCAAATTAAGAAATTCAACATGAAAAACTACAAGGCTTTTTGGCAAAAACCTTGAATTTTGTAACGATTAGAAAGAGAAATTACCGAACAGGTTAAGGAAAACAATGGAGTATTCTTAAAATTAATATATAAAGACATTTTCACTGTCTCTTGTGTGACGTCATGGATACTCACAGCGACCACAGACATAGAGCTTTCGTATAACAAATATATTTATTAACAAGAAAACAAAACAAATATATACACTTAATAATCTACCCTAGCTCTGATAGACCTACTATCCCCTGATCGCGGGAGCGATCCAAAACGGATTGAAGATGGTTTTGATTGTGGCATTCGCCACTCCTACTTTTGAAGCGCGCACAAAGCCTAGCTTCCGTGACCGGATGTCATGCTGGGACACAAAGTCCGTTCTGGCGCACCAACGGCTGGTTTGCCTCGATCGCAGGAGCGATCTTATCCGATTGAGAATCGGCGTGAATCGTGGCACTCAACCACTCTTCACCTCGGAGCACGCACACAGCATCGCTCCCCCGTGACCGCAGTCACCCAAGGACATAAAGTCCGCAGGCTTCGTCAACTAATGACTCCAGCCTCGCGAGCCTGGCTCGCATATGCACCGTCTTGGCGCCAAATATTTGTGCACACGCACGAGGTTCTCCCACCGTCTCCAGAACCTACCTACTGGCTCTGTACACTCTGTTATATAGGCGAGGCCCACGTGACCTCCTACGTCACGCCACCCCCTCGCTTGTTATAACAGTGAAAAGCTTCTATAAGCCGGAAACTCCCAAAGCCTTGTGTCTCCCGTTTCCGCGTTCTTCCCTTTACGGAAAAACCCTACTTCCTGTGGCTAGGCTAATCCCTCCCAAGCGTCCCCAAATAGATGCCATGAGGCACGCTGGCTAATACGTTACAATTGTTTGAAAATGTAACCCTACGTAATGTGCTACAGTTTCCGGGACGCATACCGCAAAGGTAGTCGGACAAAACACGACACGACATTCCGTAGAGTATACACTTGTAAGTTTCCAAGAGTTCGTAGAAAATATAATATTCGCAACTCGTTAAACAGTGTCTTAGTCATGTCCAAATTTGCTTTTTGTAGCCCTGAGGAAGGTCGTAGAATGGCCACCGAAACGTCTGCAATTTTGCCATGGACGCGGCGTCTCCTGGACAGCCAATTAAATACCGACCCTAACATTGTTTTCAAATTTTCCTCGCTTTATTCAATACGATCTCTACGTATTGATAGCGTTACCAGATGTATCAGCGTATTCTTAATAAGCTCCGTCTAACAGAGAGAAGAAATCTGCCTTTTTAAAAAGTGTCAGTTTCCTTGAACGGATTGTTCATGGAGGGATCCGAATTCAAATTCATCCCCTCTCTGCACCTAAATACTCTCTGATTCCGCTTCCGCTCATTATATTTTCTCCTTCCGGGAACATATTGTTCGAACGCGAATGACTCGCTTTCTTTTCGTAAATAATCATTGGAATATTTTTATTTTCAAACGTATCTTTCTTCGAACTACAGTGAATGCAAATGCTTGTCAAATAAAGAAAAAACATTTTAAAACCGAAATGAATAAATTTGGAGAAGATTTCCATTGTTCACTTTCTGTCTCAACTGTTGGTAAATATTCGAAAGCCTGGCAATTCTCCTCAGCTCTCTAGGTCCAGCGAGGTCGGGTGAGTTCCTTCAAGTGACCCTTGATATACTACAAAGGGCTTCGGCCCTACCCACTGCTCCCAACACCGCTGAATCCAGTGAAGTGTTTTGCCCCCCCCCCCCTACGCGGCCTACGTGGCTTTCTACCACCCCTCCTCTCCCGCCCCCCAATCCGGCAACTCTCCACGTGAAAGGCTTTTCAGTGAGGGTCTTATGGAATTATGTACGAGAGCATTGTCTCTTCTGACGAATTAAATTTATTTTCGGAAGCGCGTAGCATGTAGATTTTATAACACTTCCAAACAACACAATTGTACTCATATTACATCGTCACTGGCTTAAAGTGTTACTTAAGTATAATTCAGGTTCCTTTAATTATCATTTATTGTAATATTTATTTAATATAAGCACACGTAAACATATTTTGATATAATTTTTCAGTTAACACAGATTTAGAAATTCATTGCTAGAAGTTAATATCTTGTCAAAAATTTGTATCAAAAATTTAATCTTCCATACGAGTACGTTGAAATGAAACATTGAGAGGACAAGAAGTCTATTCTAAACGAATGACCTCTACGCTGCAGCCAGTCTGTTCCTTCATCAGGCCAGGACTGAAACGTAACTCATTCGAAAAGGTATCATAATTGTGAAGAAGGTTGCTGCAAATATAAAACACGAATTCGCCTACTTGGTGCGTATCTATTGGATGTCCTTCGTCCATCAATATCGTTTTTGTATCTGTAGATTGAGAAGAAATCCCAATTTTTCTTCAATATAACATTATATAATAAATTTTATATATGTATATATATACATATATATATATATATATATATATATATATATATATGCCTCTTTCGACGTTCTCAAAAAAGATTAGTAGCGGGTGTTCCCAATAAAGTGATATGTTTCTTTTTTTTTTTTTGTTTCCCATATACGTACGTATATACGAACGTAGTATACATACTATAGGAAACGTATAGGGAAAGTTATGTAATGCAGCGGTAAATCGATTTCAATAATCGACCGAAATACACGTTTTGGGGTCCCTTGATACCAAAAATTGTTTTTTAAACGTCCGTCTGTCCGTCCGTCTGTGAACACTTCGAGCGCCTAAACCATGCGTAGGATTTTTTCAAAGTTGATGAAATCGAACTAGCTCGAGTAAAAACTTTGAGATTTTGAAAAAAATCTTTAAATTTTGGGGGTACTTTATATAAAGCCCCCCGAAAATTTTCCAAATTTTCTCAAAAAACGGCACCAATTTTTTCCCTTAAATGTCTAGTAAGACGAGAGTAACATAGAATTATAACGGTGGCATATGTTCGATTTTCACGGTAAACTCTTCAAAATTTCAAAACTTTTCGGGCGTCTTCCTACATCTACAAAATCCAAAATAGAGATTTTTCCTTCAAATGCAATTTATTTTCCATTTTAAGTAGTGCTTTAAGAAGTACATGTGCTTTAAATAATGTTATAAAGTTTCTCGAAAATTCTACAGTTTCCTGTGAAAACTTGCTCAAAACACCGCATTTTTCAGAAACGTTCAAAAGCTGTTTTTTTCAAAAACGGTTCCAAATTGTTTCTTCAAACATTTCGAACGGATAATGGTAACTGCACACTTTGATATGACGTAAAGTTAATTTCGAGGCATTTTTTTGTTGTTTTCTTCTATCAACAATTACACGAATATAAATTTTTGAAAGATCTCTCATACCGTTGATATGTACATTTCCAGCAATTTGTAAACACTATTGTATTTGTTAATGTACTTAAAATGACATGACAATTTAAAGTTTTCGAAAACTCAAAAACTTCTGTGAAAAAGAGCTTCAGATTTGGAATTAACAGTAGTGCTTAAACGCCAGCTTTTTAAAAACGGCTCGAAATTTTTCAAAGAAAATTTTAATTTAGGACGATGATTTACTGTTCATTAATAATCTTAATTCCACTCTACAATTAGGAAAATGTCAAACAAATGTACTTTTGGCGGCGATAGATGGCAGCAGGCAAGAATATGTGGCAAGTTCGAATAGCTAACTGAGGCCAAAGGAAATAGAAAACTAAAACGGGAATGTCTGTGCCATTTTGTAACACCATTAGTTTACAATGGTTTCTATGCGTGACAAATGACATATTAAAATTATGTCAGCGATTTTATAATTTATATTCATTTGTAATACACAATATAAAACTGTAAAGTATGAATGTTGAAAATCGCATTGATTCACCTACTACAAATATAAATGTACTGGGTCACGCTCAGTTGATAGAATTCCTGTTGACGAAGGGAAAACATTATTCGCTTGGTCGTATGAGGATATCATGCAAGTGTGCTGACAATTATTAAATAGCTCAGGGATAACTTCAGATAGAGAATTTCTTCTGTGTTTCTAGCGGTGGAAATTTTTTATTTGAATACGTCTTCATTTATGAAGGTATTTAGAGAAGACTATACTTTTATTTATCACATTTCTGATATAAAAATATATAATAACAACTACGTTTCTAAGACTATTGATGAAGAACTAGTAAATGGGTCACTTTAAGTACAAAATCTGCTTTTAAAGACATGGCAGAGAAAGATAAAAAAATCAAGCCGAGTAGACTCTAATAAAGGGGAAGCCGTAATGCATTTTGTTTTAAAATCAATATAATGCAACAAGTACGCGATTTCTTATAATTCTATTCACTTAGAGGAAACTAGTTATTATCTCTCTGTACTTAGGGTTTACATAGATTGTAATAATTATGGGTGATTAGATTGAAAGTTTCTGTACCTACTCCTATGCCCTCTATTGACTGAGGGCAATGAAATCTATTAACGCCGATGGAATAATACTCTTATTTTTTACTGATACGTAATAGATTGTTATTGCCATCGATACACGGAGCTCGATATACACTGCACAACTTACCTGGATCGAAAGAATTGTGGTTACGAGGGAAATATGAAAACTGTTAAATGATGCTGCAGGCTCTCTTATGGAGAGAATTATGAAAGTGAATTATGGGGTAGAAATATGAAATGGCCAACCGTATCAAGTTACCATATAGTTAATTAGTATATAAGTAATTCTGAGTCAATAACATTCGATAAAAATAAAATTATGTACCTCCAGCGTTAAATGCTTCTAATGATCTCCGGTGACCAAAAGTCTTCGGGCGTTTTGTTGTCGCCGGTCGATCATTAGAACCCTTGTGATTGAAAGCATTGATGTATTGATTCATTGAAAGCATTAATGCACAAATAACTGTAGTTTGTGTTGAAAGTTATTTTTTATCTTGAATCTAATTTTTCATATTTCTAACACGCAGTATTTTTTATTGTATTGCATTTGAATTTTTGTATATTCCCCGAACTATCTGCTCTACGTTTAAATGAATGGTCTTATCATTTCATGTTCATAATAAATATGTTCTACCGTTCGTATGTAATACGTTGTGTATGTGGAGGATAAGTGTTAATAGTAAATAATAATAATAAAAAGAAGAAGAAGAAGAAGAAGAAGAAGGAGAAGAAGAAGGAGGAAAAGAAGGAGAAGAAGAAGAAGAAGGAGAAGAAGGAGAAGAAGAAGAAGGAGAAGAAGGAGAAGAAGGAGAAGAAGGAGAAGAAGGAGAAGAAGGAGAAGAAGGAGAAGAAGAAGAAGAAGAAGAAGAAGAAGAAGAAGAAGAAGAAGAAGAAGAAGCAGAAGAAACCGATCCTCACAGACGAGATTGATAAGGCAATAGTGCCGTAGCGATCTCGGATGGAAGGATCGCGTATTCGAGACCCGCCTCGGGCATGGTTGTGTGTGTTTGTGTCTGTATGTGTGTAATCGCTCCTTCGTCATCATCACCTCATAGATGCACTTTAAATTATTTCTGGAGATGAAAATTGTTGAGAACAAAAGATCGACACTCGAAGTATCGGAAATTTTGTGCCATATTTCTCTCAATATCAACTCTGACCTTTCTTGCCCTCGTCTCTGTCTATTCTAAGTAAGACACAACTCTGCGACAATGCCACCACGAGTTTCTTCTTCTGCGAACTATATTTGTACGTTTGAGAGCAGGTGTTCGCAGAAATCCATTACAAAATCCCCCTTGAGATATAAAGTGAACCAAAATAGAAAGAAGCTGTGCCGTTTACCTTGAAGCTGCACACGAGCGTCCCTTCACGTCATACCGTCCTCCACTCCCACCAGGCCACTCCCACCTATTCCCATTCCCTCCCAAGCCTCGCTTTTCGTTGGCTCCTACGCGCCTCTACCCGCTTCCCGACGCTCACGCCCACTCACATACCCTCCCCCCCAACTACCATATGCCACTCACAACCACTCACACATTTCCCACCATTCACTTCCCGCCTGTTTCCATCAGCTCCCACCCACATTCACCCTCTAGACTTATACCTTTTTCCTCCCTGTTCCAAAACCTTCCACCCTTTCCGGGCGCTCCTACCCACTTCCATCATCTCATCTTCCCTCCACCGCACCAACCCTCTTGCATTCCTCACCTGCTCAAACCCGCCCTCATTCCTCATTCCCCCACCCCCATTCCTCTCGCTCTCCCCTTTCTCAATCTTCCATCGGATCCCTTTCTCTCTCTCTCCCTCACACACACACACACACACACACACACACACACACACACACTCGTCCTTTCCTTTCATCCCTCCATCGTCTCAATTGCCCTCACACACATGCACCTCCCCCGCTTTTATCCCGTGTCACTTCCCGTCGCCGCTTCCACCTACAACCACCCGCGCGTGCTCGCGGCGCCGGAGCCACTTTTATTCCCGTTTTACGGCGCCGGGAACCAGCCGGGCCGCCGTAAAAGATGGTCGAGAAATTTAGTGCTTCGTGACAAAAGCCCAACAGCCCCGACGCACCTCGTTTATGCGCCCGGCTTCACGCCCCGAGCCCGCGTGGATCATAGGCCCAATGGACTTGTTACAGGCGTCCTTCTGTGCAGTGGCCCAAGTGCGATTCCGGGAGGCCAATCACATACGCCACGCTTGATGGCCTGGAGCTTCTATTTCGCGAATGAAAACGGAAGCACCGAAATAGGCGCACGGGCTAACTCGGGCGTAGTTGCAAAAGTAGAGAGCCGAGATGTGTTTGCGGGCTTCTTCGGAGTGATATCCAGAGAGACGAGGGGCTTCATCACTGCGGAGAGTACCCAGGATTATGGTAGTGACCGAGGAAGACCCTCGTAGGTCTCGCATACGCCCACATATGGCAGCCCACACATGGTAGCCGGCTAAGCGATTGGGATACACTCGAAGAGAGGACCGACCGAAAAAAAGAGTAATTACGATAATTACGTTTTATTGTAGAATCAGGGATCGGTTCCCGAAGAGCTTCAATACTCTGGAGGAACCTAATAATAAGAATGTTTTCATTAAAAGCGTACGGAAAAATAGGAGACCAGGCTATTACAAAGGGATTGTGATCTGCACTGATACTTGTTTCACTCGTATTAAGAAAAGAGAAAGAAGCATTCATGTACGTCATAAATATATATGATAATCTCTTTGAGACTCCATCTTGGATTAGTAAACATTACGAAATTGAAGATCCAGGTGTAGGAAGTTTGAATGTTGAAAATTAATTCTCTACTATATCGCCCGCGGGAATAAAAATTACTTAAAATACCCTTGTTTTGCCCGGAGAGCATGGAACCCTTGTATGCCTCTCCTGTAAAGAGACACGATACCTGATACAGTAGGACATGTCACTCAGAGTTGTGTCATCAGTCATGGTAAGATGATAACTGACGGTGACTATGTTGATCGTACTTCCCTGCTCATGCAACATCGGTACTGATGAAGTGTATTTTGCATATTTTGCACCCTTCTGTCAGAGTATCGCTGAGCCAGCGCTCAAGAGGCCCTGCGTCCCGTCTCTCATGTAATTCTTTTGCGCACGTTTGACCACTGCAACGACGATGGCTCAGAGGCAACCGTTGCCGCTGCAGCGTCTCTGACCGAGCGGTACTAGAGTTCGAATCCCGACGGTTACAGGTATCTTATTTAGTGAGATTGAAGTCAGCCGTTGACTGAAGAAGCATTGTAGTGGCCGGCTGTTCTTTCCGGTACTTCTCATTGGTTTCTTCCATCACTACCAGGTAAATACTGGAGCAGTACCCCAACAAATGGGCCATTGACCGCTCGCGAGCATTTTTTCATCTTTGCCCCCTTTTTTTTCCTTACTCACCAATGTATACACACGTACATTACCTGCGGTACCAATCTTATCAAGCGACTAATTGGGAACTTACGGCTTCGCCCGTCTGGGGAGTCACCTGAAGTAGAAAAACTCGGAGAAGGGTGCCGAATCTCACTGTCCGGCGAAATACATAACCACCTCCCAACGTGAACTGCATTCACGGGGCTAATCACCAAAGTGAATTTGATTGATATGTGATTCCGGGCGAGTCATCTGCTAAGGTGTGTGTGTGTGTGTGTGTGTGTGTGTGTGTGTGTCAATCTCTCTCCCTCTTTCCCTCTCCCCCTCTCTCCCTCTTTCCCCCCTCTCTCTCTCGTCGACTAATGAGGTTTTCCCCAACTAGGTATCTCCTTTCAGCGGGGCACCGCCCCAGCCGGGACAAGCTCTAATATACCGACTTGTCTCTCGGCATGTGTAGAAGTGTAGTGCATGTTAGTGTGTGTGTGTGTGTGTAAGTAAGGGGTGAGGATGGGACCAGGAAGAGGAAAGAAAGATCGCGCGCGGTCTGTGGCCCGTTTGTTAGGGTACTGCTCCGGCATTCACCTGGTGATGATCGGAGAAACCACGGAAAACTGCTGAGCAGAGCAGCCGGCCGCAAGAATGTTCTTCCACACAGTGAATGAATTCGACCTAGCTATCTAGCTAGTGTCTGCCACCATCGGGACTCAAACCTCTCGGTCAGAGGCACCGCAAAGACATCAGTTCCTGAGCCACCTCTCCCGGTACCAAAGTGAAGTTGACGCGCCAGGAAACACGAAATGCCCTCCCCTGACACGTAAACGCGTCTCCGCGTCCGCTCACTGCAGCAGCCGCGTCCCCGGGATGAACGCCCTCCGCCCACGGCTGCGTCCTCGACCTCAGAGAACGTGTGCCTTCCCACTGCGTTACTCGCCCAAGTCTGTCGCGATGATATTTACATATTTCTGATTTACGACGTGTTTTATGGAGCGGATTAGAACTATGTTTGTGGACATCTTTTTCAGTCGTGATACAAACGATCTTACCAGGCGAGAGATGAAGGAAGAGCGTGTGAATAACACCTCAGAAGATACGTAGAAGTGGTGTGTTATCGTATTATTATAAATATTCAGAGCTTTTGGCACCGTATAAAAGAATATACAATGCAGTCTGACACTGTGAATTAGTTATTTCCGTCCTGCCTATAAAAATACAAAACACATTTTTCTAAAGAATCAGATACTATTTCTTTTCACGATACGTCATACTAAATACACTAGGCTACATACAAAGTAAAATATTCACAATACTTTCATTCAGTAAAAATGCATTGAAGACTCCTAAACTCTTGGTTTTGTTAAAGTCTCAAACACGTACCGGTGTCCAACTTTATAACTGAAACCTACTACATTATATTACATTTATTCGACATTTATTACAAAAAAATTCTCGACTCAAGGTAGACTTGAACTATTCGCGCACTCTAAGTAGACTTGAACTGTCTACCACATCCTTTGGATTTTCCTCAAGCCTTATTTTTCTATCAATCGCAGCTCCGCAGTCATTTCAGGTAGTACATTAACACGAACCATAATTTACTCTTAGGAGTATTACCGCGATTGTCTTGCGGCAATGCATGTTCTTGAGACAACCTGGCACTAACTGCCTTTCCTCATTAATATAAATTACGATTTTTAATCATAATACTGTTTTGTGTAATATTTTTACCTCGTAGACCTGTAAAGAGATATTTAGTTTGTAGTCCATAATAACTTATAATGAATTCATAACATTGTTTTCATTTTAGTAATAGTTTTCTTGAAAAAAAAAAATAGAAAAGATATAATTATGTGAAAAGTAATTGTTTTCAATTACATTTCACTGATCAGTTGATTTTTAAATTACATTCACCGTCCAAATGATAAAAGTAGTCAGTTCCTTAAATTTTATATTTACATACTCCATAAACATTAACCGAAATTAAATTTGAACAAAGAAAGTATTCCAGTCTTTCACGCTTTTCTTTCTAAAAACGAAAAGTTGTTTATAAGTCACTTAATTTGTAAAAATAGAATAAGCATATTCAATGAAGTCATTGCATTTATCTTTTAAGCAGCGTTTTACAGTTTCCGTGTTCTTATAGTCAAATATATTTCTTATTAGGCCCAAAAGAAAAATACAACTAAGGTATTACATTTTTTTTATTGATCCAAGGTTCTTCATTCAAATTTCCGCACTCCGTAATTTTGTGCGTATCTCATATTCGTACACATTAAGCTGTACCTCACTCAGCTCGATTAGTACCAGCGCACCGATTCCAAGTAGGTTGTGAACGCCCCGTAGACAAAAGCATTGAAAGTCATCCGAAGGTAGCTGTATGAAGAGTAAAAGAAAGAGAAGGAAACAAATGGGGGTGCCGGATCAGGCGTTGGGGGCCGCATTTCTCCGGTAATTACCATACAAACGCGGAGGCAGGGGCGGTGTGGGGGCCGCGAGAAGGTGTGGCGGGGGCGGGGCGGGGCGCGGCGGGTGTAGGGCCGCGCCGCGTCTTCTCTCCGTGCGCGCGCACTCACGCAGCGGCGCCACGCGTGTTACCTCCCCCCCCCCTCCAACCTCGTCCTCGCTCACCCGGAAAAGGACAACGTGGAACGTACGAGGTCGTTCCTTCGAGTCACTCCTCACAGTCCGGCTGGGAAGTCGCTTCACGGTGGTCTGAAGAGGGAGACAATTCTAAACGAGGTTCCACACATTCGGTGTCGGCGAGTAGCAAACCGATAGCGTTCGCCGAATCGCGGAAAGTGAGGATGAGTTTCTCGCTATTTACATATTCGCTACTCACGCGTTCCGCAACGTGTTGGTTTTCTGGACACATAAAAGATAATAAACAAAATTTCACAATCCAATTATATTAAATGTATTTATTGTTGAATGTTTTAATTTGTTAAAAGACAATGACGTGAAATATACTTAAATATGTAAATATTATTATAGTATAAAATTGTAAAAGAGATATTGATCACTTACGACTATGCAATCGCACAGCGGCCTACAATAAATTAAAATTTAAAAATAAGTGAACTTTTGCCCACTCGTCGCCGAACGTCTGCAGGGATGATTTCGTTATATGCTTATAAGAGTATGCTTAGGGCGCCAGTCGTGAAGCTTAGTTGACCGGTGCACAGCCCTGAACGCTGGCGACGAACTCGCCGACGAACTCGCCGACGAACTCGCCGACGAACTCGCCGACGAACTCGCCGACGAACTCGCCGACCTAATGACGGGCGGTCGGAAAAACTCAAAAAGCTCATTGGGAAGGGAGCGCTTCCTCTTCGCCTCGAAAGAGAAACTTCCTCCAAACAATAGTTTTTACTATGCACTACAAATAGCAGAAACGGCTACTTCTACATATTGAAGCTCCGAGTCTACAAATGGAGCGTCACCTGCTAACTTAGCTCACGACATCAATAGTTGCCGCTGCAGCTACTCGGACCTCAGATTCGGACCTAGCCGAAAGTAAAGTGGAATAAGCTGGGATGTATGGAAATCCTGACCGCGGGATGCAATCGGGGATTCTCAGGGTCGGCAGTGAGCTAACACTTTCCTCTTTTGACTCGTCCTCTAGAAGGCAGACGTAGGAGATACGGAGAGCAACGATAGGTATGTGATAATACAGATAAAAGGATAATTGTTCCATTATTGAACAAAAGAAACCATTAATCTAGAATACTTCCGTCTATGACTATGTACTAAAATGTTTTAGCTTACTCATGCGGCTGCTTTTGCATCATTACGTAAAATATTTTTCAATGCCATCTTTATTACAAGCCTTTTATGTTAGACGAAATAAAAGTATGAATTATACTACGAAACTTCTTTTCGAAATTTGTGTCCATTACTTTCATTATTAACAACTTTGTAGAACCTATCTCACTCCCACGCTGAAAATAAATGAATATAAAAATAATGTTTGGTCTTCAAAATTCGTTAACTGGTTCAAGACTAATCGACGTGTAATATATTTACGGTAAAAAATACTCTTCTTTTTCTACGAGGTCCGGTATAAATGAATGAATTTATGCACGACCTGTTGGTAAAAATATACACGAAATATCAATTTGAATTAACTAGTCAAACATTTTTGTGTTTCAATTCTAATCTTACGTACAGTACATGTTTTAAACTTTAATAATAATAATAATAATAATAATAATAATAATAATAATAATAATAATAACAACAACAACAACAATGACAATAACTTCGAAACTTTCACATATTTTTCATATCCGCACTCTGCATCCCACCCCACGGTGGTTAATGAAGTGGCTTGACCTAAAACCTAAATGTTGGTAGCAAAAGTCTCGTCACTAATTTCTGCATAATCTCTGTTTCCTGATTATGAAACCCTTGATTGGTTGTTTAGATATACCTTTTAGAGAGAATTATCATAAAGCTTTATAACATTTTATGACCTCGTCTAGTATCCAACTGGAAGTTTTATTTTGCTGCTAAATGGCTCTTCCAGTCATTAGAGGTTCTTTTTAGTGAGGTAACTTTTTTATACACAGAACGAATACAGCACAATATAAATATTTCGCTCTAGCAAATATTATGTTCTAGAAGGTTCTACAATTCTAAGTTCTTCTACCAGGAATTAAATTTAATAACCAATTTTCCGTATCCAATTAATGAATCTGATCTGAGAGTAATGTTTTTCTACTCATGAATTTATATTCTGAAATTGTTTAGGTATACTGCTGTACAGTGGTTGTAACCTGATTTTTGAGTTAGGGTTGGCAACTCGAGAAATGAAAAAATAATTTAAAACTCCTAAATATTCCTCATTCACCTGTGTTATGAGGTGATTTTACTGTGTCTTGAGAGCTTTATAAACAGTATTTAAAACTGCATTATTATTGAAATTTAACACTTTTTTCGTTTCAGGATAGAACACCAAAATAGTTATTAAGACCCTTACCACCGCAAATCGACACTTGCTCGTAGATTGTTATTAAAATTCCTGTCATTTTTTAAGGTTAGTAATAAACTGAGAGTTGGTTTTGGGCTTCTTTAATTATATTTTACTGTTCCGAGAATCTTAGGGTCCGTATACTTCTTGTTTTCAATTAATTTTAATTAATTTCAACGATTTCATTAATAGTCACACTTGGATCACGTTGTCCTCTTCATTCCACGTCACAGATGTGCATTGGTCGGGTACATACCCTTCTTCATTATAGCAAACAATCCCTAACCTAAATTGGGTACAAATATATATTTGCTGCATGCATTGAAACAAGTTTAATAAGGTAAGTAACAATAAAGTAATAAACAATACTAAAATGCTCGTAAATTAATATTATTCTCTGATAAACACCGAATAAATGAAGTTTCGTAACAAGATAGCTATTTCATAAGTACGCTGGATGTAATGAATCGCTGTTCATCTTCACAGAGCACAGGAAAGGCGGCATTTCAGAGTGATTCGTTAATACATGTGAAGAATCGAATCCTCAACGGCGCGATGTTTGAAATATGAATGAAACAAAACTTGATAAAAAAATAAAATAAACGGGCAATTTACAATTAATTTAAAATTAAAAAAAGCTGATATTGCCAGGCTATGTAACATCACCCACGTCCATGGACGCTGCGCCTCTACTCCCGTACGTTAATATATTCTTTGGTTTTAGTTTTGATAAAATTATTTACGAATTCTGTTGAACACATAGATTTGTTATTGTATTACCACAATGTTCAAGATTACCAATGACCTGAAACTTTTATTTTTGTGCAATGAACATAGAGAAGTGAAGTGGTCGAAAACAAAAACTTGCTAGAAATTACTTTTTAATTATACATATATTATTTTTCAATGTATATACCCCTAATTTTGTACTTTATTTTCAAAACGAAAAGTGAACATCAGACTTTCAAGAATGACACTTGAACAACTATGAACTACCTACGATTGTTTATTTTAGTAATTTACAACGCGCAACTGGGGTGCTAGAACTTCATACGGTGGGAGGGGAGGAGGCAGTGGATCTAACGCTTTAAACGACTGGACTCGATATTGCACCTCAAAACCGAACAACAGACACATTTTTGGAATCCAAAGGCGATTTTTTTCTACGTCCAACGACAACGCTCAAGCCGCTTGGCAATGGCGCCTAGTCACTATTCCGTGTAAGGCAACGCCCTCCTCTCCCTCTCTCTCTCTCTCTTAACAGCGCCTCCAACTAGCGCCTGCGCGTCCCGTGTCGATGCGAGAGGTTACGGCCCACGGGGGCGGCAGCGGCGGCTTGTGCGGCGGGGGAGGAGTAGCTCGGATGGCGCGATAAGCCTCCCAGCCGCCGCCGCCGCCAGCACCTCCGTCGCGGTCACCTGTGACCCCCAGCACCTGGCCGTTGACCCGCGCGCTGACTCTGCCACGACGCGCCGCGCCGCGCCGCGCCCAAGGGCAATTAAAAAAGGCGCAAACAGTGGTCCCCAGCCTTTCTCGGAAGCGACAGCTTCTGCTCCATCGAAAGAAATACACGTTAAGAAATAAAAAGAAACTGCTCTAAAGGATATTTCTATATTAAGTACTTTTATTAACCCACGCTTGCAAATGCTTTTACACTTTCACTACAAATGGAACAAACGCTACCTCTCTAGAGTTAAAAAATGACACAAACACATCATCAACAAAATGGAGTCTACTGTCCTCCACATTTGCTTTTAGCAACTTTAAACGGCAAAATATCAAGAATTGAAACACATCTCTGATAAGGAAATTTGTCAAACCTTTTGGGCAAAAAATTACAAAGTTACGCTCACTCTCGTACAACTTCACGTCCTCTATGTAATAGCCACGCTGTCAAAACGATTATAAGTCATATAAGAATATTAATAGATTCGGTTAGATGTGAAACTGATACACTATCATGAAAAATATCATCCACCTTGCTTTGCATTGCCGGATAAACATATGAGTTTTTTTTGCTCGTAACCTCACAGGTCATTAATTTAGTTTCATTCAAACTTGTTAATGCCTGATGACTTTAACTAGCCATTTAAATGTACTTACTGATCGATAGTTTTTTTTGAGTTTAGAAAGTAATTTATTGCTTGTTAGAATTATAATAATAAATTATAAAACTTGGAAGAAAAACACTAGGTGGGTCTGGAAACTTCCAGTGCCATAAGGCGAACAGCACAGGCTATTGAGAGGTTTCAGAGCTAGGAATAAGAAAGTGATCTAGGATCAGCTATTGACTAATCAGCTTCCCTAAAATCCTAACAACCTACATGTTTCTATCCGTGTAGGATTTCAACAAATTCTTTGGAGTAGCTTTTTTCTGGGACAGTGTGTTCAGAGAGACTGCACATCGACTGTCTTGGTCTACTTAATGGTTACGAAATGTAAACTATTCCGATGGCTTTACAAAATCAACAAACGTTTTTATCAGGGCTGGATATAAAACCAGTCAAGAGAACAAATACGTCAAATAGTCAGTTATTGTCATTAGTTCTCAGTTTATGATTAAATATTTACTATTCACAGTCATTTCATTTCACTTCATATTACATTGATTTGTAATATTTGATAACATGATATCAATGCGCACAGAAATATTCAATTCAGAATTATTGCTCATTCCGCTATTTATATTATTGATCTGAGATTTCATTGATGCCAGATGAATAATGGTAAAAAAAGCTGGCTCATTGACAGCAAATTAATGAATCTGAAGAAGCTCAGACTATTTTGACGAATCCCGTTATCTCATTTGTCTTCTATTGTGTTTTCACACTTCAATTGCGAGTCACATTCCAATGACTCTGGGGGTATTGGTATGGTAATCGGAAAGAACAAAAAATCATAGCTTTACCAAGAGAGATAAAAAAAATCTTGTGTCATCTTTACAACTTGTTTTTGTTGTCGGAAATGAAAATCGTAGGAAAGTTTCTTCCAGCTTCAGCAAGAACAAATTATTTACATTACAATAAAAAAATGTACGTGACTGCAACTATTGATCTAAGTTGTTCTTTCGTTAGTACATCTTTGAAAGTCACATACTATACATTCTCCGAACACTAAATACCAGTTTGAAACACAGAACGATAACTATAATGATATTTTATTAGCAGAGACTTATCTAATATCCTGCTCACCTCTAAAATCGACATAATAATATAACATTTAACGAAGGTATCAGACAGAAATTCCCAGTATTACACATGCATTTTCATCTTCCAGGATCCTAACATACCACACGCACGATTAGAAACCTTTCGACAATAATCACGGAGAAACATTCTCCCTCGGACTCCACAAATCTCGCATCGAGCGCCTCTATTTCACGGTTCCTCCGCCAGAGATCCGGGTCCTGTCCGGTGGGAACCGATTCGCCCTTTGTCACGAGCTCACGCTTTCAGAGCGTCTTGCGCTCGCACGGGAGGAAACACTAAAGTTGAGGAGTGGATGGGCGCGCCAAGGAAGCCTGTTCGTAATTGGTGAGGGCCTGCGTTCACGCTTTCATCCGGAAATTCCTGTAACGCTGCGCGCCGCCCGGATTTCTTTCGAAAGAGATCTGAAGCGGATGATGGAGTGCGATCGCGGACAACAGTACCAGAAAATGCACTTCGGAGGGAGGTAGCCTTTATGCAAAACGCCGGAGACGCTTCGCGTGAACTGCAAATTAGAAGTGTCAAGTGATTTAATTCTGACGATAAGCATACACGAAACTCTCGGCGAGGGGGCCAAGAAAAGAGTTTGGGATGATGGGAGAAGTACTAAATTGCTAGAAACGCTACACAAGTCCGAAGCAGGAAAGTTCTGTGGTTTGAATCATACATTATTGCAGTAACTACTTTCTTATCTCTGTTAATGACTAAAATTTATTTATAATATAGTTTGAACATACTTTTTGTTACTCACTAAAATGTTATTGTATGTGCAAAGGTGATATTGCTGAACTTCTGCACCAATGACATTTTAATTTTTTGCAATTATTAGCTAACGGCCCGCAAAATATTCGCTCATAATGCTAGGATATTTACTACGAAACGAGTAAGTAGCGTTTTAATAGAACTATTCATTGAGCACAATCAAAAATGTTTGTTGCAAATAAATGTGCAGTTAGTTTGATTTGAAAATCGTTTTAAAATAAAATAATTCCAGAATAGTTTTACCGTTCTTTTTTGTGGCAATGCGTTGATTATATCAAAACTGTGTACCTCTACGACCTATAGTGAAAAATAATCTGGGTGAGAGTAGATAGAATCCCGACGCTGAAAAGCACAAAAAGAAAGAACAAGGATAGAGAAGAGATAAATATCTTGATTGGCGACCACACAGGGAATGTCTTAGAGAAGAACGACTATTCTCTCCGCAAAATGAAAGTTTCCTTGACGGAATTACAGTGATTACGTAGGTTCAAGTAAAATCTGTTTTAAAATCCAACCTGCACTCCAAAGTTTCAAATTATTTACTTTTGAGAGCATCAGTGTAATTGCCGAAGGCGAAATTGCCTTCTTAAACACCAGAGACTACCACTGTGCACCACGAGGGTGGGTTCGAATTCCAATGAATGGCATAGGTGTTTGTTTTGTGATTGTAGTATGTTGTATATTGTGCAAGGCAAAGACAAAAGAATGATTTTCGCATACACTTATTTATTTATTCTAGTTTCCCTTACACTCGTAATTAATATCGTAATTGGATCTCTCGTATTGCCGTGGGAGTAATTTCAGTAGTCTGAACTAAATCACCAGAAATGCAACATCTTTTTGGTCTTGAATGGTTCAACGTATTCTACATTCGCACTTTCTTTACTAAAATATTCACATCAAACAGCTCTATTCATTTTATCCCTAGTGTTAGCCCCATTGCGTGACCGTAATTGAAGAACCGTAACCCAAGAGGATCTAGTTTTCAGTATCGTTAGTTGTACATTTTTGATTGGTTTATTGATAGTCGTTTTCGGTGGCGTCAACTGCTATGATAATTAGTCCGAGAGAGAGAGACAGACAGACAGACAGTGAGAGAAACAGACAGAGAGAGACAGAGAGAGAGAGGCAAAGAGAGAGGCAGAGAGAGAGGCAAAGAGAGAGGCAAAGAGAGGCAGAGAGAGAGGCAAAGAGAGAGGCAGAGAGACAGAGAAAGACAGAGAGAGAGAGAGAGAGAGAGAGAGAGAGAGAGTAAGAGGAGAGGAAGGAATAATGAAACGCTCGAGTGAGTACAATCGAGCAAATGGAAATTTTGCTGCCCTCTTTAGCACCATTGAAAACGAATTTGAATGTAACCTTTCACAGCTGTTTTTGGAAACCAGTGGCGTTGGCTAAATGGACGTGAGTAATATGTCGCATTCCCAAATTTTTCGGTCATTTCAAAATGAACATTATATTAAAAATGTTTTTCTACTTCTCAAGTATCTCTCTATTACGTTTGTACCTTTTGTTTTTTCCCACACGCTTTCCAGTAGGCGTCTGTAGATGTGACAGAAACATCCCTTCGATGGCTTCGTTTCGTTACCAAGATTATTGAACTCTCACCATGTGCTGTGTGGAAGATGCGAGCTTTCGTTGGCTGTCGCATCTCGGACTTCTCATTGGCGCTCTGTATCCCCCCTCCCAAAACTTCGCCATCGTCTCCTTTGAGCACCTCTCTTCTTTCAGTAGGACTGGGAACCCCAGTGGTCACGTGCTAACGGCTGGGGACTCCGTAGTGGGTGGGGGGGGGGTGCATACGCGCAAGTTTTCTTGATATTCCACAGCGGGGAGTGCGGGGAGAGGAGGGCTCTGGCTATGTCATGGCTTAAAAAGGCGTACCAACTGTGGGCATGAACCTCACTTGCCAAAGCGTGCCACGAGAAATGCTACGATTGTTTTGGAAGTACAGGGTGGTTGTTGCCAGCATTGTAAATTGATACTTGCCGTTCAGAGTCGAACCTAAGTATCTCAACGTGCCGTGATATTCAGCGCTGGGTGAGGACTAGGGAGCTCGTGTATCAAGAAAACTTGCACGAGTAATTCACATGCATGCGTAATAATGTTTACCAATTGTCCTGATCCTGTACATCATATAGAAGAGGTGGGTTGTCAGTACTCACAAACAACCGCACGCAGCTGATTCGCTGTTGCGCAGTCGCTGTTCTTTGTTGCGCTCGTGTACTGTAGTTATTGCGGAAGTGCTGAGTTTTTTCTGAAACTGTATTATCGATAATCACATGTCTATCACAAAGAAAAATCATAGTTTTGAAACTAACGCGATACTTAGAAGCCAACAATTTTCGTGTGAAAAGATGTGACATGGCAAGCACATGGTTTGTAGAAGATGATGAGTTACATGTGGCAGGATGCTATGACTGGAAACTCCCAGTTACTGTCCTTTGAAAGTTTACAAAAACTCTATATATTTCTCAAGTACGCTAGAAGATGATAGAAAATCGACCTCTAATTAAAAAATAGGTATATTATTCATGTTTAAATGCACTGTTTTGTATTACTTTGTTTATTACTGACAGAGAAAGCAAAACAAAATTAACAATTCTTAAAGATTCTCAAAAACGGTACAGTAGGTATGTTCATCGTAATATGGAATTGATAAACGTTACATATAGTACAATGTCGATTTCGACCTTAATTTGTCTACCTGGTTTAAGCCGTAAAACTCTGATCCCATCCCCTGCTCACTGAGTAGGAGACGTCACGGAGCTTGTCGTCTGAGCTGGCGGGCTGCGGTGTAGCACAGGTCGCGCGTTCGATCCCCGCGAGCGATTTGCCTGCTCCTGCCCCTCCCCCTCCCCCTCCGCCGGTGTGGTCCGGTGAGCGCTCTTAATGCCACGGCCACTCCTTTCTCTTTGCACTTCACTCAATTTGCCTGGCACTCGGCGCATTGTGGCGCAGACATCCACGAGCGCTCCAAGAGGCCGTTTTGCTGCGTAAATCAGCGGAACAAGTGTCTCAGTCTCCGGGAATCAAGGTCACCCCTCACGTTTACACGTTTCAGAATAAAATAAGTAAAAATATTGTAAAGATAATCGCTCAAGACCAGTTATTATCAATTTGAGTACAATGATAAATAAAATAGTGTATATATTAGTTAAATTGTAGGAATGTTAAATTAAATGCATTGGCAAGAGTTATGTACCTTAGAGAACAAAACTTACAACACTTCAATTTGATGAAAATTCTTAATAGTCCAGCTTGCTTATAGGTGATAATGACTTTTTAGTTGTTTTGGTTCATGTAAAACACCACAAAAAATATATATTAGTTCACTATAATAGTATGCGCAATAAAACACATTTAAAATTACGTTTTCAGCATTAGAATTATTTTTTTGAGTTGAAAATACAAAGATAATCACATGAAGAATAATGATTTGAGGTTGTCGAACAGAAACAGCCGATACAATTTTTAAAAAAAAGTAATTACTCGCCTAAGCTTTCCATTTTTATTGCGTAACAACCTTACCTTAATCCATGTGTTCATCAGTGCAATTTTAAAACCACCAATAACGAAGGTGAACGCTTTAGTTTTATAGCTCCATATAATGTCCAAGAACAAGTGCAAACAAGACCAGGACAGAGAGGTTGGCTGACATTATCGGTAGTTGTACACAGTAATTTCGAAGTTCTATCTGAATAAGTTCTCCTTAATGTCGCAGTAAAGATATTCTAATTGGAAGCAATTAAACTCCTTCGCAGTTCATAATGTGTGCTTAAAAGTTTCTATTTTCCCCTCTAAAATGTGAATATAAACTGAATCTATTTTTTATTTTAGAATGTATGAGATTCCGAGAGGAAAAAATGTCAGAATTTTCTCTACATGAATCAATTTTAATAATTAATATAAACGTTCAGAAGTTAAAATCAAATAATTTTATAAATCATTGCATAAACACATTCAAACATACCTTTCAATTCCTTAAATTTTCTTCACAATTTGAAAATAGTATAAATTCATATTAGTTACATCCGTGTATAACTGTTTCTGTGCCGGTTCTTTTAACTGCGTTGTCGTATTTTCGTCATTGAGATCACGAAATCCACCTAAACTTTTCTCTGAACATATGTACTTCAGACAGAATATCTTTAATTTTTAAATACGCAAATAATCAGAAGTTGGTCAATTATATGTCGGTCCTTTTTATGGTCATCTTTTGTCTTCTTCCACCAATGCCAGGTAGATGCCGGGACAGAACTTTAAAGCGCCGCGGATGTGACTATAAGTGTTCAACGCCAGCAAGATAAAGATGATGAAGAAGGGGAGGACGAAAAGAGGAAACGGAGGAGGGATTGAGAAGGGAAGGGTGAAGGGGAAGGAGAAGAAGAAGGAGAAGGATCAGAAGGAAATCAGAAGGAGGCCGAAAGGAGGAGAAGCAGAAGAAAAAAATGTAAGAGGATGGTATTCGAATCAACACGGCAAACTATGCCTAGCCTTGCTTTTCACGTTGCTCTTGATCAGTGCCTGGGTTGCGCCCTGCCCCCACCGAAGCGCGGGGGCCCCCGAAGCACCTCCCCCCCCCTGGCGGCGCGCCAGCGGCACTTGTTTCACGGCCGCTACCACTCCCATTGATCCCTGCTACGAAGCGACTTCTCATGCCCACCCGCTTACGCACCAGGGCAACCCCGTGAATGCAGCAGTTGCTAACGCAGCAACATACAGCTGTTCATTACAGATCCCATTTAGGGTTCAGAGTAGACCACAGTTATCAAGTTGTCTTCGAACAAAACCCCCATCTAACTACTGGCTAAATACCATAAGCAATTCTGAGCGTTTGCTGGAAGGGTACGGTGTTATACTCTTCCATTTCTCAGGCAGATATCGAAGTACCAGTTTGTCTTCGCATTAAACGCAGGAAGGATCAAGTCATATATATATATATATATATATGACGTATATGATATATATGTGTATATATATATATATATATATATATATATATATGTGTATATATATATATATATATATATATATGTATATATATATGTATATATATGTATATATATATATGTATATATATATATATGTATATATATATATAATATTTAATGCGCTACTAGGTGGTATAAGAGAACTAGCAACACTAGATGGACATTGTGAAAAAGTCTACGCCTCATACGGGCCTTCGGTCTTTGACTCTCAGCACTATTGGTCCCGTCTCTGCCCCAAGACCCTGCTCTTCGAGGCCGATCAAAACAATGCATTTCACATTTCCAAGCCGCCTTCATCCAAGCAAACCGGCAGAGGTTACTCAGGGCGTCAAATTATGTCACTGCTGTACCTCTGACCGAGAGGTCTTAGGGTTGCACTCCCGACGGTGGCGGGATTTTGAACACTAGCTACATAGCTGTGTCGAATTCAGCCACCGGTTGAAGAAACATAATAGGGGTCGGCTGCTCTAATTCGTAGTTTCCGTGATCTCTTCGACCAATATCAAGCGAACGCCGGAGCAGAACCCTTCCAAACGGGTCATGGAACGCGTGCGATCCTTCCTTCTTCATCCGCGTTCCTTCCTCTCGACGTACACACCTTACATTCACTACACTGTCACATATTTCAGAAGACCTGTAGAGAGCTTAGACCTAGTCTCGGCTGGGGCGAGTGAAATACCTGGATGAGGAAAATCCCGCAAGCCGACGTGTAGGTCCGTCGCGGAATACATCCATCGGGGTAGGAACACCGCCGCTTTCCGTGATAAAACATTAACTACACTAACAGCACTAATAACCGTAGAAGTTAGCGCGCGTGGAAACACGATATGATCAATCATCTAAGCAAAAGTCCGAGATTTTCCTAGTTATCTCCCTCCCCTTTGATGCCATTTTAGACAATTACCATCGTCTCAACACATCTGTTCTAACAAACAAATTTGCATTAAGCAATGCTGAGAAACTGCTAAACTGTCCATAAACTGCTGAGTAAAGCAAAAAACCGCTAAATAATCATTATAATTAAAAAATATTAGTATGATTAAAAAAGGGACACGTGCATATAACAAGCAACCTCTACCGTTCGTACGTCCGTTGTTACAAGAAAACAGAATTTGTTTTATTTAACAAATACTACATACACGGAGTAATTGCTTGTATTGTATTCTGAAATATAAAAATATTCTGTAAAACGTATTGAAAGATCAAATTTCGCAGAACAACTTTTAAAAAAAGTGTATTTTCATTATTTTTATGATTCGTGCTTTTTTTATGATTCGGTTTTGTTTTGCTTTTTACACTCGTGCCAGGCGCACGAGTTGCAAGAGATACATTGTCATTCCTCGAGTTTCGTTCGACGAAGCGCTCCCAGAGAACATGAGAGAAACTTTGCAGCCTTTTGTATTGGAAGGCGTTTGATCTTTGATAGGCTAGAACGCACTAGTGCGTGAAACGCAGGCCACAGTAAATTGACGCTTGTCATGTTTCGCAAGAGCGACACACACCAGGCGACTTGACTCCATCCGTTTTGTGGGTCGTCTTCCCAAAGTATCGATTCGTAAGAATCCAGGATGTTGTTTATGCCTATTGCAATTTTTATTTTTCGCTAAACGCAAAAATTGTAATCACTGTATGTGAGGGAAAAAGAAATAAACCAACATGTATGTTGTAGAAAGAAACAAGCAATTTAAAATTGCTGAAGCCACTTACCGTTACCTTTTAATAATTATTGTTATTTTTTAATTCATTTACTTATTTTAGTTCGCCTTTCAACAACATGATCAATTTAGTTTACACATATTGATCATCTCTTATACAAACTTGTCGAACTGAATATCCTTTTGCAGACAGGTAATTTTATTTATTATATTCTGAAGAAGAGTTTTCCTTCGTCGGAGGGAGGGAGAGAGGGCGGGAGAGAGGGCGGGAGAGAGGGCGGGAGAGAGGGTGGGAGAGAGGGTGGGAGAGAGGGAGGGAGAGAGGGAGGGTGAGAGGGACCGAGAGAGACTGAGAAATTAATTATTGTTTTAATTATTGTTATATTAATTAACATTAATGTATTTGTTATTTCTCTATTGGCTGAACACGTGTTCTGTGAACAGCAGCAAGTTTGTTACTTGCACATGTTACTTACCCCAAAAGAAAATTTATTTAGTCTTGCAATTCCGTTTACATTACAATACAAACACTTAGGAATTCTCGCGATAGCTGACAACCCATTTAGAGCGACACTTTTTCGCAGTTTCCATAACTCTGTTACAGCTTTTTAAATTTATTATGCCCATGAAAAAAGCAAATTAGTTTATGAATTTGGTTCATCTCCCCCAAATATTTATCCGTTCACCGGAATTTGTCTTAGGTTCTTAGAAATTTTCTAAGATCTGTTAGTTTTATTATTATAATTATCCCTGTCATCATGTCGAGGTATGTCAGTTTTCCACCTCCAAGAGATCCCAAGATGACAATGGTCAATAAACCAGAGACAAACCTGGCCTCTTCGCAGGCATCGCCACACCCGGCTGTGTCACGCCACACGTATAGATAAATAAATCAGCGATTTAATCGCGAGCCATTTCGCACCAGGCGGCCGTCGCGAACAACAGCGTGCAGGTCCGCGCACCCAAGGCCCCGCCTACACATCAGCAGCACTTGCAGCGCGGCCATCAATGGCATAGCCGGAGAGTGGGGGTGCAGAGAGAGTCGTAGGCTGCGCAGCCCAAACGAAGAGGGTGCCAGGGGGCATTTCAGGGTCCCATTTTCATTTAACTGTATTATTTACATAAATTTTGATTCAGGGTTTTACCGAGAAAATATAAAATACACCAAGGAGAATGAAATTATAACTTGAATTTCTGAATTAATAAATACAATTGCTTTTATGCTGTACCACTTTTGGGGTTATTATATGCCGGGAGATCTCAGAGATTGGAGAGCAACTTCCCCAAATGCATAATATTCCCCGAAATTGACAAACCAAAAGATCATATTTACGAAATTTGCGTTTTACAAGTAAGGGGTAAGGCTCCTTTCAAAATGTTCAGGGGAACATTATCTCCCTGATCCACTCTTTTGCGCACATTTCCGGGGGGGGGGTAGTCGCTTACCCCTAGACATTTTTATTAATGCGGCGTTATATTATTTACAAAATATCATTTTTAATTTACAGTCATTTATAAACATACTTAAATGAAAACGCTTCACTCTGCGAATAAAATAAGAAAATAGATGACAGTTCGTGGCCATATAGTAACATCAGTGTCTTAACCCATGAAACACTGATTCAAAATCTTATGTTTTTGTATTTATCAAATTATGGAACAAATTTATCGCATGCCGTATTTAGTCTTCGTTTTTGTGATGAAGATGGAAAACTATCATTAACTTTATAGTACATTCAAACAGAGTTCGCTCCTGAAATACATTACATGTAGTAATCAACACATGTGCGCACATGGAAATTAAACCCAAACAACTGATTTAAGTCTAGATTTCAAAAGCTTTTAGGAATGATTAAATTTTAATTTATTAAATTATTATATGGGTATAAAGTGCTTAATTAGAAATTTAATGTAAAGATTGTATGTCTATGGAAGTTAATAAACATTTTATAAATTTTAAAATATATTTTGTTATAATAAACATCATTAAAGTATTGTATTAAACAATATTTCAAAAATAACTTCAGATAAATTTGTTGAATTGAACTGAATTGATGCATTATTTTACTTGGCAAGACTCATGCCATACAATGCTCGTCCGTCGGAACATGCAAATTTCGTTACTTTCCATGCCATGCAAATTACGCTCCTTTCCCCAACTAGCGGAGAAAAAAGGTATTTCTTGGGCGACGAAACATTTAGCTCAGAGGCTTCATTTAATCATAAGAATCTTTTACTTGCCGTAAATCTACTGAAACACGGGACTGCCGTCTTTACTTTCCATCATCCAAGGAAGCCGTACGAAGGATCTTTTCGCCTTTTTCATTTGCTCGCCCTCCCCCACCTCTTCTGTTTAAGTGCAGCAACGCCGCTGGACAGGGGGTTATCATCATCTCGGCGGAATTACACTCGACGCGCGCCCTGGAGCAGAGTTTGTTAGTTCCTCGTCGCTCGCCGCTCACTTCGGCTGCGGGGACGTCGCGTGGTGCGCCAGCCAGAGACTTAACGTAATCAAAAGCTCCGGTCGGAGCGCGTGCTGTTTGTTTTCGTGGATCCCCCGCCCACCCTCGGACGGCCCTTCCGTTTCCGACAACGACCGCTGCGCCCCACCCCGTCCATGTGGGCGCTTCGCCACGAGGTCGCACTCGCATGGGTCGATTGGTTGAGTGTTTCCGACCACGCTAACTTCTACGGTCATTACTCCCGTTATTGTGGTGAATGTTTTATACCGGAAGGTGGCGGAGTCCCTCCACCGCTGGATGGTGAGATCCGGTGCTAATATAAATGTTGGCTTTCGAGGAATTTCCGCATTCAGGTATTTCCCCCAGCGGAGCACCGCCCCAGCTGGGACGAGCTCTAAGCTCCTGACTAGTCTCGCGGCATGTGATATGATGTAGTATGTAGTACCATGTTAGTATATGTGTGTAAGAGTAAGGAAAAAGGAAAAGGCGATTAAGAGGAAAGAAATCGTGCGGTCCGTGGTCCTTTTGTTAGGGTACTGTTCCGTAATTCGCCTGGAATCCAACATTCAGTTACAAAGATAACCCTCGAATCTATATCAAAAGAATACTATTGGGAAAATAAGAGTACATCACGACAATGTAATTCATTACACGAAACTTATTTCTGCAATGCAATGAAAGGAAATTACAAGAAAAGAAGAAAAAGAAGTTAGACATTCTCATGAGCAACTGCGACTGCAGCCAGCAAATAACACAAAACATTGGAGGACAGTGTAGTCGTTAATGTTTTGTAAAAAAAGGTTGTAAGCTACAACTTACAATTGTAGCAATTATAAATAGTAAACTATTTAACATATTGAAACATTTACAAATATAATAATTATTTAATTGACGACCTGGGTCACCTTGAAATTTATAGTACTTAACTTATAAATATTATTCTCTGGTTGAGAGAAGTGATTGATCGCTTGAATCCAAACTAACTTGAGTAACTCCACTCGCATAATATTCATAAAGTATTGTAATAACTAATATACTGGTGAAATAATAATGCTTAAAATATTAGATTCGACTCACATAACTTCTTCTTCGACAATGCATACCTGCGTACCTGCGCAATGCGTACCTGCAATATAAGAATAAATATATAAGTATCATTGATGTGTTATATCTATTAACTCAATGTGTTTATCTTTATAACATAAAATATTAAAATTAAAATATTCTTCAAATACAATAATTATTTCCAACACGAAATTCACATTTTAAAATGAGTTTTCCCTGTCATTTAAAAGAAATGCTTCTCCTTTGAATACTGTGGCAGCTTTTGGATAGAGCCTTTTAGGAACGAGAGAGGGAACACAATGACGTTTGCGAGGATCACGCGAAGTTTGTCGCTTACATTTCAAGTACTACTCTGGCATACCTGGAAACCTGGATGAAGATGGACTGGAATAGATTGCCTTCCCCCTTCATCCGATCTCCATGCCTTACCTTTGAACCCTTTCCACGAAGCGTTCAACAGTTTAGAAAATTAATTTCAGATATTCCTAAGTAAATGAGGGCCTGTACTAACAATAGTAAGGTTATACGAGTATAGCGATGTACAAGTGTTATATTGTGAAGTGAGATACAGGGTCTTCAAGTGTCTCGGACAGAGAAATAACGAAGAATGTGTTTTATGTGTTATAGTGAAGTGACAAAGTGCAGTGCAGTAAAGTGAAGCACAGTGCAGTGTCAGTATAGTGCGGTGTTAATTGAATAAACATTCAGTGCTGATTTAGATTATACTCTTAGTCGTTTCCTATGTTTTCCTTCATGTAACTTAATGTTTTATGGTTTTATGAATCGTCAGTTATGTTTATTATTATTATTATTATTATTATTATTATTATTATTATCATTATCATACTATTAAACCATTATCATTATTTCCCATTGTTATTACCTTTATTATAATTATTTGCACGAAATTATACTGTTTATGTAATGAAGTGCGACTGCGTTATACCCAATTGCAGTTTCAATACATTTATCTTACCTTATCTTAAGACACGGAAACGACCGATGAGAGGAGCCGGCCTCAAAAGTCTCATCCAGGCAGCGATCGACCTCGACCATCTACGCGAAGCTGATATCATAAATCGCTGACGAGAATCGAACCAAGGACTTAAAACGCATATGTCTACAAAGTTTCAACCATCACTGATCCCTATTAACGCAATAAACGCGGTTCGTACATTCATTGTTGGTGTGGAATTTAACCTTTAACCATCAGAACCAGCAACGTTTGAATCTCTGCTCTCGAGTCATTACGACACACGCGACACAAGCCCAGCTCACGCCACGCGCAGCGACGACATCTTCGGGGTTTGCGCCGTGGCCACGCGAGGCGCAATGGGAAGTCTCTGCTGTGGCGGGCGGAAGCAGAGGCGGGCGGGGCGGGGCCGGGGGCGGGGCGGGCGGGCGGGGCGGCGGCGGGGCGCGGGGCGGCGGGCGGGGCGGGGGGCGGGGCGGGCGTCGGGGCGGCGCGCGGGGGCGGGCGGGGCGGCAAGGGAAGCGGGGCGCTGGGCGGGAAGGGGGCGGGGCGGCGGCGCGGCGCGGGCGCGGCGGAAGTTGCACTGCGTTGCCCAGTGCGACCTGCAGTACCGTTGTCCGCAAACGCGGTCCACGTGACAATTGCCCAGGCGCACTGCGGAGCAGCGGCAAGTGCAATGCGCGAGGACTGAGCTTGGAAGCGCTCGGGCAGAGTCGGGGAGGGGCGTGGGAAAAGGAAGGGTGGGGTGTGAGGGCGCGGGAGGCTAGATGGATGAGAAGCTGAAGTGGAGAGTGGCGAGTCAGTTGACGTGACGTGACGTGACGTGACTGACGTGGCGTGACGTGACGTGGCGTGGACGTGGCGTGACGTGGCGTGACGTGGCGTGACGTGCGCGTGACGTGGCGTGCGTGACGTGGAGTGACGGGAAGGGACGGGACGGGAAGGGACGAGAAGGGACGGGTACGGGGCGTGGCAGGAATGTGAATGAAGCGATTGTGGATATGTGTTGGAAAGGAGGGGTCGGGAGCGGGGGCAGGACGGCGGTGTGGCTGGGCTGGTGACAGAGGGAGAGGATGCAAGCTGTTCAACCACTTGCAAAATTCCACAAGTTTCGCGGACACGCGTAGTTTTATTACAAAAGCTTCAATCAGGACGCAGCAAAAGCTAGCATTTGAGTTTCATTCAACCGCATTGAATGACAAGACCTCCAAAGCATTAAATTGATTATTAGAAATTGGAAAAAAGGAAAAAAAACGAAAAAAATTAAAAATCGATTGAAAGGAAACATAGGTCATTGATGAACTATATCTGGGTTTGAGTGCCCGCTAGATATATTCTGCGAGAGACTTAGAGGAAGAACGACATGGGAGAGATGGAAGAAGGGAGCTAAACGAACAGTGCTGACGAGGACGAAGACGAGGTGGGAAATACAGCAGCATAGAGGTCCAGTTTCTAAGATAACGGAGGAAAGTAAGGAATAGGAAGGCGATGACCTCGGGGGAAGAGGGTATGTCTGGAAAAGGTTCGTGGGGATGGGAAGGAAGCGGGGGAGAAAATAAATGGCTGCAGGCGAGGAGTGAAGGCGAACTCTAGCAACGCGACGCGATGCAGAGGTTGTGAAGAGTCTGCAAGTTGGGCGAGAAGCACGCGGCAGAAAGAGACAGACTGCACTGATTTGCTCTTTAGTTCTGGTTTAAGCCTGCCTGCGTTGTCAATTCGCAAATAATTCAATTCCGGCAGACCTCACCGCACACTAATTGAAAAGGATCGGAATGTATTTGAGTATTCCATGTATGCTTGTATTAAAGATACGAATATTGCAGCGTATCATTTTTAGATATTTGAATACTTTTGTTTTATTTACAGTCTAATTCAATTCTTTCATTTTTTGAGCAAATAATATATATTACGTCAATTGCATATTTGAATGTGATCTTTCAAAATCATAAAGCTACGATTGTCATATTGCAAAAACCAGTAAAGCATGCTTGGTGGATTGTTACTGATTCCGGAGCGTCAACTACAGAGGGCATTAGTCCCGTAAGTGTAGTGCATGTTTTCCTCAGGAGGTGGAGGTGATATTTCCCGCTGGATGTCGAGATCCGGCGTTTGCCTACCGTCGTCTAGCGGGATTACATCAAGCAGGTATCTTCCACCAGCGGACACGCCTCATCGGGGACAAGCATTAAGCTCCCGACCGGTCTCCGGGCATGTGGTATTGTAGTGCACGTTTGTGTAAGTGTGCGTAAGGAGTGAGCATAGGACAAGGTAGATGAAGGAAAGATGTCGCGTGGTCCGTTTATTAGGGTACTGCTCCGGCATTCACTCGGTGTTGATCGGATAAACACGGAGAACTGATCACAGCAGCCAGCGTCAAAAAAAATCCCCCTCCAGACAGCGACTGAATTCGACCTAGAAGACCAGCTAGTGTCGAAACTTTTTCCACGGGACTCGAACCTAGGGCCTCCCGGTCAGAGGCACTGCAGTGACATCAGTTGATGCACTGAGCTACCTCTCCAAGTACAAATCAGCCAAATTAATTTTATATATATATATATATATATATATATATATATATATATATATAACTACATTTAAGTAACGTTTTATGTATAATCACAACAATTAAATTAAGTTCAAAAATGTTTATACAATGATTTGAATATTTGCAGCCGTAAGCAATCACATATTCTCTTTAAACTTTTACATTAAACGTTTTCGGTATCAAGGACTCACAAAACATGGATTCTGATTACATAGCGTGTTGAAGGAAGTAAATTAAAACTATTGTACATACAGGATCAAAATATATTGACTATTTCGTAACCAGAGACCAACTAAGTTTTATGTCCACAAATCACTGTTTCCCGTCGCACGATTCCAATAAATCCCTTCTTACAAAGTTAGGCGAGTGCCACCCTCGCGCTGCCGACTGCTCCGCTAGAGAGCGCAGCCCGCGCTCCCTCGCGCTAACGAGACAAGCAGACGAGTCGCCTGGTGACGGTGGCGTGCACCGCAACGCCTGCCACTCACCGGGGCGCTACATGCAATGCGCGGCGCGGCGTGGCGCTGGCGACCCGGCGCCACCACTGGCAGCCAGCGACTTCGTAAGGCGGAATTCAACAGACGCGCGCGGGCTCTTTCTAAAACAATTGTTTATTGAGCCTTGTTCACCATTTCTGTCCTTCAAGGGTTGGCATTAACCGTACAGAATATACAATAGTAATATTTCATATGAAGAATTAACAATAAATAATATACAAATACAAGATAGAATTGATGGAGGATGTAGCGTATTCTTATTGCCATAAGTGTAGTGCGTGTTTAGCGAGGGAGGTGGTGGTGCCCAAGCTGGAATGCGAGATCCGACAACGACCTTCACGTATTGCGGATATTTCTACATCAGAGAATCCCCCATTAGCGAAGCACCGCTCCCGCCGACGCAAACTCTAAGATCCCGACTTGTGGGTGGTGCACGTGTGTGTTTAAGAGGTTTAAGAGGAAGATGAAGGTAAGATCGCGTGAGGTTCGTACCCCACTTTGTTAGAGTACTGCTCCGGCATTCGCCTGGTGTTGATAAGAGAAACTACGGAAAACTACCGGTCAGAGTAGCCGCTCGCTAGCATTCTTTTGAAGGCTGAATTACCTATCAAGCCAGCGTCAAAAATCCTGAATGAATCCTGAATTTTAATGTGAGTTTTATTGATCATGATATTTAAATGACATATTCATGTTAGTCTTTTGTGTAAGTGAAGGTCAAGATATTTTGCATGGATATTTGATGGAAGCCATTCTGTAGCTGAAATTTTTATTGTAAAAACATTTGTATTTACAATATAATGCGATATAAAGAAGATATTTACATTGGCATCTAATGAAATTTAGCTTGCAAAAATATTAATTTGACATTTAAGATCGCGTTCTGAAAACTGGCACCACTTTTTTTCGAAATTGAGATTGATGCAGGATTGAGTGTGTTCGTGTGCAAAGTTGCGAGAACGGTTGTTTCCTAGTGTGGATGTTTTGAATTCATATAGGGGCGAATATACAAGGACAATGTCACACCGTGAATGAGTTTTCTAGGGATCGGCCCAAATGCGTCGTTTCTGTGTTTTCGGACGAGGTTCTGCGTGTAAATTTTGCTAGAGCCCATGCAGGGTTATAAAGCCAATGAGAGGGAGGAGGGAGAGGGGGAAGTGGAGAAGGAGATGAAGGGTGAGAGGGTCGGAGAGATGCTAATGGAAGAACGAAATTCGAGAAAAAATCGCTCACTTGGAACATGCACAATATGTTTTTCTAAATTGAAAAAGTTGGAAGCAACCATGAATGCCTATGATGTTTGTTACAATATCGGACACAGTAATCTTTTATAACAAAATACTCTTTTTCATTATCACCAATCACTTTTCTCTCTTCATCGTATTATTTCATTATACTCGTAATAATTTATAATAATTTCATTATAAATCTTTCTTTTACATGCCATAAATGAAAACTAACATTGAGGCCATGCAGCACCATTCATCTTCAAATTATAATTTTCTTTTCATTCTTTAAAAACTTAAAAAATAAATTCAAAAATATTCCAACAATACATGGAAAACTTCGATGCTAACGAAAATCTATGGTTCATCCATGAAGCGACGCGTTAGTAAAGACGAAGCAGTAAATACAGAGACGAAAAATATATACCACGTGCAAATTGCAGATTTGAAGAAGATTTAGTTGCTAACCGAGACAGTAGCCACAATGCACGAAATGAAAAGTTGTTGGTTTGTCATATGAGAAAGAATTCGATACTTTTATCGCGAGGATAAGATCACGCGAATGGGGAAAAATGTGTCGAAAAACCTGTCAAAACAATCATCTGTCAATAACGCGTATTTAAGTATTGTGATTGAATTTTTCCTTGGAAATGAATCTACAAATTACTAGTGTTTCTCCCATACAAATGTTAATCAAGTCGTGAAATGACTGGGAAGACCTAGTGCGATATTTGAAAACCATAAAAAGTAGATTATTTAGTACCTCTTTAAACAATCTTATTACTTAACATTTTTTGCTATCTTTTTATTCAACCACATGTATTTCAATAGGTTACTCAGCAATACACACATCAAGAGCCTCTTCATTGGAACCTAACTTGTATTTGCTCCTAAAACGTCAGGACTTGGCTACCATACAACAATAAATCTATAAATGTATGTGAGGTAAGGCTATATTATACATTAAGTGAGGTACACAACTGAGCCCTCATGATGAAGAAACGTCAAAATCTTAACGCCCGTTTTTCAGCATATGAGAAACAGGGTGTAAATGGTTTAAATCAATTTACTCCGTAGTTTAATACATGAATTTATTGTTTTGTTGTTGTTTTAATTTCATTTCATTTTTTAATAAGAGTACGTAATCGAAAGATTTGTTTTGTTTTATAGAATTCTCAAAGAATTTCATTGTAATGTAAAATTATTTACTGAATACTGTAAAATATTTTACTGTAATAGAAATACAACACATTACACTCCAATCGATAAGGCACATTACATATCAATAGAAATGTATGGGATAACGATATATATCTGTATATACTGAAGTTATGAATACGAGTTTGTTATTTATGATCCCATCAGATTCAATATTATTAAGCGAATGAAAGTAAAAGACAAAATGAAGCGCTTACGAAAATTTGTATTTGTTTATGGGAAACCCATACTTATTGGCTCAAATTTGTACTTGCTCCAAGGTTTCAATAAGTATAGTCTGGATCATTGATAAAATATTTGGCTAAACAAAATTACGACATTCTGCAAATTTATTTTTCTATAAATATTTTCTGTTGAAATACTGGTTTTAATTTATTTCTTTTTTCAGTACCATCTGCTTTGGTAATGATTGGAGAATATTCACCACTCTTCATTATTGTAATAATGTTTTTTCTTTCTATTGCGTTTGAAACACGTGTATCGCTCGTACATGTTCATGTATAGTGATTTCTATCGAATAGGCATGTGTATGTATTAACAATATTTGACGGCGATTTCATATTTCAATAAATAATTACGTACTAGTGGCTAATAAAATTCTTTTATTAAACAATAATTTCTAGTTTCTTACACATTATTGCCAATATGCTCTTATCCTACTGAAAATTTGATGTTTAAATTACTTCTATTTCCAATACAATCGTAAAACCAATCTTCCTTAATAAAACGTGGTAGAGAAAACCAGTTCCCCGGGAAGAGTTATAGCTGAATCTTTATGTGCCACACAGCATACCGAGACTGTTGGTAATTTCCATAAATTACTTCTTACAAAGAGATCTCGACACTTCAATCGAGCATCTATTGTTTTGCGAACAGTAGGTGCTGGAAACATAATTCAACTACTGAGGAAAGAAACTGATTGTAGGTGGTCTTCATTTATTATGTAGTAAAGTACAGATTAATGGTTTAGCTGTGAGTGTTTGAATGCATTGTGAAAGTATACGATAAGAAATTGCCCATAATTCAATTAAAAATAATTCAAACACATGTAATTCAATGGATGAAAACAAATATTGGAATTATGTTCTTCTCATTGATGTCAAGGAAATCTCACTGACGTTGTATGCAAGTTATTAATATTTAATGGAAAATCCTAATATTTTAAAACATGTTAAAAATATACTGTTTAACACATACGAATAAATAACAATGTCCAATTTATCAACCCGTTATTAAAATGTAAGATTAATATAGTCTATGAACCTTTAATAACGTAATATTAACGTTTTTCACATTCCTTTGCGTATAAACTGGATGGGAAGATAAGAAAGAAAAGGCGATAGAAGAAAATATAATAAATAAAAATAATTAAATAAACTTAAGAAAAGAAAAGAGGTAAGTAAGGAAAAAGAGATTGAATACCGGAGTTGAAGAAAAAGATAAAATGTTTGAAATGGTTTAGAAAGAATAACTAATGCTGCTGCAAGAGCACATTCCCATTATTTGTAACATTTTTGAACAATTTGTAACAATTTTGAAAAGTTTATTGTAGCTTAACGTAAAGTATAAATATTGAATAAACGACCAGAGAAATACACACTTTGTTAAAATGTAAGATCAGCTTAGTTTACGGAGCTGTAATAGAGTAATAAACTACAAAATAATGCATGTAAAGTAAAAATATCCGTTTCAAACACGCAGGGCCTCGAGTTCAGTCAGGTCGATAAAAGAATGTAAATGTTGCACAAATTGCGCTTATGTTGATCACTGTCACTTAGCAAGGCAGGCAACCAATCATGCAGGTAGGACATGAAGACACACAGACAGGCGAGAAAGTAAAAATTAGAGAATGATAGTGAAAGAAAATTTAAACATAAAGAAAACGAGAGGAGGGAAGAGTTGGGAAAGAGCGAAAGAACCAATCTGCAGGAAACGTATGGGGAGAAAGTAAAAAAAGAACACGTTTGTCGTGCACAAGTGCATGTTCAGTTGACGAAGCAGAAAGCATTTGACCATCCTAACGCAAGCGGTGCGCAAACTGCTGATAAGCTTAGACACGAATTCGCTCACCGCGCTTATTTGCGGTGGCTGTGCACAACACGTCCGGACCAGTATGATAAGCACCCACTGCCCCTCTCTCCACTCTACCGCCCCGCCAAACCCACCCCGCCCACCTTC
>BOPP01000001.1:5481616-5516023 GCA_017312745.1 Gryllus bimaculatus
ATCCGCGCCCATGCCCACCCCGCTGTCACGGCCGAATTCGTAAAATTCCAATTAGCGCTCATTCACTCCGCGGGTGACAGCGGCGCGCCACGGGGCTGAGGGGTCGACGCCAGCGCAAATTAGCCCTCGAGGCCCCGAGCTGTAATTCCAGGAGGCCCCGTGCTTGGCCCCGTACCTGGCCCTCCGCCCACAGGAGCACGTGGGTTCTCAAGTAAGGAGAAGGACGAACAAAACTCCAGAGGACGCGAGAGCACAAAGTAAAAAGGTGTTTACGCGAAGAAACTTTATTATAAGACATATTGTTTAATTAATTCTCAAATGTTTTATAAGCCCGTATTATTATCAATTTAGAGTTGAACTGAATATTCTTTACGTTTTCATGATTTAATCTACATAATGATTTGGTCAAAATGTTTAACTCTTAGTATGTAGTACAAATATGTATGGAGTCTTATATTCAGATGTAATTTTATTTTACAAATTTGCCATTTCTTTTATTTTTCAGGTAAGTAATCCAAAAGATGACGGAGAGGAAATAAATTACCCTAGAGTGGTAAGTACTGTAGTTATTACCGGTGACAAAGTCAAAACAAAGGAAGAAACTGATGTGCGTATATTAACATTTGTGTTGTTATTAACAAAAGTTATAAATGTGTCGAACTTTCAATTCTATTCCCTGAGGAATTAATTTTTCTATATTCTTCCTTTCATTCTTCACTACTTTTTACCCTTAATTTTATACCCAGACGTTTCCGGTCGTTATCGAGAACTCAGCTCCATAATTGGCATGGACCCTTGAGAATCGATTCGCAGTTTTATGTTACTCGGATCCCACCTTTCTTGTGAAGGTTATCTTTTCGAGGACGAGTATGTTTTCGACAAACATTGAAAGCAAAAGAATAAATGAAAAACACGTGGAGTGCAATGGATATATGGAGGTCACTCAAGTTTGTAACGGGTCTCTTCTTTTGGGGAAAATCTAGCTATATAAAAGTAAATTCAGTCAGTAAGCCGTGAAGTGTTTGTTATACGTTTAGTCTGTAAAATGGAACAACGTGAACAAAAAACATTCAACGAATTGGTGTATATGAGTTTCCTTTTCATTTAATTCAATAAAAATACGTAAGTAGTAGATTCAGGAGTGACGCTATTCTATCTGAATTTGTGCGGAAAATGCGATGAAAATTTTGCGTTGTCTGAGTTCCAGAATACTTTGTTAATCGCAGACACCGAGGTTGAAACCTCTGCTTTGACCTGGAAATGTATGAAGAGAGTACAATTGTCAGTACCAAATTGGCTGTTATTTACAAACATTTAACTTAATCCGAACTACCTTAACACGACGTACACAAACTCTCTGAATAACTGCTCCCCATACAACACAGAACATTCCACACATTGAATATATTTATTAACCTGATCTCACTGTTATTAAACAAAAACCAAAATCTGCCCTGGGAGCCGAAGGGGTGGCTGAAAAAGCGAGGAACGCCCGAAGGAGCCCGCAACGCGACGCGACGATGACGCGGACAAACACGGCCTGTTGGCCGCGAGATAGCGATCGGCCGCTAGGGAAGAAACGAGCGAGAATGGCTCTTTTACCCTAATAAGCCTCGCGCTCCCCAACCACAGAAAGAACACTGAGAACGAGGTTCAAGCGAGATGCAGAATCAGTACATCAGTTCTACGAGCCAGGGTCCTGGTCGCCTGGGGCAGAAAGGCGCAAGGGATAATAAAGCCCTTATTATTTCTTTTAAAATTGCATTGTTATCCTTCTAGTTTGAGTTAAATAAGAGGCAATATCAGAAGATATTAGTACTTCCCACCAGTTAACATAGCATGGATATTTGCAGCGGCAACCGATCTGTGGCTTCAAATCCCGTGTGATTCCCCCAAAGACGTGTGATTGTAACTTTAACGTTTATTCCCACGCATTTCTTTAAATTTCATAATGGAAAAATATGTTCCGAGTCGGGCATGAGCGGCACATTTATTAATAAATAAGGGAATTTATAGTAAATGTAGTAGTAAATGTCAAAATTTGTGCTTATAAAATTAGCATTTTAAAAAATAAGTAACAAAAATAGAAAATATTTAAATACAGTTCTTGGTAGTGTTGAAAATTACTCGAGATAAGATTTTTAAACTGTGAAACACGAAAGGTCTAACAATTTTTAAAACAGATTAACTAATAGTTAGCAAGTGAACGAACATTCTACACCTGCAGAATTGGTCTCTAGTCGTGTATACGTAACTTCAATATGAACGAGTTTAGTCAATTAAGCGACCAATTGTTTACAATGAAAAGGAGCACGAAAAAAATAAAAAAATAAAGAAAAAAACGTAAATAAGAAACATTTCATTAATTTAAACAAAAATTCACTATTTATGCTTACATCCCATTTCATTATTGAATTAAGCAGGCATTTTTATTGAATTAATTTCTTTGTCAATTTATCATTTTCTAACAATTTTTTGGAAATTTTGAAGACAGAAATATCCTTCATATTGAATTTTACGGTAAGTGCAAAAGAGTATTATTCATTCAATCTTCATTTCCCACTTGTCAAAAAATCTGAAATACGGAATTTGAAACAACTGAAAACGGCGAGAATTCCGCCCACCTGGCAACACCATTCGCCTTTCCGAATTGTACCGTCAAAAGGGCCGGTTTCACCAAACAAAGAGTAAGAGTTTACTCTGGAGTAAATCATGTTTACTCGAGAGTAACTTCTTGGAGCGTTTCACCAACACTTTACTCGAGTGTAAATCGCTTACACGAGAGTAAATTCGAGAGTAACTTTACACCGCGAAAATCCGTCGGGTAAAGTACGGAGTAAATTCAGTTTTCAAAGTGCATGTACCTCCGAAGTGTTGTTACGGTTCGACGATTACGAATGATAGTATTTGTAGACGATTCCAGCAATGATTCGAAATATTATCCACTAGTGCGAAGACAAAGGGTACGAGAGAGAATGGATTGGTTTTAATTACGACGATCAAGATTTTGTCATGATCAAGATTATGATTGACCAAATCAGCTGTTTAACTTCATCAGATACATTGTAAACTGTAGAGAACTTCTAAAGTCATTTTTCTCCCATGTGGATAAGAAATAAAGGTCGTACGTACCGAATATGACAACAAAAGGAAAAATAATAACTACAGGAACTACAAGCACTAAGAAATATTCATTTATTTATTCAGTAAAAACTCTATGTGACGTATGGGGGAGATCATTTGCCCACGTTTTCTTGAGTTCCAGAATCCCTTTCCAACATTTTAACTACAAATAGTTGAAATGTGAATAAAAGTTTAAAAAATAAAACAACAAATAATAATAAAATTTAGAAAAACACGAGATCAGCAACATTTGAGAAAATAAACATTTTCGTTCCCTAGTTATAGAAAATTAATTTGCACCGCCATCGGTAAACGAACTGCAAATTTGATTTTTCTGCATTGCTAACAAAATAGTAACTCGTCTCCAGAGAAGAAGAATGAATATTTATTAAGAAATAAAGATACAGAAACTAGGAAATGAACTATGTTAACTCAAACCACCATAACACCACACTAGATTATAACGCCAAGAACTCCGAAACTGAAATGAAATATAGAATATAAGGAATTAATCAAAGTTCGCGTTGGTCCGCATTGGTTCCAGAGTCATCTCGCTCACAGCCTCTTGAATCGCTCTCAAATATTGTGTGTTCAGCTGATTTGCGGAGTAAATCGGAGAGTATGTACTCTAGAGTAAAATAACCCTCTAGAAGCATGGTGAAACGCTCATATTCATTTACTATCTTGGAGTAAATGGTTACTCTCGGGTAACGACTCTCAACTTTACTCGGCTGTTGGTGAAACCGGCCCAAAGACGCGTAAGAGTTTGGCGCGGCATCTCTTAATTCAGAGATTATCAGATTAGTTTTTAAAATATCGAAAAGGAGGACACATTTCGATTAAGAACTGAACCTATAAAGGAAGAAACCTACTTAATCCATTTAATATTTGGATTTTCTGACGCCTCATATGCTCTATGTCTCAGTTTCATTTGCGTCATCGCGCAGTTCCTTATATTTCCCAAGTTATTTGGCATTAAAGTTTCGCTTACAAATGCCAAAAATCCATTTAGGTATTTTGCCTTTGCAAATATAAATATTAATGATGTGAGTTTTAAAACCATAATTCTTGAAAAATCAAAATAATATAAAAATATGCCATGTCATCTAATTCACTATATTTGCACTATCCGTACACAAGTACAAAAGAAACGAGTGTTAAAATAGCACATACTTTCTCTCCTGAACTTAAGTTTTCAAGTGCCCAAATTTGCAGAAAATTGTGCATGATCTCATTTTAAAATCTATCTTTAAAGAACAGATTGTATAAAAGGAAAAATATCATTAATATTTTAAGTACAGAAAGACTTCTAAAAAAATTTTAACTTTTGCAATTTTTGAAAAATCAGGGTTCTTAACGAACATGAGATCTGCACATCAGCCAGATCGATTGGGGAATATCAATTCGGAAAAAATTGGCAGAACGGTTTAGTCGCTAGCGTTGTTCACAAGACGGACAGTCGTTTTGCCATCATTCGATTTTTCGGTATACAGGACCCACAAAATAGGAATTCTGACATCACCATGTGATTATAGACTTTTTCTAAATTCTGCAACTGGATTGATCCACTTTTCGTTACCTGGGCTCTTTAATACGAGTTTTCTGCCGAAAATTTGCCGTTTCTTGCGCAGCATTACATAACTTTCTCTCTACTCCGTAAGAAGAAGTTAAAAAGTAGTGATGCAATAGAATGGCACATACTTTCCCGCATTACTTTTCTATTTCCTTTGGGCTCAGCTAGCTATTAGAACTTAAAACATAGTCTTGCCAGCTGTCATCTATCGCCGCACACAGTACATTTTTTGACATGTTATTAATTTTTTAGTTTCCAAATAGTAGAACAAGAATTTTAAAAATATTAAATAACAGTAAAAATTCGTCGTGAATGGCAATTTTCATTGAAACATTTGGGGCCATTTTTAAGAAAATGGCGTTTAAGCGCTACTGTAAATTCGAAATTTGAAGCTCTTTTTCACAGAAAAATTTTGAGTTTTCGAAAATCTTAATTTGAATTTATTTTAAGTACATTACCTCACAAATACAATCGTGTTTAGCAATTGCTGGAAATGTGCACATAAAGAGTGAGATATCTTTCAAAAATATTACATTTGTGTAATTTTTCAAACAGCACATAAATACACCCAAATTATCTTTACGTCGTATGAAAGAGTGCAATTACCACTATCCGTTCGAAATGTTTGAAGAAAAATTTGAGGAAATGACGTTTGAGCGTTTCTGAAAATGCGGAGTTTTGAGCTAGTTTTCACTGAAAACGGTTGAGTTGAGAAACTTTATGTGGCATTATTTAAATCACATGCACTTATAAATACAATAATGTGAACAAATTACTGTACACATAAATATTAACAACATGAAGGGCAAGTCAAAAAAATTACATTTTTGTATTTTTTGAAAAAAGCAAAATAATACAGCATTATGGCTATAATGTCGTCTTCTAGGGTGAATTTATCACTATCACTACCAAAAGTTTAAAGAAAAAACTGGAAGCCATTTTTGCAAAAATCTGATTTTTGTAATTTTTAAAATTGCACTTCAAGCACGCAATATTGCGGGAAAACTACTAAAATTTTCCAAAAAATGTTCAGAACCTTATTGAGAGAACTCACTATGGAGAACCAATTTTAAATGAAGAAAAAATCTCTATCTTCAATTTTGTTGTTTAAGATGACGCCGGAAAAGGTTTGAAATTTTCGAAAATTTAGAGTTAATTGTGAATATCGGACCTACACCATTTTTATAAGTATATTTTACTCTATTCTTACAAGAAATTTAAAGAAAGAAACAGTTTTTGAGAAACTTTTGATAATATCCGCATTTCTTCTTGTAAAGTACCCCCCAAATTTTAAATATTTTTTTAAATCTCAAAGTTTCGACTCGATTCAGATGGACAAGAGTTTCTTCAATTTGAAAAAAATTCTAATAATGGTTTTGGCACGGACGGACTGACAGGGGTTTGAAGATAACCCCTTTTTCGGTATCAGGGAACTCCAAAAGGTGTATTTTTGTTGAAATATCGAAATCGATTTTACGCAGCATTACACAACTTTTCGTATACTACGCATATTACTCCGTAAATAGTACGTATACGGGAAAGTAAAAATGACCGTAATATAAACATTATATAAAAAATATCAAATTCTATTTATTTCACGCAAAAACTTCTCAAATTTTGAAACAAAAATATTAATGACCTCATTTAAAGATAGAATTTGGAAGTTCAAATTTCATTCAGAATAGAAATTTTTTTCTTCAACATTATAATTGTAGGAAAAAGTTCAAAAAAAGGGAAAAAGTCGTAAAAGTGTAATTTTTGAATATTCAGATAATTCAATGAAACCCAGAGCCATTTGTATAAGCGTATTGTATTTATTCGATAAAAAATGCAAGTCAAACATTTGAAGCAATTTTTACACAAAAAATTAAAAAATGTAATACAAGCTTCATGAAAAAGAGCCCTCAAAAGTCAAAATATCCGTTTCAAATCCAAGGAGCAGCTACAACAGCCAGATCGAATGGAGAATATCAATTTTCGCCAAAATCTTACCAATGGTAAAATAACTTCCATCGTCTTTCTCCGCACAGGCGTTGCACGTTCAGAGGATGATCGGCACGCGATCGAAGAGATCTTAAGTTTAAATGTATATTTGATACCGGTCATCTTTTATTTACTTCATTATTACAGGGTACCTACTTCACCAGCGATATTATGTAATCTTGCCTACGATTTACCGACGTTTACTGACGGCGTTTTACCATAAACCAATCTTTCAGTATCAAGTAACACGTGTTTTGTTGGACATTGATGGACCCCGGCCCCCACGGCGTGAGACGAGTACTCGTCCTGGTATACCACGGGTCGCCCTACAAACTTTCCCGTAGTATCTCAAACACAAAAACGAGGGAGCAAAGTAGAGATTTGAAGAGGGAACCGTAACACAAGAGGGATAAACAATATTCATGGTAATTAAATGTTAATACCTTTCTGGTGGAATTCTAAAACGTGAAAATACATAAAGTTAATCATATGTAGATTAAAATTTCCATCTGCGAGTTTATTTTGCTCCAAGAACATTACAGATTTTGATGTTTGCTTACCACTAATTTATTTAGCATCACATCCCCAAATTATTTATATGCACTGCTTTATAATAATTAAAGTTGATCTTGAAAATTAGTCTTTTTTTTACACTGAAAATCTCGTTATTTTGTGCCTTTTTTGATCAACTCTATTTTGTAATTATTTTCGTTTCATTCATTTTTATTACACAAACTACCACTTCCACCGGCAGTCACCCTTCGTCTACGTCTACCCAAGCGTGAGAAACTATCACTAAACATTATTCCAGTCACGATCTAAAATTTGTTTCAACGTATGTTTCAGTAGAGTCATTCACAATGCTCCATCCCATTTTTCTCTCTCTCTCTTCATCAGATTCTCAGCTTTAGGTGCTCCTATTTCTATTCCCAAAACACGAGATTCATCCTTCCACATTACATGGATATCTCGTTTATGCTAATAGTCGACTATCCAATTAGGAGGTGAAAGAAATTTCGCTTTTCTCCCAGAAGATCGCAGCTTCCTGTCCACCCTGCTGCACGACTGTCCGCCTAATGAACCTGAATGGGTGGGCGTGGTATGGAATGGGACACACTGGAACGAGATCGGTGGAGAGGCGGAATTGTATGTCTCAAGCGAGGATTCTTTGGCACTGACAAAGCAAAGAATAAAAATAAACGACTTGGTATAACTAAAAGGCGCGTTTATCGCAATAACACGAGAAACAAGCATTATAAATGTTGCAAGAATATATAATTAAATTTGTTCTTTAACTCATTGCGGCTATTATTTCTACACACATTATTTTCATTTGCATTGATGGTTATGAGCCAAAATTAAATGTGCGAAACATGCACAAGGTACAAAATACTTTGCAAAATAACTCAACCATTTAAATTATTGTGAAATTTGAGTTTCTTATACTTTTAGTAACAGGTTTATTTTAATTGATATTCCTAGGTCAGTCGTTTTGTAATGTTTCTCAGTACTCTCTAAACTACACTAAGGAATTATCAACAGCGAACCATAGCAAGTGAACAATGAACAAATAACAAGAGGAGAGAGATAAAGTTATTTTTCCATTTATTTCCATGCAACACAGTGTAATAACTGAATAATACCAGAGATGTCTCAAGTTTACCGTGCCTCACAATGCAAGCAGACACGCTTTACGGACAAAAACGCGTCCCACCTTCAGACTGCCGTGCGAATCATTATAACTCCTCGATTCTAATGTCCTAACGAGTGCACCGTTGAGAAGTGAAGAAAAAAGTTTGTTCCTAAGGGTCTTTCGCTACGTTTTTCTTACTCTAAGATAAATCCAGCGCAAGCTTCCCTTCATTTTTAAGAAAGTGATTGTTTTTTAAAAGTGCTTTTATTTTCTACCACTTCCTTTGGAGATGATTAAGAAACTGCACAATATTATGAAATAATTCTTCTACGAGTAAAGAATTTTATCACAGAATTTCTTTGATATTTAAAAGTTTCTTTCACTAATCTTAAAATCCTTGCTGAAAGCAATACTTCAAACAAGTTAGAAAATTATTCCACGGGGTGTGAAGACAACACAATAGTTTAGCTTATAACAGAGTGTTAGGAACCCTGTTATAGATATCCAGAAATATAAATTAACATAAATATTTTCCCAAAGTGTCAAGAATAGCATTATTGCTGTCAAACCCATTAACATAAGTTTTCATATAAGAATCGATAGAATGATATAAGAATCGAAATAATAAAACTAAGATATTATTTCCACATTTTAACACAAATTTTGACTTCAGAGGCATGGAAAATAAAAATGCTGTCACCGCAATAAAATAATTTTAATATTCTTAACAAACATCTATTACCAATTGTTTAAATGGAACTCAGCGGACATATCAACCATCTGAATAACTCTAAACCATTTGTTAATGGATTCTTCTTCACTGATATGTGGCGTAGAAGTGGCTTCGGGACTGGCGCTGCGCAGAGGTCCGGGAGGGCGAGGACGGAAAGCTGCCCAGCGCAATGACCCGCCACCGCAGCTCTTTTATTATTTGTTAATTAATTATCGGCCGCAGCAAAGTGTAGCTGATTGATGAGTATTATTATCTGAATAAACCTTTGACCCTTTGTATATTACTTGCGCGGTGGGAGGGGCAAATGTTTGCCGTTCGCTGAAGCATCCTCACGCTCATGTTCTTCACGTTGCGCCTCCTCCCACTCACCCCTCCCCCTTCTTCGCCTCTCCCATCGTTTGTTCGTCCCCGCCACGATCGTACCGCCCTCGCACCTCTCCCAGTCCCTTGCGGCCCCGAGCAATCCACCCCTGCACTGGGAAAAATACTTGTTCGCAGCCAAAAGATTTCTATACAGGCAGTTTGTGAAACACGGTCCAAACAGGTAATTAGTTTGCTGTAGCATCGTGATTTTTTATTAGATAATTGTACACTCCATTCATTTAATCAGGATTTAGTTCAGTATAATATTTCCGTTTTCGTCAATATTGTTTATTACATTATTAGTCGGACGTTTCTGGGAATTTTGCTTTCTATCTCAGTGTACCACTGACTACGCCGCCCCGCCCATCCTGGCTCTTTCGCATGCCTTACCCCACTCTGACCCATCCTGTTCCTTCTATTGTCAGGACAGACAGAGACATTCTTTACACGGTAACGATCAAACTCTCCTGATGAATGTTATTACTTTGTATTTCCAGTCATGTAACTTCATTCTTCGTAAACTCTTGTAAAAATATTGGATTCTTTATTTTATATAAGTAATCATCAATTGACGATTACACGTATGCTAAGTCTCCGAGAAAGGCAAAAACGAGTCTATACATATTTACTCGTAATTATATCATATAGAACTCTTATCGTTTCGCCCAGACTGTAGATCGTCATATCCATATTTTTATTGTTAATATTCCTGTTCGAGGAATTCTGATTCAGTATTAATTCCATTTACCACTGAATGATGTAAATGTATGCTTTTAATGGAAATAAAAACTATCGGCTCAATCGATTGATCACAAAACGTACCTCTGGACTACTGATCTCCCTCCTATTTCACTCGCAGCAACTACACATACCGCATTTAACAGCTATGTTTCTCCACCATCCCTTTTAAATTTCTATATTTCTATATTAAATATAGATTCACAATTTTTGCGAACTTTTATCTTAGGTCTGCTCAGGCTCGGACGGACACTGCTTCGTGGTCTGGGTAACCACTGTTTCAGTCAATCTTTCCAGGCCTTTTCCACGGCTGAAATTCGCCGATGTAATGGGCTATCGTATTTCAACACTTTTACCTGACAACTTTAGCTCAATAGTCTTCGAGATGCCCGCAGCCCCGAGAAAAATCACATGAAGCCAACAGCTAAAAATTGATAACTTCCTTCGGCGCTACTCTCTGTAAACATTTGCCTTTGTCGACGCCGTGTTTCATCGCCGGCATTCAGGTTGGAATGCCAGCGAGAGAATGGAAGGCATTGCACGCGCAATGTTTGCTGAGATTTACAGAGCAAAGCAAGGAGCATTTTCCAGGAGCAGGAGACAAGAACTTCTGTGGAGAGGTGAGGAGCCGCAAATCCATTAAGCAACCAGTTTCACTTTCGCTTTTGGAGAATTGCTACGAAGTTGTTGAGTCTGGGCCACCAAGAAATTAGATAACGACGGTCGATTCCAAATTATGTAATAGTTTGATATGAAGTGATGGTTGAATTTTAAAGGTTTGTAAATACTTGTTTATACTTCGGTTATAAAAATCTAATTATTAGAGAGCTTGAAAAAAAAATAAAGAGTAAGTATGCATCCACAAACACTCATATTTACAAAATATATTCTCACAAGGATTTAGAACACAACACAGATAATGTAATGAAATAAATATCCTGTACTGAAACAGATGTAATTAAGGTCTAATTTAAAGAAATTTAAGGTGGACAATGTGTAGCGTTAGGCATATTTTCTCTCATACTTGTACCAGTTAACTCTCCATCCGAAGATCTTCAAAACATTCATAAGAAGCCTATTAATTTTTCACACCATCACCGCAAAAGACAGAAAATAAATATTTTTTGCTTAAAATTACACAGAACTTAAAAACTCAGCATCTAAATGTGATTTTGGTACATAGTTTAAAAGAAGCAACATTATACATTTTAAGACGTTTTTAATTTAATTGTTTGTTCCTTCTTCGTCAGATTAATTTCCTACAATATACTTCATTGCGACAGAACGTATCAAGCTGTTTTTACTATAATTTAAATTCTTTTTTACGTAGTGTTGTCCGTGCTTTTCTACATCTCCTTTCTCTCAGTAACGTTTCTGCATTTCACACTCGGACAAACCCATTCAGGGCAAAACACACTTTTCAAATCTATACAGGTACTGGTTGAAGTTTTCTCAGAATTTTCCCTCAAAATGAGACATTTTGTTCCGACTCATTACTTTCGAGGTCTCTTCTTAATTCACTCTTAATCATCCTGATTCTCAGCGTTGAACCGTTTCGTTTTGCTTCGATTTATAAAAAATATTCGATTTATTTTGGGTTTTCGTCGCAAATTGATTCAATTTGTCATTTGTCTCTTTATCATTTATCATATTTTTTCCCAATCTTTGTATTTCCAATTTTCTCTCTTTCTCTTATTGTCCTCGCACATTTTATTAGCGTCCTTTTTCCTTTCTGCCTTCTTTTACCTTCTCTTACTTTGTAAGAAGAGAAGGTATTGCAATCGTAGGCCGGTAAACGGTGATGTTTTGACAGAAAATCTCTTATTGCCTGGTTCTGGTAACGAAAAATGGATAAATCTTGTTCCTACGTGTAGTGAATTCCTTCATCTATCATAATGTGTAGACGAAATCCATATTTCGGTCCTTGATTCCGAAAAATCAGTTGACATCAAAACCTCTGTGTGTGTATCTCGCCCCGTCCGTTCATCTGCGAGACTGTGGTCACCCCTGGTATCTAAACCATTCTGACGATTTTCTATAAATTTCATACTCCCCTGTCGATCTGAATGAGCGCGAGAACCCTTAAATTTGGAAAACATAATTTGAGTTTTGAGAGTACTTTACATAAAGCCTCAACATTTTCAAAATTTTCTCAAAAATTGGCTCCAAATGCTTTTATTACACTTTGCCCTCAGAGAGCTTAAAAACGCTTAAAATGTTCAACATTTATTCGATGTCTTCCTACAACTACAATATAGAAAATAGATATTTTCTTCCATCATGGAACCTGTTATTCAAAGACAGGTCTTGAAATAAAATCTTGTACAATTTTTATTGTATTATTTCGAGAGAGAGAGAGGGGGGAGGGAGAGAGGGAGAGAGAGGGAGAGAGGGAGAGAGAGGGGGAGAGAGAGGGAGAGAGAGGGAGAGAGAAGAAACAGAGCGGTGTGAGAGGGGGGAGTGTGTGAGAGAGGGGGAGTGTGTGAGAGAGGGGGGAGTGTGTGAGTGAAGGGGGAGAGAAAGAAAAAGGAGTATGAAAGGGCGGCAGAAAGTAAGAGAAAGAGAGAGGGGGTATAGAAAAACAAACGCGGACAACACATCATCTTTCTGGGCGGAGGCGGGGGCGGAGGCGACGAAACCCTCTTACGGCCGCGGGATCGAGACCCGGAGCCATCGCTGACTCACAGCGCAGCACGCCGCCTTCTGTATTAGGAAGCGGCGACTGCCGAGCGGCGCGGCGCGGCGCGCGCTCGCATGCCAGAGCCCGAGAGGCTCCTCGAGTCTGAATAGAATCTTATTTACTGTCACACACATGAGCGTGCATTACAGCTCTGCGAAACCTTAGCGTAGTCAGGGGACGAAACGACTACACCAACAGTTTGCCTGGAGAGGGCAAGAGGGGGGTATTCAGACATCTATCAGAGAATATCAAATATAAATTTTACTCAAAAGACCGAGAAAAGCATAGAAACAAATTCTGTGCAAGTTTGTATAACAGAATTAAAATTAATAATTAGTTATAATCATTCTAGGACCTTTTATATAATGTGTAAATAACTTTATTAAAGATTATGTTCACAGATGTATAATAAGTCTGTAAGATATCTGATTATTACAGATAATACTATATGTACATTCTAAAATTCCGAGAAATTCCCGACCTGGTTAGTAACGTTTCTTTTGATTGATGTGTCGCATATTGTTATCCGCCAGCAGGGTAGTACGATAACGTGATTTGGTGGGTGAGATATACTGTCTTGATTGGTGCAAACCAGATGTTTATTTCAACATTATTGGTGTTAATTTCACGTGTCATTTGTGATTTGTGATTTTCAATTTACAAGCTTTAATGTACATTTTTGATGAAATTTCACTTTTTTAACCGTAGATAGGTTCCTCAAAAACATTTAATTGTGACTTCATAGCCAAACTCCCCCCTTGAAGGGAGGTTTTTAAACCGATTAAAGCTAATTTCTATAATTTTCCATTTTTACTTCATGGTTTCTATAATAATCGATTTGATTGTTGTAGAGTTTTTTTTATATCTGTTTTTACCAAGAAAAACACTATTTACTTTGAAACAAAAATCAGGTTTTTGACAAAAGTTACTTTAAGAAATATTTATGATCATAAATATAGAACATTACCGGTGGTTTGGATAGTTGTGGGATGGTACATGAAATTTCGAAAACGGAAATGCTTTGGAGAAATGTTCCGTTCAACTCATTAATTTGGTACTTTTATCTACTTTCAATTGTTTTCATCGGGTGTTGCCGGTCACTGCATGTTCAACAAAACGTTTCGCTTGCTCTGCGGTCGGAACGCGGTGGCGGAATTGACTAGTTCACAAATCCTTTCAATTAAAAAATATATCGCCGCATTTGAAAAAAACATGAATCAACACACAATTACCATATATCTTTGGTATTGTTTTTTTTCAGAAATACTTAAAAGAGTTAGCTGTATAGTACATATTTTTCTTTTGTTAATGTCATCGTCCAAATATTGATTTAATTTCCTCTGAGAAGGTGATAAACGGTAAAGATTCCTTTCGATGACAGTTTGAATCGTACACACATTAATTGTTGGATATATTATGATTATATAATGCAATTATTTTTAATGCTTAAATATTTTTCATTTGTTTATACTAAGTATTTTTTGTTTGCACCTAGTATCAAAACATTTTAATGCAGTGTAATCTTAATATACATTTTATGATAAATTCCCTTCCTCTTCTTTATTATTAGATTCCTTCATTCAAGAAGAATGAGAAGAAAACTAGTACGTAGTACAGTGTCATGAATAACGTTATAAATTTGACTCAAAACCTGTTTCATAAAACGAAAGATGCAAACGTGTCTTCTGCCTGATGTCTGACATTGTCTTGTCTTTGATATTTTTGTACCTTCGTAATCTATATTTTATTTTTTTTCTCTTCAGTGATTTCATAAGCAGAAAGATCATAACTTGATTCAGCCAGAGCAAAGTGCACCTCTCGTCGTCCAGACGCATCACGTAGGCAATGCTTAAAGAGATCTTATACATATTTCATTACTTTTACATTCGTGTTCGCTACAACCATTGAATATGCACATTGTATAGGCAAATAATTTAGGCTGAAATAAGAAACACGTGATCTATACCACCACAGAACCACCTCAAGTAGGTCGTCATCTCAAGTACTCTCATAAATAATGAGGGCCATTGAGATAAAATAATAACCCTTTTGGCTCGAGGGGCAGCGAATATATTGCGGTTCCTGGAATGTACAGTAAATATTCTCTTTCAAAATATTTCTGAGAAGCAGCCTTTTGCGGTTTCAACATTTCCACACTAAACGTTCATTTTATTAACTGCCGCTCAACGAATTTCTTTGCCAATCTGGCACTGCCATCGTAAGCTTGCTCTGAAAAAAAAACGTACTCGCCTTGCAGAGAAAACTTATTCCAAAAGAATGTTCATTTAAATGAACATACAAACGTGGGTAACTTCTAAACATTAAAAACATTTACAAAACAATGCAAAACTTTAGTTTGTTTTCAAAAATTAAATTATAATTCTTATACTTATATGATACACATAACAACACATAAATTAGCGTCAATTTTTTAACAAAAACGCTTCTTTATTTGATTCGTCAAAAGGGAAAGTTTGTTAATAATTTAAGTTGGAATATTAAATCTGGACGCTCGGTAACCACTTCCTCCAAAGAAAATGTTTACTTGACAAGTGAGCTGTCACTAACTATAATATGATCAATGGCCATCTGAGGGAATAGCAAATGAATCCCACACATGCCTTCACCAACACGCAATCTCTTGGTCTTTATTGTATCTGCACATGCGAACCTTCCTCCAAATCATGACGGCGTTTCCTTAGAACTTTATAGAAACTAGTAAGAAATGCATGATGTTTAAGAGTGTTATAATTGTATTTTATGAAATTAGTTTATAATGTTAAGCTTTATTGCACGAAAACATGTTTTGAAAACGAGCGATGTCAGGAGCGAGTTTTCAAATTTGTATGAATGCTATAAAGCAACATTATAAATGAATTGCATACGCTAATTTTTTGTATTACAGCATTATAAATTTATAAGAGAATCAAACTTAATTTTGTGACGCAACTTTCTTGTGACGTCTCAGGTATTTGACATCTGTGCGAGAACACAGTGGTCGGCTGGTCCGTTTTCCTGTACCTCCCCGTGATTCTCTCGTTGCGATTGGCTGAATGTCTGAACACGCAATCATTCGTGCCGTAAAATGCTAATATGTCAACATTTGTACCGTAAAATACCCGATTATGAACGATTTCTCGCAACAGAAAAGGTCATTTATAGTACTGGTCTACAGAAAAAATAAGTATGCATGTTGCAAGAGAGTGAAACAAGTTTATTTTCATCGAGCGGAAAAGTTGAGCTCTGATATGACGACACGAGCAAACAGTGATAATTTTCAAAAATAGGATTATCTATTTACTACATAGTTAAAAGTGTTATATACCCCATTGCCATATTTATCTCTTTTAAAAGTTACCGTAAACAAAAGTAAGAAAGTTTATATATATATATATATATATATATATATATATATATATATATAATTCTGATTGTAGTATTTTATTATTTACCTTTAAGTCAGCTCATTGCTTTAACGGCAGCCTTCCATGTTCTTGCAATTATATACAAAATGAATTTAAAAGGTTTTATTTGATGAAGTAGAAATACTATAACAATTTAGCCAAATAATGTAAATCAGTGGTGCTACAGAATGACAGAGATATTCTCGTAATAGTTTTATACTTTTTATTTTGCTCTGGGATTGCTCATCGGTCATGCTCCATTCTCTTGCCAGCTACCATCTATCGCCGCCCAAAGAATTTTTTTTTCAAAATTTTCTTTTTTTTTCTTTTCTTGGTTTTGTTATAGTCGAACCGATATATTACTTAAAGAATATTAAGGAAGAGTAAAAACTTGTCCTAAATGGAAATTTTCATTAAACAATTTGGAACTGTTTTTAAGAAAATTTTTAAGAAAAAACTCTAAACTGGAAATTTGTAGCTCTTTCTCACAGAAACCTTATGAGTATTCGAAAACTACACTTGAAGCATTTTAACACACAAATCCAATAGTGTTTACAAATTGCTGGAAATCTGCATATTAACGGCTGAAGAGATCTTAAAAAAATACATTTGTGTAATTTTTGAAAAAAAAAATCCCTAAAATGAACTTTCGGTCATATCAAAGAGTGCAATTCCGTTCGAAAAGTTTGAAGAAAAACTTTGGAGCCTTTTTTGAGAAAATGGCCTGTGAACGTTTCTTAAAATGCGGAATTTTGAGCTAGATTTAACAAGAAACAGACACACTTTATTTAAAGTGACATTATTTAAACCATATTGCTGCTGCACATTCTCGATCACAGCTATAATCAGAGTGATTTCATGTGAAATACGATTGCATGTAAGGAAAAGTTGCGTAAGATTGTCAAGGCACTTTGTTCGCGATCATCCGAGACGCATGTGGACCCCTTCGCCTCGCTCCCAATATCGTCCCCGATATTTACGACCGCCCACCTGAGCCTGCGCCCGCTGACGGGGTAGGAACCTCGCCTCTGGGTCGTATTTGTTTACGCCCGCCCGCCACCCCCTTCCCGGACGCACCCTGTTTCCAGAACAGGTCTGGTCCTGCAATAAGGAATGTCCCCGGAGCTGATCAATTGGGTAATATGATGGAGTTAACGTAGACACCAATGAGTCGCGCTGTTCCACACGTGCGCCGTGTATCAACTTTTGTCAGTGTCAGAGAAGGAAAATTTCATGACAGCTCGGCCAGCGATTGGTGGGGAATTAAACATGACGCAGCAAGCTTTATCAAATAAGACAGCGATTATTCAGAGAGGAGATGAATTTGGGAGCCTATAGGTTCGAAGGGAGGGGGAAGTCTTGGAGAGTGAGCCGAGGACACACTAAAAAACATTACAGGAAATGGGCTTGGGAGCATTACGAGAGAGGTAGGTAGAGAATTAAGACAGATGTGAGCGGAAAAAGAAATAGACGTGATAGAGATCGGAGGGTGGACACACTTTAGCGAGGAGTGGAATCGGTCACCAAATTTGGCACTTGAAAATATTTCATTGTCGCGTGCAAAACACTACTGAAAGTTTCCTCCGTTCATTTAGATTAAACTGAAATTATAAGTGATTGTTTCTGCAAACTCCGGCCTGACGTGAATGTTATATTAACGCGCCTCATTACGTTCGATCTATTCAACAAAATTATTCACGGGGGCCGTTAAATTCAAGTTATGAAATAATCCGCGATTTTCCTGCATTCATGTGAGCCAACCGCAATAAACAAAGACTTTGCCACGGCGCACTACACGGTAAAGAGAAGACACCGAGAGGTGAAAGTGGCACAAGGTCGGCTGCGTGGTTGGGGGCCTGCCACTCATTCACCAAAGAGAAGGCACGCCAGCCACCGCCTTCGGCGCGCCCCAGCGCCCCCACACGGCGTCGGTCAACCCCTTCGCGGCCGCCGTACCCTCGGCGCAGCAGCCTGCCCAGCTGTTGAGATCGCCGGCCTCCACGAGCCCAGCAGACGAGACGAGCGGTGAATCTCCTTCGTTTTCAAAGAAAACCCACCACTTGGGGCCTAAAATAACGCTCTTCAAGCTAAATCCATAGACTCTTGTTTGAATGGTTTCTCTTTGAATTAGCGCGGGCGTGCATTGGCCTGAATACTGAAACCGGTAAAAAAGTGTAACTTTAAATAAAATTTTCACGAATTTGTCTCGAAATGGGGACGGGTTTTTGCGTATTTCCTCCTGAAAGCATAAATGAAATGATGTCTGTTATATTATCTGCCCTTTTTTTGTTTTATTTTTGTTTTTGTGCCCTGCAACAACGTCCGTCCTTCATCCGCTCGTTAAAAAGGTATCCAGCAGCAGCCGATATTACAATATGGACTAGCCGACATTACAATATGGACTCATAAAATTAATAGAGTGAACAAATCGCCGCTAATGCAAATATTAACGTGAGAAAATTTAACTTTTGTAGTTTTTGAAGAAAAATATAGAGCAATATGACGTTTATCTCATCTTAAAGAGTGCATTTAGCGCTATCCCTACAAAATTTTAAAGAAAAAATGTGGAGCCGTTTTTGAGAAAATATTGTTCTTATAATTTTTTAATTGTGTATATTACACTCAATACTGCGCGAAAACGACTAAAATTTTCAAAAAAATGTACATGACCTTACTGAAAGAACTCACTATGGAAAACAAATTTTATATAAAGGAAAAATCTCTATCTTCAAGTTTGTAGGTGTTGGAAAACGCCCGAAACATTTTGTTATTTTAAAATTTTCGAAAATTCAGAATTGAACCTCAGAATGAGACTTATGCCGCATTTATAAGTGTATTTTTCTCTTTTCAAACAAGAAATTTAAAGGAAACAACTTAGAGCCGTTTTTGAGAAATGTTGATAATGTTCGGGGGGCTTCATGTAAAGTACCTCTAAATTTTAAAGTATGTTTTTCAAAATTTCAAAGCTTCGACTTGAGCCAGATGGACAGGGGTTTCTTCAATTTAGAGAAATCCTACTTATGGTTTAGATGCTAGTAGTGCTAGCAGACTGATAGACAGACGGCCAGACTGACATTTTTGAAAGAACCGCTTTTTCGGTATCTTGGGACCCCAACACGTATTTTTCCGTTGAAATCTCGAAATCGATTTTCCGCAGCATTACATAACTTTCCCTACACTATATATATATATATATATATATATATATATATATATATATATATATATATATATTACTCTGTATATACGTACGTATACGAGAAAGCAAAAACGGAAAATTTAAAGAAAAAAGGGAATATATTAACTTTTAGACATGTATATGGGTTCGAATTCCAAAAAGTGTGAAAATCTTTGAAAGTAGTACATAACGTATCTATAATTAAAAATATTTTAAAACTATTCTCATCAAGTTTACGGCCACATTAAATCTATTGTAATTGAGGCGGGTATATAATTTTAATTTTGTTAGCTTGGATTTTAAGCACTTTAATATAACCTAATGAGTGTTAAAGGAAGAAAATCTAGAAAACAGTTTCATTTTCATTCGTTCATCGTGCGAATAACAAGTGAAATCATTAATGATCATGAAATAAAAGAAATGAGTTTGCAATTAAATATTTGGAACGAATATACTTGAACATCATATCGGTCAATAAAGTTAGTCAGTAAATATTATGAAAATACTGTTTTCTTTCTACATCATTGCCCAAAACGTGCCTTCTAGTTCTTCTTCTTATTTTATAATAAAAACAGTTTAAAGAAAATATGTACTACAATCAATTTACTATATATATATTTTTAAAACGTTGCAACACAGTTACATGTAGAAACATCAGCAGTGCAGGTTGAAAGGAAGATGCTGTTCAAGTATCGGAGGGCAACAAGAAAATCCTATTTCAGCTAACTTGCACGAGGAACTAGGGCATAAAATGTAGGAAGTTTCCTTTCTGCAGCCAATAAAATCTGGAAAGTCACACGTCGGCTTGAGTGGATTCGCGAGATGGGACGTCCGTGGAGATCGGGTTTTGTGCGTGGGTGTTGGGGCGAGCGTCGGCGACAGGCTGCGCAACCAACCGCCGCTGGGTGCGTCCTCCCCCCTCCCCCTCCCCCACCTGCGCCACGTCGTCGACGCGAACGACGTCGCAGGGCGAAGGACAGCGAAGCGGAACACCTTTGAAAATCGAAGGCTCTCTCAAGGGCCGGCCAGCTCAGGTAGCAGCAGCAGAAGGGGCGTCGCTCTATCTCGCAGAAGAAGGGATGCGGTAGGGCTCATCTTCCTCAAGTTGTCTTCTGTTTCACGTGAATAAGGCGAAGGCAAATTAAGATTATTTGGTTCAATTATCACATTCAGTTCATTAATTCATAACAATCATTCATTGTTAATGATTAAAAACACAGCCAAATAAAAGTTGGCAGAATACTAAATAATAAATAACGAATAAAAATAATTTGAGACAAACTATTGATATTTGACAGGACACATACCATTCTTGACCCTTACTATGTACTCTGGAGTTATTAGTGGGAAGTAGAAGTGGAATAACTATTTTTTGTAGTTCTAATTCATATCTTTAGCAAAGGGAATACTAATACAGAGCTATTCGCATCTTGGCTAAATTTATGAATTTCACGTTTACAAAATTAATATTTGTTCTCTTATACTTAGTTCTTTGGAATAGCATTTGAAAAATTGAGGAAATAATACATTAAGCATGAATTGAGTTCGACGAATTACTTTGAAGAGAGTAGGTGCTCAATAAACATTTTGAAATTCAATCATAATGAAGTGTTGTGAAGAGCAAAACTACACCTGTTCTACGCAATTTCCGAAACTGATTAAACTCGTTTCAATCACTAAGAAATTGTAGCTCTCTGCAATGCAAATTCGCATTTATTTCTGACGACCACTAACGCGCGTATTTCCCCGTAACGACATTCGAGAACGTAGCAGAGCGCTGTGGACGCGGCGCCGACGCTCTCAAACGCTTCTGCCACTCAGCCCGACGCGGACTCGCAGCGAGCGGGAGAGGAACATCCGTCTCGCACGCTCACGCTCGCACGCTCACGCTCGCACGCTCACGCTCGCGCACGCTCACGCGCACGCGCATGCACACGTAAGTCCTAGTCGCGGCGCGAGCGATCCGGTTCAATGAATATTCATCGCAGTGCGTGAGGATTCGCGCGCGAGCCCCGAGGACCGCGCGGCGCGAGGGAGATGACAATTGGGCCAAGTGTTGCCAACCCACGCACCGGCACATCAAAGCCCGCGCCCAACAACCGGTTGCCCATTGCACGTGGCCTGATCCACTTTTGTTTCGTAGTCGTGTTCCGATGAGGGCGCTTTTTGCAGTCAGGATTAGATAGTTCGAGCGAATGTCGCGGTATTCTTTATTCAAAATGTTTGATGTGTTATCTAGTCAGTGGCGTAACGTTCGGGTCCGCGAGGTCCACATTGCGGGCGAGCCCGGGTGAAATTGGGTCTATTTTTAGGGTATATTTTATTATTTAAATGTAATTACATTACTTGTGTTTGCTATACCGTTGTATGAAGAAGCCCCGGATAAAGGTTTTGCAGATGGGTCTGAACTCATTTCGCTATGTTGTCTCTAGTGAGTTTTCCTGGGAAATCATTTCCTTCTAAGATGCGAAAAAATTATATTTTTATAACAAAGGAGAATCCCGGTTTATATTAATGTATTCACGTAGAATGTAAATACTGAATAGAACATTTTTGTGCCATTGTTTGTACAACTTGTAATATTAGAAAAGGCTATTCATTTTGACAGTGATTTCGTGTGGAACGACTTTTGTACGTTGCACTTTCGTATGGAACGTATTAATTTGTTATATTTAAAATAGGAGTTTCGTTAGCATTCATTTGTTAATTATTAAGATGAGTTATTATGTTGATCTTGACCTCGCATTATAAATAATTGTTGAGGAACGTAATTAGGTGTGTTGCCTTTGTTTTTTAGTGTAACACGTTGTGTTTTGAATATTGTTGTTTTTCTTGTGTCATGATAATCGTGTTATCTAGTTGCACTTACAATCCGGTATATTTATTGTACATTTATAGACCTTAAACAGACCAAATAAATGGCTAAAACGTTGGCACTATAAAAAACAACTTTTATTGACCTACCCTAACTATTCTCCATATTTAAACGAATTCAGATAGTAAAAACTAATTTTCTTTTAAGTATTAATGCCTACTATTCCATGTATCTTGTTTCTTAATTAATTTAATTAGGTTTGGTTTTGGTTCTAATTGTTTCTCGCTTTATTTTTATTTTTTATATCTCTAGTTTCATTTCGAATAATATATTCCGTTTTATATGCAAATATTGGTCGATTTCTACGATCTATTTATCCTTTTTTATCATATTCCCTTGTCTAGATCTGGGAAGATAGAATCGTTTCCGTCAAACGTAGCTCAACAGAAAGCAATGTACTACCTTCAATGATTCAAAATGCAATTGTATTCGTTCCCTAGACATTCTTGTCAGATTTAATAGAATCTTTTGACAATGTCTGACTATATCAATAATGCATCTGTGGAGTTGAAAAGATTCCGAACATGGTCATTGTAAAATATAACGAAGTACTTCAAGCTACAACAAAAATATGCACGATGTTTCGTTCGTTTCACTGTCAACATGTGCAACGTTGATATAAAACACAGAAACGCAATTAAACATTAAATGTGAATGGAATAATTCATGAGACGTAAGAAAATACACTCGAGAGTAAAAGAATGGCTTATCAATGCAACATAATATGGGTTCAAAATATATGACTTCCAAATAATCGGACAATAGTACTATGATATAATATGATACTATAAGTTATAGTACTACAGTACAATGTGAAATTCTTCGCACTTTTGGAGTTTATGGTACAGAATTTTATTACTGACAACCACGAACTGTTACGTTTAGTGAAATATCGATATGTTGAATGCATTCGTGCTTTCAGATACGTTGAATTATGCTTATTTTTTATAGTTATACGTTTTTTTGTTTTTCTTCTCACTGTCAAATTTAATAAAAGAGTAACCCGTGGTTGAGAGTAAACGATACGTCCATGCTTTGAATAATGAAAAAGAATAATAAAAACAAAAGGTATATAAATGATCATATGCAAAATATCTTTTCTACATTACGCGGATTAACATCAATTTTTTACTTTATAGTAACAGATCAATAACTCCCATAATTCTTTTTATTTGGGAATTCAACATATTTCTGTGAACATACATGATATTATGATTTTTTTTCCTATTAAATATTAATGTCCTTGATGAATTGGATTGACTTACAGCACTAACTTTATAGCACTTTGTTTTCATTTTTCAAAAATTAAGATCATAAAGTGTCAAAAACAGAAAATTTCTGCAGCTAAATATGGAAATAGTGTGAAATTTAAATGCAATGTAATCGTATCAGCAGACCATCAAAACATTTCCAGTATCATATAATGTTCAGAAAGCGTAATTGGGGGATGAATATTATCTAAAAAACAGCTAAGATCTCACTATGTACAAATTTGCGTACATTAAATTAATGTATAAAAAGTAACTCGATATTAAAAATGTTTATTCAAACTTCACATTAAATGTTACTCTTTTCTCATTATCAACCAGGGCGTGTTTGAATTCCTTCAATTTTAAAATTACGTACAAACGTAAATTCGGAAGCAAAATTAGTGAATTTGTGGTACTGGATTTTGGAAAACAGTTAAGGTCATTTTACTTTGCAGAGGTTGAAGAGCGTTTGCAAATATGAAATCTCTAATGTAATAATTAGTAATGCATACTTTCTTAATATAGCAAACTCAAAATAGGACGTAAAATCGTAGGGAATAATAATTAGTAGAGCTACAACATCACGTACTTTCTCACCTGTATTATCAAGCAAAATTACGCAAAAAGTACCCACATTTTCGAAAATTTTTACATGAACTCCTTTGAAAATCTAACTCAATGAAACAGATTTCATTAAGGGAAAAATCTATCTTTAATATTTTAGTTGTAATAAAGCTCCGAAAATATGGTGAACTTTCGCAATTTTCGAAAAATCAGCATTTTATCGAACACGAGACATGCATCATTCTCGTAAACGTCTTTCACACTATCCAACAAAAAAGTTAATCCAAACGAAGCCATTTTATTTACATTTTGAAAATGTCCCAAAGGCTTCATGTGAAGTATCCCCAAAAATTAAAATATTGGTTTGAAATTCAAGGGACCGTGATATCATCCTGATAGATTGCGGAATATAAAGTGTGGAGAAAATCGGCTGAATGGATTAGCCGCTAGCGTTGTTCACAGACAGACGGACGGATACGTTTTGCAGTCATTCAATTTTTCAGTATCGAGAACCCACAGAACATGGATCTGGTTACACCACGTGTTAGTTGGATTTCTTCCCCTAAATTTAGCAAATGGATTTATTTTTCGTTACCAGGACCCTGGTATAGGAGTTTTTCTGTCAAAAATTCGCCGTGTTTTCGCGCAGCATTACATAACTGTCTTTCTACTTCTTAGAGAAAAAGAAAAAATGACAAAAATCTACAATCTTATCTACATCTCCAAATTCAACCAAACAAGAACAAATGAATAATTTACAAAAATATACAACAACCTTATCTCAAGATACAATGTATATAAAAGCAAACAAAATCGAATTATGTTCAAGGACACACAGCTATACAAAAGTACATTTTATATTGCAGTTATATTTAAGTAAATAATTTGTTCGTAGTCTATCTATTCGGCACATACGTTCTGAAAATGTCAGGTAGAAAGGTGCCTGTCAGGTAAAGTCTTTAAGCCCCGGACGCCTTGTCGACTTTAGGCCACGCCCCCTTGCCCGCCCTCCTCAAAGGCAGCTAGCTCCACGTCAGACTTACATCTCGACGCCGTTCATTCTTTACGGGATAAAAGAGGGTTCTTTGTGAGAGAAGTCATTGGAAATAAATTTTAGGACTTCGACGAAAAAATTGCAATCGATTGCCGTTCCCCGAGCGCTTTATGAAAAGCTCCTTCGAACATCACCAAAATGAACCATTCATTTAATTATAAACGAAAATTACTATTAATTTTTTTCACAATTGTTATTTACAATGTTTTGTAAGTGTGGACGTCTTGTAGACGTCTTCAGAGAGAGAAGAAAGAAACTTGAAATGGGCATCGAAACTATTTAACAACTCTTGCAGATTATTTATAATATCTTATTTTACACTTTCATTTTGAAAAAGGTGCAGTTGATCAGTATCATTTATATTTTGCGAATATATAAACATTTCTTCGTTTCATTAGATAGTTTCACGAAGTCCATATAGTACTGTTTAGCGTCATTACACCCTCTGTCTCAAGTAGATCTCTGTCGGATGTTAATGCCTAATATATGAGGCATTCCCTTAGCGTATGTTGTCTCATTAAAGTTTCTGGAGAACAGAAGCGTAAGGGCGCTCGCGCTAGTGTTCCGCCTCTGGAATCAAATTTAGGTCACCTCTTCCATCGGACAACACTAATTCGCAGCACTTTCTTCGTTTTTGTTTTGTTTTGGTTTCCTTGCCATTCACTCCCAAATCACTTGATCTTCCATTTGCCTGCTCAACATACCACAAGACACAAAAAAAATCATCATAACTGAACACGTATGTGATATCTATTGATCGATTGATGAGTGCGTTGAAATGCGTAACACGGCTATTGTGTCATCTCGCTATCCAAGACAAGCAAATATTAAGAAATCTCAAGACTGGATTCAGTACTTAAATTCCTTTATACTAAAATCTCAAAGGCGGACTATCTACAAAGCATCGTCCAAGAGACGATAATTGCACATTTATAGAGAACACCAAGTTCGCAAAAGCAACTCCATATAATTTATAATTCGGGTTCAAACGCGGATGAAACTTGATTTGTCAGGGCAAAAAATCCTTTGTACACAGGTGTTTTGGATAGAAAGTAAATGGCAAGTTTGTGACAATTAAATGGAACTCAACCTTAAAGACGTCTCTTAACTAAATTTTGAAATCGTTTATCGGCCTACAATAACCTTCATTATATATTTGGTGTCATCTAGCCGATAGGTCTGATGCTTTTCACGGGTCAGCCGAAAGGAACATAAGAAAATATACGGCTTGAATGTCGTAACATCAACTTGATCGTAACAGCAGTTCCATCGATAAACTGTTTCCACAGTAAAACTACAGCAGTACACACACGTAGCAGAAAATTTCTGCTCTAAAAGTTCACAAGCCAACAGTATGTGTTTCCTCACGTACAACAAACATTGATTCCGATAATTACAAAGCCAGCGCACCTGTCAAGCAGGTTACGTCGAATTACATGACCGCAAGCAGCGGGTGAAGGGGATTGGGCGAAGGAGGTAAACAAACGAAGGGCGGAGGCGCGCAGCGGGCGCCGGGGCGGAATGTAGCCACCCCCTGCGGTGCCCACCCCGGCCGCACCACCCCCTCCCAGCGCCCGCAGGGAGATACAGAACCAAATTGAAATTCCTGAACGCGCCCCCCCGCGACGGGTCCGCGTTGCGAGCGAGATGTGTAGCCCATTGCGGAGGGCAGGACGGCGGGACGGCGCAGCGCGGCGGGGCGGAGCGCGGCACGGCGGGGCGCGGCGCGGCGCGGCGGCGCGCTGGTGGCGTGAAAGACAATGCTTGGGATGCTGACGCGCGGCAGAAATTAATTTCACCAGGGTCCCCCTAAGCGATTTCAATGCTGGTTACATGATGCGTTGGGTGGTATTCTTACTGCGATATATTTCTTCAACTGATCGTTTGTTTTACTTTATTACGAGACGAGACGAATGTGAAAAAAGTATGTGACTTACAGTAATGTTTGAGCTTGGAATGAGCGCCAGTTGAAAGGAAGGCAATTAATACGAAATGCAACTGATTTCAGATATTAATTAGCATTGAAGATAACTAGAATGAGATAAAAATAAGAGGGCAAGTATGAGGCTTCTGAAATTTGTATTTGATAATTTCATGTAATGAAAATTCCCACAAAATAAAGTTAACGGCTCAGGAATACCGTAGTAAGGGAAATAGGATACGTATGAGGGTTTTCTCAAATCCTCTAGTTCCTGGAGGGGAAGGGGATCCTGCGGTTTCAATAAGTTCCTGCATTTGGGATGATATGCTGACGTTTCATTAAACAAATAACTTTTAATTAAACTGAAATGTTTAATAAAAATCCGTAGAAAAACAAGAGTCTGGTGAACATTGTTGGTAAAGTCAGCTACACAAACACATTAATTTGTTACGTCCAACTTTCAATACGATTTTGAATTTGTAGTCAGTTATGTTAACCATAAATATTGCCGAGTTTTGCTACATATTTACGTGGTGCAATATTAGTAAGAGCTTCACGTTTAAGAGAGTGCTTTATAAAGAACCATCATTTCTTGTTTAATCACCATAAAGCGTAAACTGAAAAATGCAATAACATGTACAATTACTTCTATCCTTCCCACACTGTTCAATCGCAATATCTTTTTTCTACGTAAATAAAATCATGCTAACTGCATCAAATTAACTGCATTTTATATCCCTATATGCACGATATAAAAGCCAATTAAATTGTTTTTTACGATTTTTATGTCTGTCTGTCCAAGGTAATGTCTGGAACGGATAAACCAATTCATTTGAGGCTTTCACTGTTAGAATATTTTTCGGGCATAACCTAGGCTACTTTTTTAAATTATTATAGCACTTTATAGATACGAATATTTGTTGTTGTTTTTTTTTCACACAAATTTACAGGTTTATTCGGACCTTAAAGAAATTATGTATGTAATCTTCAAAACAAGAAGAAGTTTCCTGTCTGAGATTTCGTAAAACTTATTTCTATTCCACGTTTCTACCCCTTTTAGCAAAATTTACGCGAAAAATTCAGCTTTTGAAGAATATTTTGAAAAGGGTAAGGAAATCCATTCTAAACGTTTCCTGAAGTCCACACAATTTTCTACTCAATACTTCATTTAAATAGTTTTTCACAAAGTTCATTGCAAATAGTGCCATCACGGTCTGAGTACTTACAGATACAAATTCTTACTGGAAGTTTGCCGGGAGTATGAAACAATGCAAATGTTTACAACTGTCCATGACAACGATGGTAGCAACGGCCAGGGTAGCGAGTAGTCAGGGTAGGGGAAAGGCGAGAAGCAGCAGGGCGACGGCGATGGGGAGGATTTGATTGATTAGTGACTCCTGGCGCGACAACTGCTAAGGATTAGCATTTTTTTCGAAAGTGTAGTGCATGGTCTTATCTCTGGAGGTGGCGGTTATCTTCCCCCAGTTTGGCGAGTGTGAGGATAGGACAAGGAAGAGGTAGGAAATATCGCATGCGGCCGCTTGTTAGGGTACTTCTCCGGCATTCACATGGTATTGATAGGGGGAATCACGAAAAATTACCAATCAGACCAGCTGGTCTCTAAAATTCTCCTCCACGCTGCGGCTGAACTCAACCTACGTAGCATAGCGGTGGGAAGGAGCTGGGTGGGGTTTGGGCAACGGGGCGCAGGGTTGGACGACCAGAGCGAGGATCCACAACAGATAGAGTTAATTCCTTTTCCTGAATAATAGTGTTAAATCAAATACTTGTGTAACGCGGGGTACTTTTGCTCGACCTCTCCAAAATTGTTAGATTCCACGCCGTCCATGCGCCGACTCTTGTTTCGCGTTCGCTGCTTTACGACTGCCCCTCTACCGTAATTCACGGCCCGTGAGGGAGCGGGGGAGGGAGAGGAGAGAGGCGAGCCACGGCGTGTTGCGTGCGCGGAACACGGCCCACGCAATGCGTGCCTGCGTCGGCACGCGTCCCGTTTCGCATCTCCCACCGCCTCCAGCTTGCAGGCGCGCACCGCCGTCCCTCCATGCAAATGAACCATCCTTCGCCCCCCCCCCCTCTCCTCGCCGACAACGGGACCAAGCCGCGTGGCACAGTGCACCCGAGTACAGAACAGTGCGTCCGATGGCTCTACAGGTGATGGATGATAATCACAATTATCATTCTCGTTCACATTTACAACTATCATTATCTCCCTGAGCGACGGTGGGTTACTTCTTTACCACCCTCCCGTTTCCTCTCACGGGAACACATGTCGTGGTTTGTAATTGCCCTTCCTTCAATACGTGGTAATAGGAGAAATCATAACAGATGAACTATTGTAGAGAAGGGATAGTGGACGGAATAATGATTCAGAATGAGAAAAACACGGGTAATCGCCAGAAAATCATAAAAAAAATAAGATAAAGGATATCCCAGACATCTCGTTCTAACATGACGATGGTATAAATGGAATTATACACTTAAGCAAAGTAATTTTTCTACTAATCATTCACTATTTCAATATTCGACAAAAATCGCCTACAGCCATTTTTCGTGATGACTTCGTTATAATCGTTTCGATATAACTTGTAATAAAACTGTAATTGTCAATGACAAACGACAAAATAAGACGACTGAATCTGGTGATTATCAAATTTGGATAAACCAAAATTCCTAGAATCATTAACAGCATCGCACTACGCACATGTAGCACTATGCCGCTGCTGTCCACCAGCGGTTCAGCAACTATTACATGAGTTTCGTTTTCCAATGGGTTATGTAATTCGTTGTTTTTCTGACGACTGCGTCGGTTAACCAGGACTCGGTTAATTGCATTTCTGCCGTTTTTGTATGTACATTTATTATAGTTGTTTATTTGTCCTTTGTTCGTATAACACAATTCATAATATATTCCTGCGTAGGGTTAGAGAACGTTAGGACTCTCATATTTCTTTTAACCTCGGTATTTACCTCCCACTTCCAAGACTCTCCGAAGAAGTTCATATTGTGACCCACAATATGTCTTACTATTCGGAAATGAAGGAGATGATTATGAGGTAGCACTATATTTCAACCATATAACTGTAGGATGACTAGATGTAGACCGGATACATTCTTTGCTGTGGATACGGTGGAACGGTTAGTATATCGAACTGTTATACCCAAGTTTGTAAGTTCAATCCCGATCGAAGCTGTCGAGTTTTAGGGTAAAAAATCCTTCGTACGCCTTCCTTTGGAGGGGAAGTAAAGCCGGCAGTCCCTTGTTAGTAGATTTACTGCATCTAAAATATCATCATGCGTAAATGAGCTAAATTGAATTCGCCTGTTTCATCTCCCAAGAAATACCTTCTATCTCCGCTAGTGGGTGAAAGGAGCGTACCGAAATTTGCGTAGCCAAGCCTCTCAGGGTAGTAAATGCATATCCTAACAATTACGCTACGCGCGACTCACATTCAGTTTAATATTTCTTCAAGAACCTGCAGCGGGCAATGCAGATGAACAAACACACAAAATTGTTTCCTAAAACGTAGCATGCTCACTGCTCAAGACCAAGAAATAGTTCATTATCGTATAAAACTGCAACACATTCTATATTTCAATAAAAACTGTCTTCACCAATATTGAAATAATATGGAATACTAAAATATTAATAAGATTACAGTGATATGGAAATAAACTTAAATGCCAACATGAGAATTACATTTTACTTGGAACAGTACACCGAAAAATAATCACTATTTACATTGATACACTTATCCCAGCGCGTAGGACGTGAGAGGATGGCTTCCGTGTAAAACCTCCTGGCTTGCTGATGGATCCACTGTTCAACAGTGGCTTGCACGGACTCGTTGGAGTTGAAACCCGTACCTCTCAAAAACGTTTTCAGGGGCCAAGTATATGGAAGTCGCGGGGGAGATATCGGGGCTGTAAGGAGGATATTGCAGGGCCTCCCAGCAAAACTTCGCAAGGAGCGCGAGCGTCCTCTTGGACCCCTCGCCCCTCCCGTTTTGTGTGGATGATGTGATACACCGTTCCTGTGCTTATTTCCAGTCCAACAGCAAATTCACTTGTGGTGGTTCGATGATTCTGCCGTATGAAGCTCATCCGCAGCAGCAATCGTGATACTGTTGATCACAACTTGCGCCTGCCCCGAGCGTGGGAAGTCTTTGACGCTACTCGTCTCGCCGGATAACGCTAACACGAGAATACGGTACACCGTGCGGAAACACCGCGAAGAAACTGAATCATCGCTCTTTGTGCTGCTCTGGAGCCATTCGACATGCAACGAACTGCGGAAACAACGCGATCGGACTGAGGCAATCGCTGCTTCTCTCCGGCCGTGCAACAGGGGAAAATATTGCGCTGTAGAATACCACGTTCACTTACGAGCAGCTGATACAACGCCGTTACGGCTACCGTCTCCTTTTTATTTGGGCTCACTTTTGTAGAAACGAATACACTGTTCAGCAGTTCTTTACAATACAAAGAATATGTATATATATATATATATATATATATATATATATATATATAAAAGTTGCTTTCCATAACGCCAAACGTAAATGGCAAACCTTTAATGGCAGACTATCTCTTCCCTGAAGCCTTGCAGATGCATTTCGTTAGCTGTGTCGTAAGTAGACACACATTGATTATGAAAATTCACTCGGTGTGAAAATTCGCTCAGTGTGATAATAGGCAGAATGACGATCAAATTTTTCATTTTCAGACAAAATCGAATCCGTTTCGCTGTGTTTGTATTTTTTTCGGGCGTCTAACAGAACCACATCTCTTAAGGCCAGAGGCTGCATAGTCTTCCGTCAATTTACGCGTGTATTCGAAATGAGTAGTATGGATTGTCCCTCGAACCTTTCGACCACTGAGCGCTGCATTGCCTGGCTCGCCGAGCCGTGTCCGGTGAAGAGCAATGGCGGCTCGCCTGAATGGAACAGGCTACTTGGGATAATTCCGTACTTCATCTTCGCTAGTGACGGCCGTACAATCAACAGAATGTTTCGGTGTCTCTGTAGTACCTTTCCCCTCCCGTTTCTTTTCGGAAGCAACATTCCTCTATGACGTAATTCTTCTCCTTTTTTGCCCCGTTGCTGTGCTTTAAAGAGACCTGTTCATTTATTTATGAAGCGCTGTTACGGGAAAATGTTAAAGCTGGAGTTCTGTCCTTATTTATTCACTCTTCCAACTTGAAGTTCTGTAATTTTTTTTTTTTGTTTAATAGTTCTTCCTTTACAAAATTATTTCTTGAAATCATTCATTTAAAGCTAAGGATTATCCAAATACCTCAAACGTAATAAAAACTGTGATTTTAAAAATAAAATTGACTTATGTCTAGGCGATGAAATCTGATGCAATACAAATTAATTGAAACTAGTGGTCTACAATAGCACTTACAATGTCGAATTATTTGTAACAATTACATAATATTATAATGATAATTAAACCCGTGAAGCTCCAACCCGAAAAATATTTGCCCGGGTGGGGTTTCACTAGTGGACCTGCGTCATTTTTAAAAATAAATTTCCTCTGTTGGAACAAAAAAGTAAAGAAAAAATTTGGAGTAGTATCAAAAAATTTCAAAAATATAAGCTTCATTTATCCCCCAAAATTAAAATATCCGTTTCATATGAGAGAGAACGCGACATCCATCACATGTAATAGGAAATGCAAATTTTGGTTGAAATTCTGTACACATTTTACACGGTAGTGTTGTCCATAAACATACATGTACACATACATAAACATACATGTACACATACATAAACATACATGTACACATACATAAACATACATATACACATACATAAACATACATGTACACGTACATAAACATACATAAACACATACATAAACATACATATACACATACATATCTAGTTACATAGATGTAAATTTGAAAAAAAAATGCTTTTTCGATTTCATGTATTCACAAAAGTGGATTCCTACAACACTGCGTTTCGAGAGCCCTACAAATACATGCAATGAATTTTTGCATGTATTTACAATTTTTGCCTTTTTGGTATCAAGAACCACATAATGTGTTTTCTATCGTTTAGGTGGCATTTTTCCTGCATATTACTTTCCCCTCGTACGAAGTAGAAAATAATTAAAATTGATCAACTAAATTGTAACCGTGAAAACACTGTGAGGAAACCACACAAAAAAGAAAGAACGAGAAAAATTATCCAGTTCACATCGCTATTTCAGTTTGACTATGTCAAAAAACTACTATGTTGCTCTAAACTCAATATATTTGACCGATATCTAAAATCAATTTGCACAACATTAAGCGTTTTAACTAGTATCGTTGAAAATTGGTTTACACAGTTTCAATGAATTTATTTCATTTTTCAAATCTCTATTTTTTAAACACTGTTCATTTATTACACAGAGAAGAAGGTCGACCCTCTGTTTCGGAAGTTTACAATAATATTAAGACACGTTTTTTTAAATACTGCTTTCTGACTGTGACCTGATCAAACAATGGGTACAGATCTGCCAACTCTGGCAAATCTTCCATTCTATTACATTCCGCGGCAATTTTCCATTGCGTTTCCCTGTCCCTTAATTGGCGGGGTTAAGAAGACCCGCTTCTGTCCTCCCACCCAACGATTTTAATTAGTCTAGTGACAGAAATTGCCCTGATATTCTCTTCTTTCTCAAAAAGCGTAGGTTTAAAGCAAATTAGAGAGGGATGCATTCTAATTATAATCAAATAATCGGCTTTGCAAGACTTAACTAATTTTTTCTAGGTAACGCTTTTCTCCTCATAGACGATATCTTATTTTAAGTGAAATTGAAATTTAATTACATAAGATCACCTGGAATAACTAATAGAAAAACATTTACCTTCATATACTTTGAATACCCTCCAAAAAATATTTACTTTACTCACATGTTGCCTGTGTTTTTAATGATAAAACTATATTTTTAATACATGCCTTAACATAAATTTATTTCACGAATCGAAAGTCTGTATTATGAACCATTCTTGTGTCGTTACAAGCATTTGCGCAAGTGCTTACACACGTGACCCGAGAATGCAGTGCCGTAGTTTACGTGACTCGCATTTCTTAGAAGCTCTTGTCGGATTAGCGAATACAGACTCTTCGTCGAATACGTGAAAGGAACTTAACTACATATCCTTACAACGCGTTGCATTACCTTGCAATAACACCATCGCAACAAAGACCATTCCTCCTCCTGTGTGAGGCAGAACACAATCTCGTCGGGGTCAAAACCCGTGGCTTAGCGGGCGCGTTGGTCGGCCGGTCCTGTCGGCGGTTCCGCCTGCCCCCGCCCCCG